>PVKB01002174.1:0-311884 GCA_004027205.1 Ctenodactylus gundi
CATTACAAGCTTCTCTTTTAATTTAATATTCAGTACATGCCAATGTTTTTTTTTTTTTTTCAGGGCTAAACAGTTTCTAAATCTTCCAAGATAAAATCATGCTAGGCTCATTACAGTTTTTTGAACAAAGAGAATTTATTTAATTTTTGTTAAACAGTCTACTACAGACTGTTTTTCCAACGTAATTCTAAAAGGTGAAAACAAGACACAATCCTCGAATACATTATTGCTAACAGTAACCACTTCAACAAAACCACATACCATATTCATTTCAAATAATATTGACAAAATACTCCTATATAATGCACCATGTTTGTGTTTTAATTAATATCATATACTCATAAAATACACTACAGACAATAGTTAAGTTTATTTAAAGTTTATTTTTATAAATACTATGATATGAAACAAATTTTAAAAACTATACCCCAAATTTTTGAATGTATATTTATTTTTAATTTTCATTTTTTTATAAATTTTAATCAGGTCCTCCTTGGAAATGCCTCTCAGATATGCTGAAATTATTCTGCATTTCTGTAAATTCGTTTCACTGGATACTACCCTGATTAATTTCCATGACATTGAAACTTCATCCTCTGAATACATCTATATATTCATAAACCTAATTTCTTTGCATCTTATATTAGCTGTCTCTCTGTTGGTCTAAAGTTCACTAATTTTATTGTTCACTTTTCATTTGTGGGAACAAAATATTTAAAAGTCACAATTTCCAATAGGAAAGGTCTACAGTAACTCACAATTCTAATGAGTTAGGTCCGCTGCAGGCCAGTTCCAAGGCAGACACTGCATGATGACGAGCCCATGAGAGAAAAGTTATTTACACCATGGCGGCCAAGAAACAGAGAGTGAAGAGAAGGAACCAGGAGAAGAATACTACTTCCTACAATAGTGTGCAGTGACTCACCTTGAAAGAGGCCCCACCTTCTAACAGCAGCTCAGCTATGAATGCCTCAGTGGACTAACCACTGAAGGTTATCGTGTCCTCATGATCTTGTCACCATGTAAAAACATGGAGCTTCTGGAGGATATTTTAGATCTAATCCATATTACAACTTCTAAATGTTTGTATATTCACTGTTCCAGGCTGAAGACTGTGAAAAATATTAGTCAGCTTTCTCTTACGGTAACAAAATACTTGAGACCAACAACTTAGAAGGAGGAAAAAAGTTGTTCGATTCATCTATTTGGTGATTTCAGTCCATGGTCAGTTGCCTCTATTCCTTTTGCACCTGTGGTGAGATAATACACTGGGTGAGGAGCCTGTGGTGGGCAGAGAAGCTAACCTGATAAGAGAATGGCAAAAAAGGAAAAAAAAACCAAAAAACAAAAAACTGAGCCTTCCAATTTCCCCATGCATGCACTTGTGACTCCTCTAAGACCTTTCATTAATTATGATCTTTTTGTATGACAACTACTTCTTATATCATCATCATAAAAAATAGGATTTGAAAGCACGGGCTTTCAAATAGGAGACATTTATCCAAAGTGTAGCATTCTACCTCTAGCCCCTGGAGTTTTTTGTTCATTTAATAATCCACAATGCATTCTGGCCATCTCTATGACATTCCCAAACAGTTAATGATTCTGGAGTTGTTCAAAATCCCAAGTGCAAGGTCTCCTGTTAGACCTAAGGCAAATTTTGCTATAAACTCTGACATAAATCAAATTGCAATGATTTTATTCATGCAAGATGTGATAGTGCAGCAGGCATAATACAAACATGCTCACTCTAAAAAGAAAAGAAAGGGAAATAGGAAGAAGGAATCAGACCAATGGAAAAAAATGAAACTTTAGATCCTAGTGCTCCAGGTAGGCATCCTGAAAAAAAAAAAAAAAAAAAAAAAAAAAAGGACTGGGGCAGGGTTTCTCAGGGCCTTGCTGGCTCCAGCTCAGGCGGCCCGTCTTCCACGCACTTTGCATGACTCCGGTATCTCCTGTCTTCCCAAGTTTCTGGCGTCTCTATCTTCCTAGAGTTTCCTCTCCAGCCTCGCCTTCACTACCGTAGCTACATCACGGCCCTGTCAGCGCTGGCTGCAGGCATGCCTGCCCTTCTAGACACTGCCAGTGCTTCCAGACTTTCCTTTAGAATTCCAGCTTGAATGATGAGTGGATTCCCTTACGTCATGGCTGCAGCAAGTCGTGAGCCCTCTGTCAGCTTCTGAGGTCGTGGAGGAGCTGGGTGTGCTAAACATCTCTTCTCAAAATATTCTGCTCTAGAATCTCAAAACACTCTGCTCTGGATTGCTTTTCAATTTAAAAAGATCTATATCTCTTCATCTCTGAGCCTGGAATGGTGGCATTTTTCTCAATTTCTTAGATTCCTTCTTGCCCTCTTCCCTAGATCAATGTCTGACTACTGGTTGGTTGTAGTACTAAGCTTTTTGAGTGTTCTCGTGTGCCCTGCTCTCTCAAAACTGCCTGAAATGATGTGTTCACTTTCCTCTCAGTTTCTACTTTTTAAAAATATTTTGACTCTGCTCTACTTTGATTCTCATTTGCACCGTAAATGTGGATTAAAAACATCCTGTAAAACATATACTACTGACTGAGTTGGGTGCTGCCTTGAATTTTCTGCGCCAACTAGACTAAACTAGCTCAGATTACCACAGAGTCTCAACTCCTGCATAAAATGCAAGCAAATTCTTCCCTAAAGTGTAATAATTAAGGTTTCTCATTCTCATTCCTCTCCAAAGTCTCACCCGCATAGATTTTACCTTTCAAACTCAAATCCACATTCTGGCACTCTGAACTGTCCAGAGAGTTTCCCTTTAGTTTCTTCTTACAGCGTCTACAATTTCTCAGGTCTACTTCTCCACTGTTTTCCAACTGTTTTAGCACAGTCATTCCAAAGGCTCTTCCACATCACCAGATACAGTGACAGCAACAGGCAGTCTCTCTAGGAATTATCTGCATTAGCCAGATTTTTAATGCTTCCACAAAACACTAGGGAACATAAATTCATAAACAAGAATAGATCCAAGCCTTTCACATTTAGGGTTTTGGAGAGCACTTATGACATTGCAACATAAGCATTTTCATTTCTCACTTATTCCCCTTCAGAATTATTTCTCTAATCTAAAATCTCTCTACTTCCACAAATGAGGATTATACAAAGATACCACACTAATAGGATATGATAGATGGCTAGAATGTAGGTCTGGAGGAGGTAGACATGTATATGCAAATGTATACACATGCATAAGTGATAGAGAGAGATTTATTATTGGGATTTGCTTGTGGTTATAGAGAACAAAATTCACAAGATTTGTCACATTATACTTCCAGGCATGTTCAAGGTGTAACCTTAACATATTTTTGTCCTTTGTTTTGTAAATAATAAATGCACTATTTTTTCTTTTAAAAAGAACTTTTGGGATATGTGTGTATAGTTGTGTGCATGTGTGTGCACGTGTCTGTGTGTGTGTGTGTGTATGTGTGTTTGTGTGTTCATTATATCATATATATATATATATAATTTTTATGTAGCACAAGAGTCCTCTTCTTGCAGAAAATCAAGGACAAATAATGGCAGGCCACATGTTGAACATTCCTGCTAGCAGACCAAGGAAACGTAGCATAAGGTGGGGTAAAGGTAAATAGAGTTGAAATCAAAAAATGTAAAAATTGCTTAAACCACTACAGCCAACATCCTAATTTCATACCCAAGGCCAAAGTGAAAATGTTAGAGAGAAAACCTGAGAATCACTATCTCCAGCTTGTAAGAATTAACAAAACAAAACATAATAAAATAAAATAAATTAAAAGTGTCTTCCACTTAAAGGCAATCGATAATCTGTGCTCTCTCCACCTTTTATTTGGTCAAGACCCTGAAAAGATGGGATGGCATCATCGCTTATTTGTATGTTTGTATTTTTGTGTGTCTATATGCCTTTATGTGTTCCACATACGTGCATCCATAAATATATGTATATGCATGCATTAGTTGCCTCAGCCTAATGCAACAAAACATCTTTAGTAAATAGGCTCTGAAATTCAAAGGGAGCAAATAAAACCAGTATTTCTGAAGCTTAGAAAGTTTGAGAAGAACCTTACACTCCCAAGGTCCTCTTCTTGCTTTGGAGATAAACACCTCTTGGCACATGACAAGGTGATTTCTCCATTATTCACTTCTAAAAGTCCATTAATTCCATCAGACTAAGATCCTACTTTCATGACCTCAACTGGTTAAAATTACTTCTCAAGGTACTATATTCAGATTTAGTTACAATTTTGAGAATTAAATCTTTAGAGAAGCATAAATATTAAATCTATTACATTACATGTATCAGTATAAATGCATGTGAATGACACATTTATAAATATCTGCCTATATGTACATATTACATGTTTATGAATTATTCGATGACACACAGCAACCAATAGAATTCTACGTAATAAACACAGACAATGTTAATAATTTTTAATTTTCTGGCAGTCACAATATAGTATAAAAAGCAAAAGGTGGATAATGCTATATCCTGTTAAGTCCAATACATCAGATGTTATTTTGATCCATACACACTGCAAAACTTACAAATAACCTATTGCCTATTATTTTTATATTAGATCATGAAAGTATCTTTCTAATTCCCATAGCACAGCTAAATGCAGATTATCTACTATTGTTTAATAGTCACATGTGGTGTTGGGTTCCATATTGAACCTCATGGTTATAGGACAATTTAAGGAAATATTTAATCCATTTTCATACTTAATGGTTGATTTACCCAAAGATATATTCTAGGAATGACATACAAGGAAACTCACCTCCTTACTTTATTCATTAAGCAAATATTTTGACTTAAAAATGAAGACAATATAATTCACGCAGACATAGACATCATGCTAGTGTTCAAGCAAACAAAAAGTATTTGTATGAGAAACCTATAAACATTCATGTATTCTGATAGTACATTGAAAATATTTCACTTGTTTTATTTTGATCAAAATATTGTCACAGAGCAGGTTCAAAAGTATCCAGATAGGAAAAAATATATCATGGAAAACGGAGACAAAAAAAAAAAAGAAAAATGCTCTGAAGAGTTTAGAGGAATGAAAAGCTGAATTCATAAGCCTTATGTATTTGAACAATCAGAGTGTTAAAGTGAAGATTGGGCTTGAGAGACTGGGACGGCCATGAACTATTACAGCTATGCAGATCACATTCTGAGGCTGTTTACTTCTGAAAGTGAGTGGGGAAATCTCACCGCTGAAGGAAAACAGAAGCGAATGAGTCTCTGGAGTGTCTTGGGAATCAGTGTTTGCTTTTTACCTTATTTCCTCATAGTGGAATTTAAAAATATGAAGAGAAAACACAAAAGGTCAGACAGAAAATCCAAGAGAACAGGAGATAGCAAATTTGAATTGGAAGGCTATATTCATGACATCAGGGATTAGATTTGACACGTGGTGAATTTGAATTTTCACTTCTGAAAGTTCTCAATGACAAAATTGGAAGCCAAACGCAGGAAGCTTCTCTCAGAATTTTTTTTTCCTTAGCCTAATTCCACAGAATGCCTGAAGAATTACAGAAGCATAATCAGAGATTTGATGCTTCTGTTAATATTGTTAATACTTCATAATTAGATAATACTAGTACTTAGTATTTTTGAAAGTTTTTCTCTCTTTTTTTGTTTTGTTTTTTTAGAACTTTACTCTTTGGTATATATATATATATATATATATATATATATATATATATATAAATAAATCATGCTTTGTGCAGTAAACCTGTGATCCCAGCACTCTGAAAGGCTGAGTCAGTATGATTGTCAAGTTTCAACCCATTGTGAGAAACCTAGAGTGCTCTGGTCTTAAAACTTAAAAGTGGTTGGGAATGTAGGTTTGTGCAAAGTCATTGGTTTCAATTGTGGTAACAGCAGCAGTCGATGGCTTTGAGAGAAAATCCAAGTGGGTTGCAATTACTTCTTAGTTTTTATGAAAGATAAGAGAATGATGTCTTTTCTCTAGTAACATTCTAGGCCTTGCATAAGCAAACAAACAAATGATTAAACAAGCAAACCTTCCTAAACTTGAGAGGAAAAAGAGAAAAACAGTAACATTTACTTCCATTTTATATACCCTACTTCATTTATTTTCAAAAACAATTCCATTTCTCAAGAGTTGGTGGCAACACTTGAAATTAACCAACACCCCTTCAAGCGATTTGGAAATAATAGGAGATTCAGTCTTGTTTTGTTTTGTTTATTTTTTCCTTTCTAGATTTGTTAGCATTCTCTTCCTAAGAAACAGAGCAGGTCATTAATTAGTATAAACACAGGTTACTCTGCAACTGAACACAATTTTAGAATACAATTAAAGCCAGATATATCTCAATAATGTAAACTATAACCAGGGTAGAGCCACTGTAAATTTTGCATAGCAAATAAGAGATAAGTAAAGTGGAAATTTGTCAAGCCAAAATGATCTAAAATTATACAACATGAATTGCTTAGGGAAAAAATGAAAAACAAAGTGAAACAGTGGGGTAGGGTGGGGGCGGGACAAAAGGAGAGTGGGAAAGTCCTTGTCACCTTGACAAGATATGTATGTGCACAAAATCCTCAACTTCATTGTAAACCTTAAATCTTGCACCAATACATATCAATTAAATGGGGGGGGGGGGGAGGAAAAAAAAGAAAAAAAACTTACCCAGTAACCATAAGAAAGAGTTTGAATGTGATTTAAATGATATTTAAGCTGTAGACTAGAATAAAGAGAGTTCAACCATTTCCAAAGATATCAAGCCTCGTGGATCCACCCCAGGATGTCAGGCGACAGCGGGAAGCTTATTTGAGAAATAGTTCGTCTCTGTGCTTTGTAGCTCTCAGCAATTAAAAAAAATTTTTTTGAAATTATGTTTTGTTCCAAAGCTTACTATTACCTGTATTTTCCTCCTGCAATTTGATTTTTACCTCTATAGTGCATCTTTTTTATTGAAATAGATATGAAAAATTACACAGAATGGAACAATAGATTTTTTTTAACCTTGGCTTAAATGAATCTATTTTGCTGCTTTGAATAGTAATAAAGAAAGGAAGAGTTCAATCTAAAACAAAAAAATAATCTACTAAGTTCGGTCAACCTTCTTACCACTCCTATTCCTTCTTTATTTCATAAGCACACTATGACATTTAATTATGCATGCAATAATTTTCTTAATATTTCTACTTCTTTCTGTGACCAGCAGCATGATATTAAAAACACTTCTTACTTTGAAAGGTTATAACCTACATATTCTTTAAAAGTTCTCCTATTAACACATGTCATGAACTACAGAATAAAAAATATGGAGAAGAAAAGGTCATTAAAATGTTCATAAAAATCTGCACCATTTTTTCATTCTCCCTTGAAAATACTGCAAGGGGAGAAAACAGAATTACTGAAGAGTTTATTTTGGTTTTTGCTAAGTGTTTATGATCCAGTGGACTTTTGCTTTATCATTGCCATGGCTGTGGCACCAACTTCATGGTCAATGACTCCCAGTGCTCTTTCTGTCCCCCACCCATTTTTATTAGTGTGTGTATGTGATACTCAGTGGTTACGCTGAACTTGAGAATTTTGTACACGCATATACGGCGTTAACATGTCATTCCCTTTCCTACTTCACTTTTTTATCTCTTCTAAATTCAAACGTCTCACCCCTTTGACTCTTATTCATTTATACTCTGGGTGTATCATATTAGAGAAGCCATCAGATACGTGACATTCTGAGTTAGGCTCACTTCACTAAGTATAACAGCCTCAAGTTGTTCCATAAAAAACAAAGTTGTTGGTCAATTAAACAGAACTGAGGATGCAGAGATTTTCTCAATAGGGCACCTGATGTGATAGAAATAACCCCCAGAATTAACAAATGGGAGTTTATCAAATTAAAATGAAGTTATTAACTGAGTCAGAAGAGAACAGAATAGGAAAAGAATTACTATCTACTTCTCTGGCAGGAGGCTAAGGATGAGAATATTAAAAAAAAAAAAACTGAGGAAAAGTGGACCTCTCAAAATAAAAGACCTTGTTAAAAACGGGCAATTGAAATGAAGACAATTCAGAGATGAAGAAGTAGAAAATGGCCAGAAAACACGTGAAAAAATGTTCAGCATCCTCAGCCATTTGAAAAGTGCAAATCAAAACAATGTTGAGAATGGAATATTGCAAGACATCGGTGAGGCTGCAGACAAAAAGAAACTCTCTTACATTGCTGGTTGGACTTCTACTGGTCCCACTTAGAATACTGGAATACATTATGAAGATTACTCAAAAAAAAAAAAAACCCTGAGAGTACATATTACATGTGACTCTTCTGGGTATCTTTTCTGATACTTTCTTTTTCATCATTTTTACATTATCAAGAAGTGCTCCTGAGAACATGAAGTAAAAATATCAATGGTTTTGACCTTTCCAGCATTTTCTTCCTGCTTCCTAGATTACCTGGGAGACATTTAGTTGAAACCCATGAAAGGTATTCTCTTAAATTTCATCAACATTGTTTTAGTGACAGTAAGCGTACTTCAAGTTTCACGTTAAAAATTCAGAAATATTATGTCTTTTCCCTTGTTGAACAAACCTGTTTCAATTGTACCTTGATATCGCTTTTCTTACATTCTATAATTTGTATTTTATTCCTTCTCTTCCAGATGCATTCACAAGTCTTTCTTCCTTTCTTTCTTTCTTTTTCTTTAGTACCAAAATACAATCATCAAGTTTTCATTTATTCTTCTAATGTCTTTTAAATCTTACTATATTCAACTCGCCTATCCATTAAGCCATAAATTCTTAAATGACTTTATTTTTATTCTTAATTCTCAGATAGTCTGTACCTTTTATGTCTCATACATATCTCTGCCCTGAGGATTTTAATGTTCTGCAATCTTTCATCATCTCTCACATAATCCTTCATGTCTTAAATCACTTCTCGGGATTTCCTCTTTCCCCAGGTATTTGCATATTGGTATATATTTGTGACGTACAGTGGTTACATTAGCGTGAGGAGTTGGTGCACGTGCACATCACATCACACTCCCCTCCTTTCCCTCCCTTTCCTCCCCCTCCCACATCCCCTCTCCCTTCCCATATACCCACCTCACTGCTTCCTCCCAAGTCTCTTGTTAGAATCTTTTCATTGATTTAGACTTTGAGTCTCTCATAGATTTTTTTTTAACTTGTTTATTCCCCCAGGATTTGGGCTATGCCCTGAGGATCCGTTTTCCTTGCAATCCTCTTAAAAGTGGTCACCTGTCTTCTCCCTTGGGTTGGCACTCTTCCCATCGGGCCTCCTGATGGGACTATTAGAGGTCCTCATTAAACTTCCATAATTGTTTCCTTCCTCCCAGATGCTCAGCTGCAAATCTTACTTTGCTAGTTACATCAACATGGCGTTATTAGTGTCATCTTTTACTTGCATAGATATTTTTATGTTACAATTTCAGTTGCCAGTGCACGCACTTCCCACTATACCACTGACTTTAATTTTAGTGTTCAAACTCACCTAGCAACTTTCTCCCTCATGCTTTTTCTTCACAAGTGTAACTGGCTTTAAGAAATCCTACACCATCCTTTTTTCCCCTTGTCTGGAATTTTTAAAAAAGCATTTTATTAAGTGGAAGTTTTATGTCACTCTTTTTATTGTACTGATATTAAAAAAATTATTCCCTTGAATGTGTGTAAGTGTACATTTCATAAGAGAAAGTTTAAATAAAATATAAGTAAAAACAATTAGAGGTTGATTTTTATTTTTTCTGTTGGATAAACTTCTGCTATAATTAATTCAAGCATTTATATTCACACACACACACACACACACACACACAGAGAGAGAGAGAGAGAGAGAGAGAGAGAGAGAGAGAGAGAGAGAAGATTTTAAACTTTCTCAGTCAAAAAGCAGCCCCAAGTAGATTTGTGGAATAGTGAGATTAATAGTGAGATTACCTTAATTGTTGCTTAGTCATTATTACAAGAGATAACACGATCCTGAGGTGGGAGGTGGGGTGTATTTCTCAAAGCACTCTTTCCGTTTAACGACACTCAGAACCCTCTCCCTTTTCTATTATAAGCAGCCTAAACACGGTCACCTATATTTTTATTCCTCTTTAACATGCAGTTATTTCTCTGTGTATCCTTCTTTACCATTCCTATTTCTGATAGAGTTTATGATTCTCATTTCCTTTGCCTCCAAGGCACTTTACATTTTTCTCTAAATTATGAACTATTCTGTATATCATCAATCTAGTTATGTTTGCATGGTAATATATGTAGCATGTTGAAAATATGCACACTCCATTCATTGGCTACATTTTCAATTATCTAACCAAAAAAAAAAGGTTTTATTTTTTCACAATACCATGCTTTGAAACTACTTTGGTCAAAGCTTTGTAAATTATATAAAATTATAAAGCTATACTCTCCACTGGTTTCCTTCCAATTTCATCTTTTCACACTTATTTTTATGAAGATGTCTTTTTTGCCCACGATGTCATTTCTGCTGTCTCTGATTGCCTCCCTACCAACTGTAAACTATACAATTTCTTTTTTTTTCAGAATTATTCCAATGTTCATAATATATGACTCTAAAATAACAAAACTAAAGAGGGTATTGAATGGTCAGAGGAAATTACTCCTCCTTAATTATGGGTTTTGGTAGTTGATAAGAATTCAAGCTATAATCTTAAAATGTTTGTTCATTCCCAGACATTGTCAAAAGTGGAAAAACAGGTCATGTCACACGGGGAGTCTAAATTAACAATCCCATCTTAAGCTTTCTCTTATTCTTCATGAGTAGATTGATTAAAATACAGTATCTTAAGACATTGTAGGGAGCAACCAGTATTTTCATAAAGAATGTACAAGTCTACTGTAGATTCTTTCTTAGTTCCTTAAACACTTAAATGATATTAATTCTTTTTTCTCTTTTTACCTATCCAAAAGTAGACTGCACTTATTTTACAATGCACTCAGACATAGTGTTATTTGTTTTTTTATTGTTGCACTGAATGAATAGGATTAAAAAGCCCTATGTAATATTTTTTGAGTATTAGCAGCTTTCTAACTTTATAATATTATGTTATTAGATTGTATTATTATTTAATATTGCATAATGCATAATATGTTTATGATATAGTTTATTATAGTATTTCAAACTTAATATTTATTTTACTTACAGTGTATTTGTAATGATTAAAATCTGAAACGTGCCCCAGAAGTCTCATTTGTTTTAAAGGTGATGGAGTCATGAGTGTTGAATTCAGCAGTGAATTAATCCATGGAAGATTTCATGTGCTCTTTGGAAGTGGCCCCTTGCCAGAAGTCTGTTACTTAGAGATGGCCTAGAAAGATATATATCTGTCCCCAGTTTCTATCCTCTCTTTCTGATGGCTGCCATGGGATGATCAATTTCTTCTATCATGCCCTCCAGTGTTGCTGTTTTTGCCTTTGACTAGCCTATCAAGCATGGATCGACACCTCTGAACATCGGATAAAAATAAGCTTGTCCCTCTTTAGGTTGTAGGTGTCTAGAAGGATGTCCTACTAACGGAAACATGACTACGAGAGAGTTTATTTACTTTCTTTGTAAGACAAACGACATTCTAATCAGCCATTATATTTTAACAAATCTCCATATTTTCCCACCATATCAGATAATTAAATTAAAATATACTACTATTACCTCTTGGAATTTTCTTATAATATCTGGCAATTTATAATTGGATATTCAACCTTACCACTCCCCTGTTGCTAATTTACTCTGATAGCTAAAGCACAATAGAAAAAAAAATGGCCTTTAGACCATTTCAAAAGCCATAACTATTTGCAGGGCAACCGATCCCCAAACTCAGGTCAAAAGAAGAAAAAGAAAAAGGCAATCCACTCATTCTTGAAGTCTAAAAAGTAATACTAACTTTATGTGCTTTTCCCCTTTGCTAAAATGTCGTATGTAGTCTGTTAGTCATTTCAGTTGGGAAGGAACAATTTATAGAGACCTTTTTTTTTTAATTTTTCTGTACTGTTACTTCTATTATTTACCTCATGTTATTAAATTTCACTGCTAGGTATTTCTTGCTACTGAGCCTACAAAAATGCAAATTTTCAGTTATTTCATTAAAGCAGCCCCAAAACGCCTGAACACGTAGGTCTATATGAATGGCATTGTTGGCATGTCCCCTGGTCGTGGCGTTCACCCTCAATGATATCTGGAAAGGCAAATCAGATCTGCCAAGAAGAGAGGGAATTTATTTTAAAAAATCCCAAAATCTTAAATAATATTTACACAGTTTATATTATATGTAAAATTTTCTAGTGTTTCATGACTTTGGGAAAACATGAAAAACACTTTGGGGTAAAAGAAAAACACTTATCATGATGGATTATCATGACTGTGGCCTTCAAAATGGAATTGAGCAATAAAGAATTTTTTCTGGAAAAGGGGGGTTAAAATAGGAAAGAATTTATTTGTATTGTTTGGAAAGCACTTTACAAAAGAAATATTCTTTACAAAGCAAGTATTAACATTTATTCACTATAAAAGGAAATACAACTAAAATATTAGAAAAACTTATTTCCCTTCTAAACTATCTCTAAGCTCATCTATGACTTATTTATATTGAAGTCTTTTAAACATAGAACAAGGTTATCCAACCATCCTATTCACAGGTTGTTAACAATTTTTATGACTTTTTTGGTTATGATGCATACGCTGATAAGCCTTCTATGTTCACAAAATCCAACTCTCCTTGGGTATCCCAACAGCCCATAGAAGCTTGTCGTCCATGGTTCTCGGCCTAGGACCCGTGAGCATTGCGAAGGGTCGCAAGGGATTGTGGTTTTAAAATGGCGACCCAAGACTCTTTGCAGCCCTGGGATTTTAATGTGGTAATGTTTACTGGTATCCGTATTTGTGAGGGAAAAAAAAAAAAGCACATGTAACTAAATGCATCCGCAAACAGATGAATGAAAGTAATTGTTTTACTCAGCTTTTCATTGTTGTGACAAAATATTTCACATAAATCAACTTTAAGAAAGAAAGATTAGAGTGTATGGTTTCAAAGATTTTGCTCCATGGTAGACTGGTGCCTCTACATGTACGGCGTGGTAAGAAAACGTGGTGGAGAAAAGTAGCAGAGGAAAACTGGTCGCATGCTGGTTGCCCTGAAACAGAGAGGAAGAGGGGGAAGAGGATGGAGAGAAGAGGAAAAAAACAGAAAAGCAGAGCAGAACGGGCTGGGAAAGAACGTAATCGCGAAGGGGGAGCACCCTTCAGCTAACAGTCTTCCACTGTCTCCGAAGTCCCAGAACTCCCCAATGATTCCTGCAGTTACCAGTGAATGAATTCCCTAATGTAGCTAGAGCCTCCATGACTCAAGCACTCTGGCAATTCTCACATCTCGCGATGCTGCTTGGGAGGCAGTTCTCTGGCCATTTGGGAGACATTTTGACATTCAAATAATGACAATAATTTGGAGAAATCTAAAAAAGAAGTCAAAAACACAAAATTCAATTGCCTATCTGGTCTATTGTTAGACTATTTATTATATTGGAAGAAATTAGGTAAGAGCTACATTAGCTATCCCTGTGGTATTGCCTATAATTGTGTATAAGCTCGTAGTCATTTCAAAATAAAAGTTTCATTAAAAGTAAATAAACATGCCATTATTTCTCTAATTTCATATAAAATACCTTCCAAAATACATAATAAATGTTACATGATAAATTATAGATCTACTATAATTAATATTAGCATTGTTAATAATTCAATTATCATATTTACCTACTCTATATGAACTTTAAAAAGTCTCATTTAGATGGAACAGAAATGAAAATTCTTAAACTTTTTCTGTTTTTTTCTTTCACTTTTAATCTTTGCACTTGCTACAAAGTCAAGAGAAATAGTAGAAATATAGATGCTGCTCATACTTAATAAGCATAAGAATTACTCTCCCTGCTATAATTGAATTTATAGAAGCAATGTCAGTAACAAAAATAATTCAGCAACATTCTGTTAATTTTCAATTGAAAAATGAAAAAAAAAAATTAAAAACTCACATGAACATTACAATTTTGCCAGCATGCTGTAAACGAAACGTGACTATCTTATGATTTTATTCCTAAAAAAATGGAATTATTTCAATGTGCCCTTGTACTTGCCCTTAAGTTTACTTTCAAAATCTGCCAGGCACCCAGTAGAGCTCCTGGTAATAAACTAGGCTGAAATAAACTAGGTTGTAATTAAATGTTCTTTTTTGCACATTTTTGGCATTTTCCCCATAGTTATTGTACTTATTAATATGTTAGACATTTTCATTTGATAATACTCAAACATGCATAATAAATGTGTTCTGATACAAACATTTATTTCAATCTTTGTATCTTCTTCATGACCATTATGATTCAAAAAATGTGACATATGCTTTTACCTTTCAGAATTGTTTCTATTCCCCATAACAAAAGTAAAAATGTCATTTCTTTCCTTAAATATTTAACCTAAATATAAATATGGATGCACATACACAGAAAAAATATAAGCATATATTTTATACCCACTTTTTCCATTAGTTAAAATCTGTAACATTACATGAATATAATTACAGAGATTAAAAAGTGAAAAAAAGTAAATTAAAAACACCAAATACCATAATCTTGGGGCAGGTGTAAACAGTCTATGTCATAGATTTATACAAAATACAGTTGGTGAAGTGTCACTAAAACTCATCATGTTGCATGTATTCTCTGCTATTATTTTATTTTTAGCACAATCAGTAACAAGCAAATATTAGCTATTTATTATTGGAATAATTATGGAGAGATGTAATCTTAATTTTACCATTAACTTAATAACTGTACTATATAATGTACAGGCTAATTTCCTAGGGCAGGTATAGAAGTGGACCACAGATAGGTAATAGTTGCTTCATACTAACTCATTTCTTCACAATTCTGAAAGGTAATAATTGAGATAAAAGCTTCCAAAACTTGAGTTCTCCGAGGTATCCATTCATGGTTTAAAGTTAGCCATATTGCTGTGATCTCATGTGATTGCTTCTCCTGTGTACCTGTGTTCTCATTTTTCCTTGTCTCGAGTACACCAGAAATACTGGGCCAGAATTCATTTTAACATAATTATCTATTTGAAGATTTTATGTCCAGAGATGTTGACAGATTGAGATTTTTAGGGATTTGGCCTCCCATAATACTCCTACATCTGAGCCAGCCTACCTCAGAGTGAACCCTCTGAAATCATAAGCCAAATTAAACATCTTCTTAATTAAGTTGCAGACATTGGGCATATTGTTACCGCGACAGGAAAGCTCATTGAATACATTGTCCTTCTTTTGCTCACCTGTCATCTATTATGAAATAAGGCAAGCAAGAAGACCCATGCTGCATGCTCTATCCTTGACCTCCGACTGTCCAAACCCTTGATCTATGAGAAAAAGAATCTCTTCTCACTGTAAATCTTTCAGCCTAAGGTGTTTTCTGATGGCCACACAAAACAGACTGAGAACACTGGCGCTCTTCAGTTTGTGACCCTGTCACTCCTCTCTCTTCTGCGTTTTGTCTCTTTGTTCATCAAATATCTCTCCTCTGCCCTGTCTTAAGGACATTGTGATTACTTTAGGAACCAACCAGAAAATCCAGCATAATTTTTTTCTCCTCAAGACCCTTCATTTAAACACATTTGCAAGGTACTCTTATGTCATGGAAGATAACACTCATGATTCCATGGATTAGAACCTGAATATATATATTTTTGTGGGTCATGACTCAGACTACTAGAATTTAAAATTCTCCGATATAGATTTCACAGAATTCTTACACCCTACGGTTTCATCAACAGAGTATTTTGGGAGCAGAGTTAGCATGTCAAATTAAATGCCCATCTAGACATATGCAGGAAATCAGAGGCTTCCTGTGGAGCACAAAACCGGAATGCACATATGGGTATTTAACGCCCAGATTAGTCCATCCTCACACTTTGAACAAAGATTCTGATATCTAAATTTATAGAGCCATATGCCTTGCTGCTTTTAACATGGCAGTACTGAAAATTCATGTATGTCTCATTACATAAATATAATCCATTGCACTGAAATCTCCTGCATGAGTGCCTTTCATGTGTTCCGTGAATTTCCTCTGATTTACGCCCTGAGGTATGTATCTTGGCAATACTGTGTTTTGGTGTGTGTGTCCTAGTTACACCTTCATATGCTTAGAGGCCTTACTTTCAGTACATTTTGACTCTTTACTATACATTTCTCTTGTCCAAAGGTTGATTGAAAACTTCCCAAAAAGTAGGTTGTCAAATTTCAATTTATGTTTCTTGTGTAGCCTCAGTACCTAATATCTATTTTGAAGACAGCCCTCCCTTGCACTTCTGGAGCGAAAGCCCCCTCTCACGCATTGCCACTAATGCTCCTGGCTCAATTCCACATCAAATGCCCCTGATCTCTTTGCAAATTGCTACCCTAATTCATCCTAGAGAACAATACTTTATGTTAATTGTTCTAAATACTTTTTGGTGACAACATTTACTATTCTAACAACTTTTATATTACTCAAGTCAAGATAAAAACACAAGATAGTTTCCTTTGCCATGCAGAAAAAAATGCTTGTAATGTAATTCTGCTTGTTTATTCTGGTGGCTGCTATAAATGTGTGTACATGTACCTCTGTTATAAGCTATTTCGAACTCTATCAGAAAGTTACCCAGAAGAAGTATCATTGGATCAGATAGAATATTTATTTTTAGCACTTTCTGAAAATCTCTATACTTCTTTCTATAGTGGTTGTAGAAGCTTAGAGTCCCACCAGCAGTGTAAACTTTCCCTTCCTCCCCAAAATCTTGCCACCATCTTTAGCTGCTTGAGTTGTTGCTCTAAGCTATTCTCACTGTGGTAAGATGGTATCTTAATGATATTTTGATATGCATTTCTCTAATGGCTAAGGATGTTGAACATTATTTCTTCATGTATTTGCTGACCATTTGAAATTCTTAATTTGTGAACTGTCCACCTCAGTTTCCCTTTTTAATTGGATCTTTGGTTTTGAGGGGTCTATTTTTCTTCATTCCCTTATAGACACTAGTTGTTAACCTTCTGTATGAGTTATAGGTGTTATTTTTAAAAGTCATTCTGTTGGTTCTCTCTCCACTCTTGGTAGTTTCCTTTGCCATGCAGGAAAAAAACTGCTTGTAATGTATTTCTACTTGTTCATTCTGGTGGCTATTTCTTTTTGTGTCACTCATCCTAAGACAGAGCCCTTGCCCACACTAAATCTTAAAGAATTTTACCTACTTTGTTCTCCAAGTGGTTCTGTGTTTTCATTTTAATATCTAAATTTTTGATACACTTTGAGTTGCTTTAGTATATGACGGTAGGTTCATGTCTAGATTCATTCTTCTACATGTAGATATTCAATTCTCCAAGCCCCATTTATTTACGAGACCATCCTTTTTCCAGTGCACGTTTTTGGCCTCTTTGTTGAAGATCAGGTAGCTGAGGGTACTTGAGGTTGTGTCTGTATTCTCAGTTCTCTTCTGCAGGTAAGCTTGTTTTGTGTCAGTACCATTTGAAGTTTTTTTTTTTTTTTTACTGTTTCTTTATAATACTACTCAGTATATAAATTTGTGACCTCTCTTGCCTTTGTCTAGTTTTTGGCAGTTTAGCTTTTTTGATAATTTTTTGTTCTGTATATCCAAAAACAAGGGATGTCTTTTCATTAGAAGGATAAAACCTCATATTAAAGAAATTAGAAATGAAAAAGATGAAATCACAATGGGTATTGCTGAAATTCAAAGAATTCTAAGGAGCTACTTTGACAATGTACACTCCAAGAAATTGAAGAATTTGAAAAAAAAAGGACAAATTTATGGACACATAATATGCCAAGATACAACCAAGAAGACATAAAAATCAAGAATAGATCCATAACAAGGGTGGAAGTAGAGAAAATTATAAAGTCTATGCCCACAAAAAATTAAATTAAATTTTAAAAAAGGCCAGGACTGGATGAATTCAGAGCAAAATTCTATTAGTACTTAAGAGACAAGAAAGCACCAGTGCTTCTCAAACTACCTCATGAATTTGAAGGGGAAAGAACTTTACCAAACTTGCTTTGGAAGCTAGCAATACCCCAATGCCAAAACTAGACAAAACTTAATCAGTAAAGAAAGCTATATTCTAATCTCTCTAAGAAACAGAGAGTCAAAAATTATCAATAAGATACTCACAAATATCCATCAAATTGTTAAAAAGATCACAAATCATAATCAAGTTGGCTTCTTTTCTGGAATGTGAGGATAGCACAACATACATAAAACAATTAGTATAATACACACAAAACCATTAGAGCAAATTAACAAATTGATCCAAATTTCAGGATACAAAATTAATACCAAAAAACCCCACAATGACATTTCTAGATATTAACAATAAACTCACTCAGAAAGACCTGAGAATGGTCTATTCTCTCATTTTTTTTTCAGGTTTTGAAATAATAAAGACCTTAGTGGGAAAATTACAGGATGGTAAAAATAAGGGGGTAAAGTTTCTGCTAGTCAGAAGGGGAACTTGGAAATATGGGTTGCTCAATAGCTCCTAAAAATTTGATTAACTAGAAGTAAGCCTAACTAAGGAAGTAAAGGACTTTACAAAGAAAACTTTATTATACTGAAAAAAAGAAATTGAAAAGGACATTAGGAAACAGAAGGACAACCTCTACTTCTGTGTTAACTCTAGCATGCATGAAATCACACATAGAAAATAAAATACTAAATAAGGCAAAAATAAACTTACAAAGTTGAAACACATTCAATATGTAACACTACATACTCAACACAGATTTGTAAAATCTCTAAAGGTGATACCAAATATGTTGAATTATAGGTACTAAGTTAAGATGAATGTGACATTAAACTCAGCCTTCACCTACAAGAATAGCTATCCAAGGATAATTAAGAAGTAATATTAGAGCAAAAGGCTTGCTATGTGTTCAAGGAAAGTTGAGTTTAGGGTGAGCCTGGGTTACAGTGTGGGACTCTTGTCTTTGAATAAATAAATGTAAGGCGATTTTAAAAAGATAATGTTTTGATGTGTTGAGATACACACTTTAGAACCCTACAACACAGGGTTGCTGAATCTTTGAAAAGCCATCTCATCCCTTCTAATTTACTGTAGAAATATACCCTATGCCTCTGACATATTTTTGTCTGATTTTTGCTTAGAATATACTGTGCTAACCCTTTCCTCCCCAAGGTTATCCGGAAATATAACCCCTGCATTACTACCAATTTTATCTCTTGTTTTGTTTCACATCTGAAGCAAGAGAGTTCATTCATTCTTTGAGCAGAAAGTAGTAATAATTTAAATGACATGCATGTACTGGGCCACCTTTCCATTCTCTGTATTGAGTTATGCAATCTATTTTACCATATTCTCACTCAGGTAGTTTTATCTTTCATAATTTCATAGCTTCACACACAGAAAGAATTGAGAAAAAATTTCCTCAACCATTTTCAAATTAATAATGCTCATTTTTCATTGATACTGGAAATACAAATAGTCTAAAACCTGGTAAATTTTGAATTTCCAACTCCACGTCACCACTAACTAAACAAAGTATAAAATGTTTTTCTTTATTCTAGAAATTTCCTCTGATTTGCATTTGATTCCTCACCCCTGAAAGACTACCAGCCATGTTCTCTCTATTAGTTAAAGTAAAACTATAACAGGTTTGCAACTGTGAGAAAGGTAAAAAGCTTCAGAGTCCTTGGCAGTGCTAGGCATGTGTATAAGTAGAAAAAAAATTCCACAGAAAATATTAAAAATAATTAGCAGGAAAATGAAAACAAATTCACATAATATCCTCTGCATAGTTCTGCAAAAAGAAAAACAAAGCCATGCAACAAATGAGTATTCATAAAATAGATTTAGAATTGTTAATTACTGTGCTGTCATTTAGAAAGATCTTTGCCAGTGCCTGACCGCTCCTCCATTTTAGCAGCGACCGTCACTCATCAGCGGCCCTCCTTATTTAGAGCTGTGACCTAATATAATAGGCCTGAAAGTGGGTCTTTGGCCAATAGGAAGTCCAGCTGATTGCACTTCCTAAGGATTTCTCTCATCCACCCACTTGGAAGATCTGTCCAACATCACATTCATTTAAGCAACACATTTAAATTTTTCAAGAGTCTCCTAGACACCAACAGCCTTTAGGCCTATTGGCTTCTTTCCAATGAGCATTCTGCTTTTCCATTAAAAAATCTCTAATGGTGTCTCTTGATTGAAATAAAAAACTATCATATTATGTAACACAGTCTACAATACTCTTCACCGGTGGAGTGCTGTTGCCTGCGACTGCACAGTCTGCATCCTTCTCTCTGGTTTAAACTTTGAAACTTTGGGCGGAGCTTCAGTCTGCGCTATCACAGGGCTTTGGCACATGCTGCTTATTTCATTTACTCGATGCTTGTCTTCATTCACAAAAGAGCTTATCTTATGCTAAGTTTTCTCCATGTCAAATATATCAACTTAAGGCTCTTACACAGAAACTTCTCTATTGTAGAAGTTGTCATGGTTGATATATTATTCCCTAGAGTGAATCACTGTATGAATTTTTATTTCCTTCACCTAAAGAAAGAGATCATATAAAGAATTAATTTACCCAATACTTGCACAAGATCCACCACATTGTTAATCAATACTTATTGAATTAAGTGATTATCTTGTTTTTGGTCAGAGAACCGTTTGCAGTTATGAGCAGTTTCTATATGCTGACCAAGAACAAATGTGTACTGCATTTATGATCACAAACTTTGATGGAGCTAGGCAAGGAGTTTGGCTGATGCAGACAATAAAATGATTTACTTTGTAAAAGAAAGAAATACAATTTCACAAATAATAGAGATAAATATTAAATTCTTTACCCATCAAGGAAAATGAAAGCATAATTTATTGAACTCCATAGTGTATACCATTATCTAAATTGATAGAATATATTCAGTAAGTGAAAATTGTTGATAAAAGAAAAATTTTGAAAATAATGTAAAATGAGCCTAATAGATATGTGAGGCCAAAGTCATGCTACATAAAACATACATATTTGTATACATTTTCACATCACATAATGAGTGCATTCTTAGAAATGAAAATACTTAAGAAGTAATCAAATTATTTCTTGTTGTTTTGTTAACCAATTTAATGCAATGTTGCTAATTCACTTCATGAGCTAAAATTCAATCTGATGGTAAATTTGTTACCTTACAAGAAACATTTAAAATCAAAACAATCTGGGGCTTGAGAAATAGAACAGTGATGGGTGCACATATCTAGCAATCACCGGACACTGAATCTGATTGCCCAGCAGCACATAAGCAGGGTGTGGAGGCACATACCTGTATCCTAGCAACTGGCAGACTCATCAAGGAGAATGGCCTTTAGTTTAAGTCTAGCCTGGGCTATCTAGTGAGTTTGGGACCAGCCTGGGTTACACAGCAAGGCTGTCTAAAAATTAAGCAACAAATGCATAAAAAAAAAAACCAATTTTATTATTGAACCAGGGCAAACATTATGAAATGGATAAAAGTCAAAATATTGACAAGATTTTTTTTAATATTTTGACACATTTTGAACGAAAAATACCCTTAACATCAATTACCATATGAAAAGTTAAAGGTTAAGGAGATCATTCCTATTTCCGGGAACAATTCATCTGTCTGTATTTACAGAACATTCAAATATTGCTCACCCTTGCGAACAGTTCCCAATAAGAGCAGAAAATAGACTAAAGAACAGAGAACTTGAAATCTGATTGATGATAAAAGTTTTCACTGAAGTGGAATAAGTGAAGTTAGATTAGGCTAGCTTGGATAATATATTAGAAACGAGATTGAAAGAGAGACGCTTGAAAAGAAAATAGTTCTTTCTCTTTTACATGGTGCGGACTCTTTCCTTTTCTTGCCGTCCTTTGAGGGCATTTTGTCTGTGTACAGTGAGTTTCAGCAGAGGGACATGAATGCATCTGCCCGCTGATAAACAGAGAAGGTAGAAATTGCACATCAAAAAATCGGGATCTAAAGCTCAAAACTGTAGCTTGTCATGACATATCTCTAAGCACTGACGGGGATACAGAGAGAAAAAAAACTGAAATGAGTCAACGGAATTAAACAAAATTAATGACTTAGCATGGAAGAAACGAAACAGTTAACAGGTATAAAATTTAAAGCAGCGTGAAGATGATTTCTGACTTCTTAGAGAATGCACCCCGTTTTGTTTTTGTATAGAAGACTCTATTACTTCAACTTCTTTATAGAACTTTGACAGCCTTGGTTTACAGAAGTTGTGGGCGGTACTGATTATTCTACAGGACATCATGGGCAATAGTCGGTTTTATCCACTTGACAAGCCAATGCCCATATTGTTGTTGAAATATTATTTGGTGGTGCATATATAAAGGTGTTTCTCACTTTAAGCAGTTATAGAAAATCTGTCCTCATTTATGTGGGTTGGCATGATCCGCTGAAGGGAAAAATAGAAGAAATTATAGAAGGACAAGTTGCCCCACACACCTTGAGCTAAGAACAGCCATCTTCCTTTTTTTTTTTTTTTTTCCCTCTCCGGTGATGCAGCTCTTGGTTTTGAGGTCTTGAACTCAAGGGATTTCACTGCTTTCTTCCCTACTAGAGGCCGTTAGCCCTGCCTTGAGATTGACTGGTCTTCAGACTTGGACTGGATTATATCATGTGCTTAGAGGAACTGCATCTGAAACTTCTTTTCTTTCATGATCATGAAAAAGCTTCTACACTAAATCTCTTCACACACACACACACACACACACACACACACACACACACACACACGCACGCACACACACACATCCTATTCCTTCTCTGTGTTAAAGAATATGGGGGAGGGATGAAACACTGAACGACCTCTGAAAATTGTGATTTTTGAAAGTATTCAAGTTCTTTGTAGCAGCAACTCTTCATGGTCTTTTCTCATTTAAAATCAGAGAAGTTTAGAGAAGAGTAAACAATATTATCAGTTTTTTTTTCATACAATCAACTACTTAACAAACAAAGATGACAAAAAGCAGAGAGATATTCATTAGTACATGGTAGTGTGAAGAAAAAAATGGTTAGAAAAAGGCTGTGGCAAATTGTAATGTTTTGCTGAGCATAGTGTCATTATTGCCTTGTTCTTTCCTTTGGTGTAATGTGAACTGTTTAAACAAGCCCGACCCAACAACTTGAATTCCAAAGTGTAGGTCTCACTTACATGTAAATCAAAGGGAGTTCAGAGAGCTAGTTTGCTGATCTTGTGGATTTATACTTGTTGCCTCCTAATATGAAATGTGATTTGCTGGTGAGAAAAATGGGAATTTATTTGTAGTGGCAATTGTCAGGTGATTGGTAAGTAGAGTTCTGCCATTATCTACCCTTTCCTTTGAAGACACGTGGACTTTTTAAAAATCCTCACAAAAAATGCCACACATGACTTGAATTTACTTTCCTTTGGGTGGAACTCAATTCTGTAGCCAAAACTCACTGCAGGGGAGACTTGCAAAAATACACTAGATGTATTTTCTTAGCAGAAAGAAGATTTATTTTTTCAGTGAATGATCTTTGCAAACATGTACTTGCATCTTTAGTGCTTTAGGTTTGTGTGCTCTGGAACTAAATTCTAAGACTGAAAAGAAGCTCATAATTTTGTGTGTGTTAATTTTGGACATACGTCTTCAATCAACAAAGGTTGAGTTCAAGTGACTGACCTGTCGTGTAAATTTGCAATTTCACAAAGAATTTTTGTTCTTCGTAAGATATTTTTCAAGCACAACGGTCCATTTATATGTAATGGTGCTAAAATCTATAACTGCAAAAGAAAAAAATAAAAGATTTTTATTTTGAAACTGGGACTCCCTCTGTAGACCAGAATGACCCTTAAGTCACTGTACAGGGCAGGCTGGCCTTATACTCACAGCATTTCTGTCTCAGCCTCTTGAGTGCTGGGGTTATAGGCAGGAGCCACCACTCCTGGCTTATGTGGTTGATGCTGAGGAATCAAATTCAGGACCTCACTAATTGCTCCTGAACACTGTATTTTAAAAGTCCTTCTTTGAAAACCCTTTATATCAATGTACAATCGATTGAAATTCTGCTTTTATTCTATTTAAGTTTTTTTTTGTTGTTGTTGGCTAAGTCGTTTTGAGATAATATTAGGCATATCACAAATTCCAGTCCATATAATGTTTTCCAGATGATGAAATAACAGGTTATACCTCTTAAAATACTGAATTTTTGGAGAAATGTGTGATTGTTAAATTATGTAAATTTATTTATTACAAATTTGTGTTGTAATTGACAAAATTCATACTATCACAGTGTGGCAATATTATGTTTTTATTAGTTACATTATGAATTGACTACATGAACCTACTTAGCATATTTATTATCTCAAAGTTTGTGATTTGTGGTGAGAACACTTGAAGTATGCTCTCTGCAGTTTTGAGTACACAATACTTTTTTATAAATTATTATCAATGTGTTATATGATGGATCTTCTTATAATCCTCCTCTTCAGTTAAAATTTTGTGTTCTATGAACATGAGAGTAACCCCAATACTCCTATTCCCACTTTTGATGATTCTAATTTCATAACAGCTTTACTAGTGCACATCCTCATCAACTGCTCACTAATTTCTGTTTTCCACAATGTTTCAGATACTGGTTATTTTTTCAGTTTCTTGATATAGTAGCTTTTAAATATGAAATAGTGTCTTATTTTGATTTTAATTTGCCATGATCATTATCGATGTTAGCAATTTATAAATGCGAATTCTAGCCATTTTCATTCTTTGCTTTAACCTAAGATTTTCTATCTTTTTTTTCTATTTCTAATCGGGCTTTTGGTTTTCTCTTTTTTGAATTCACTATTTTTGGGGGGTTTACATACATAAGTAACTTCTTATATTCTACTGAATTTGATTCAGTCATTGTGTTGATAAAGAACATTTAAAAAATTTTGGTCAACACAGCTTATATTCGCTTATAATAAAAAATGGCTGTCAGTTGCATCCTTACAATTACTCTTCAAAGCACAATTGATATTATTAGCACAATTTACAAGTTATAACACCCAGACACAAGTACCTTGTTCTACCTCTTCTGACTCACAAAAGTGAAGATTAGTGACAACTCTCAAAGTGAATGTTGATATCCCTTTAATTATTTCATGTTTCAATGTGATTTTTTATATATAATTATTACTACGGTGCTTAGAATGCGCTGTCTTGAATTTTAGTGGAAAGGAACTAAATTGGATTATTTATAGTTCTATGTTTAGGTGTAAATTATTTTTATTGTCCTGTACAAATCATTTATAGTTTAGGCCACACAGTCTTACCTCAGTTTTCTAATAAATGTGCATACTTTCCTTGTGGATAGTTCCTCAATTTTTTAAAGTAAAAATATTTCTGATATATATATTTTTAAACAATGAAGAAACAGTGCCATCTTCTGTCTATGTTTTATTCAACAATTGGGAATAAAGATATATGGGGTTAATGTAGACCATCGGAAAGAAGCAAAGAATTTTGGAGATTTTACAATCTTGGCTTCATGTGCTACATCTCGTAGCACGTGCGAAGAGGCTAATTATTTGAAAGACCTCTTGGGGCAAAGCCATGTTTAAAACCGTTCCGTATGATTAATTATCCAAAACCTTTGAATATCCAAACAATAGGGAAAAAAGGAGGCAGCGGAGGCAACTGGCAGTGACAGAAACAGGTGTTGGTAACAATCTGGCCTTACCAGTACTGAAAGAGCAAACATACTTTTTTTTTTGAAAAATAACATTGGTTAACTTTTTATTCACGTATACCCTTCATATATATACTTGATGATGAAAAAGTTCTTTATTGACTTATTTACCAGAGAGAAAGAAGAGAGATATTTTAATGCTTTTTTAAATTTCCAAGTGAATAAATGTATGTATGTGGCACGAAGATTTCAAATTTAAAGCAAAAGAATTAACTTACATAAACACATATCTTAGATGTATCATTTATGTATGAAATACATTTTGAAGAAGTCATGATAATAGGAAGAGCTGTGTGTCATATTCCAATATGAAATTTCCTTCATTACAAAACAGAAACAAAACACTGTCTACCAGAAAGCATCTGATAAATCTGACCATTATTATGTTAGAGACTTGAGTTTTTTACGTTTTCTTCCATTCTATATCTAAAGATGATATCAGGTATATGAAACCCAGAAACATACCAGAAATCAGGCTAAAGGCTTCATATCTGGAATTTTCCTTGCAAGACACTGACGATATCAAAGTCAATTCAGGGAGAATTAGTAAGCCCAGATGCTCTATTTCAGAAGACCAAAAAGACATAAAAAACAAGGCTGTAAAATAGAAGCAGTGGCATTCCATGACAGAAAAACCTACATTTTGGTGAGACTCCATGTTTCTATTCTAATGTGATCATTTTGTACATTCAGAGATGAGTCATTGACTGAAATAGACCACATGTGTGGGTAGAATTCAGATGGCCAGGATGTCATCAGCTGTCTTCCTCCACCTCAGGAAGAACAGAATCTGCTTTTGGGCTAAATTACTCCCATTTTACCTTTTTGTGTCATTCTATTTCTTGAATCTTATTCTAACCAGTTTAAATAGGTTTCTCATTTTTCTTCTTACAGATTTACTTCTAATTTTAAAACAATTCCTTCCAAATCTTCCTAAATCTCGCAATACATTTCTAGTCATTTACATTGTTTGGTGTAGGCTGATGTTAGAACATTTGGTTGTGTGCATAGAAAGGTAGAGTTGTGTGAAATTAATGAGGTAGCTTCATACTATAATTCCTGAACTAATCTGACTAAAGTCTGAACAGCCACTGGGCTTTTAGATAAGATTCCTTATTCTAAGTGTGCCTCAGCATGAGCCTAAAATGTGATCATAACCTCTTATTAATCATGATGTCTTAGAGTATTATGCTGATTGGAAAATAGAAAAGACACTGCAGAAAAATCTGATTTTCATACAAAATAATTTTACTTAACTCAGAAGAATTACAAATACTAATTCTTTTCAGATTTTTAGATTAACACCACTTTGAGGCCTCACTACGATCAGCGTTTTGTCTGCAAGTACGCATGGTGTGTAACACATTTTCATTGACTTGAAAAGGAATATGTGTAATCATGTGCAAACATACACCTTTAAATATATAAAAAACTGATTATTTTTTAAATTTTATGTGATTAGAATTTGCATAATTTATCTTTTAGCTGAAAATATTTTCAAACAATATATTATAGCAAGTAAAATGATTTCTGTGAAGAGTACATTTTTGTATCCCTTGTGAAACACAAGTGTACTGTTATTTTTAAAGACTTAGTAAAGAGGTCAAGGTGCTTTCTAAATGTCACAAAGTCAGAAGCAGATGTAGGATTCCAGATAAGTTCTTTCAAGCAACAATTGTGATTTTGTTTCATTTTCAAATGATCATTAAGTTGTCAATTAGCCATCTCGACATTCCCATTCTGTGACCTGCATTTTTAACTACATTTTTCTGAACTACTAAAACTCATCTAAGATAACAGCCAACCTTCTTTAGAAATCAATGGTTTATACTTTCCATTAATTTCAATGCACCCTGATAGCTCAATGGAATCTCTCTTTTGAAAAAGAAATGGCTTTCTTAAATTGATTTTCAGATAGATCTTTTCAGAACTCAATTATCTTGTAGAATTTGGGCATTTAATTCAGTACAAAAAGAGCCTAGTGCCTTATCGGGATTCAGTTACACCTAGATTTGACTAAATGAAGTTCTTATTTCTGACTTCTTACGATATTTTAATCTGACCCACTGTAAGGTAATTTGAATATGTGTCCTATGTGGCTGGCATGTGTCCGTCGATATGTTATTTTCTACTGTATACAAGCACAGAATTTTAACATTACTCCAGCTTTAGTTATATAAGAGATGCTATAGAGAGGTAATGTACTTCAGTACTTGTATTATCTCTCAAGACCTAAAGAAGTGTGATTTGTACTGATTTAAGTTTTCAAAAGTGATATCAACTAAGTGAACAGTTTTCCAAGGAGTATAAGAAATGGTAATGAACTTATGAGTTATGAAAATAATTTAAAAACTATTTTTATTACTTTATTAGCAGGAATACTATTCTTGAGTTTTAGAAAACAACAGTGATAATAGATTGAGAGACTGAATAATCTCTGACAGAAACGATTCAATAGCACAGGCAAGAAATTCTGAATACCTACAAAGTAATGTCACAAATAGAGTTAAGGTGACGGATTCAAATGATAAGGTAGAATAGCCTTTCACTTACATGTGTTTTGCAGGAAGTATGTAGAGTATGAAATAATTGGAAACTATGCTGAATGTCTTTTACTTGAGATGTTTCAGTTAGTGCATATGCTATTAACCTCCCTATAAAAAAGACCACGTATTTCTTACATTTTATGACAATAAACTACTACACACTTTTTGTCTTAAAACAATTTGTTTTGCACTTGTTTTGATAAATATTCAATAAGGTTCTCATTTTTCTCAGTTCAAGGAGTCAGCTGGACTGTCCTCCTTCTGTATTGCTTGGGGTAAATTTCTTGCTTTGGCCGGCTCCCTAAGTCTGTCTGCATCCCTTGGGCATCAACACACTTTCATTATTAAAGGTAGAGATGGCTTATGGAGTCTTCCTCACCCTGCCATCTCTAAAATTACGATTCCTTCGAGTCCTTTCCTCAGTAAATGATGTTGTGTTTGCATTAGATTAGCCCAATACTTTAAGATATTTTAAGATGACTTGGTTAGCTAACTCAGTTCCACTTGCAAACTTAATTCACACTTGTCATTTGACAAAAAATGTGAGAGAATTTAAAGGACATTTTTCACAGTGAATAACAAGAGTTAATGTACATTTATACTTAACATGTAGGATATATAAAGGTTTTATAGTTAATAACTGATTTTCACTGAACTAGAGGAAAGAAGGAAATGCACATCATTTTTTTTCTTTTTTTAAGCTACGCTATCTTGAAATAAAAATATGGATTCTTATAATTTAAAAAATCTTCGAAGTTCTTGTGGTGTAAATTAAATAAAGTACTTGCCTTGCATGCACAAGGCCCTAGATTCTATTCCTCAGCACCATGTAAAACTTAGACTTGCCTGATGGTGCATGGTTGTAATTCCAGCATTCAGGAGGCTGAGACAAGATTTCCTTGAGTGTTGAGGACTGTCAAGGGCTTCATAGTGAATTTAGGATTATCTTGAACTGAAGGCAGATGCCTTGTATCAATCAAAGTGGGTCTGTTTTTCTCCCTAGTATAGATTATAATGTAACCATTCAGGAGGAAAAAAAGAGAGAGTTTTCGAACACACACGGAGTTGTTACAACTCTGGCAGAAAATTACTTAGAATTGTCCAGAAAGTCTTAAGAAACTTGTACAAGTGGAGTATTAAAATTTATTCCAAACCTTTTGAGTCTGGCTGTTCTGCCGTTGTACAAATACTACTATAAGTACAAAAAACAAACCCAACCATAAACATCGTTCTCCCTTCTCTATCCTATGCGTACCGGTTTCCAACGGCTGCAGGAAAATTTCCACTTAACACATCAAACCAATGTCAATTTATTAACAGAAGGTTCTAGGTCAGGCTTCAGTATAATTTGCCTTCACTTCTTGGTGAGGATGTCTAAAGACTGAAATTGAAGTGTCAGCAAGATTAAATTCTCACTTGCAGGCTAAGTGTATATTTGCACTTCTGAACGAAGTCCTTCTTGCTGGTGAAATCAAGTCCTCCGCAGTTATAAAACTATATATTCCATTTCCATGCTTGCTGGCAATTGAGTGCTGCTGCTGGGTCTTCAAAGTCCCTCATGTATCTTGCTATGGAGGGTTGAGTCATCATCAATCTCGCGAGAACACATGAACTACTTCTGTTTTCAATTTCAAATTTTCCTTCTGCCACTAGAAGGAGAAAGCTTTATGTGGCAAAGGACCAAATTATTAAGTCAGTATGACTCTGGCACAGGCTCCATCTCAACAGCTTAAAATAAATTTCTTATGCAAGTAAAACTTAACACAGAGTCAAAGAAAACTGGAGAAGATGTGTACATCAGAGGTCTCAGAGATCTCTTGAGAATTGTGCCTTTGTTCTTCCTAATTATGACTGCCCTATCTCTCAGTTTCCCTTAACTGGTTGATTGTGTCTGACATTTTGAAATTTGCCTCCACCTTGACCCATGCTCCGTCTCCATAAGATAATTGCATTAATTTTCTCATTTTTTATCAGTAGCATCTGTGAGTAAAATGATTTCCTTTTTTTCCATCAATTTCTTCCATAACTCAGGTAACCCTTTCTTTCAGGAAATGCAAATCTTCAGTCAAGCCTTATTGTATTGTAATGTTTCCAAAATAGTGTGAGCAGAGCACATTGTCAAAAAGAGGAGAATGGCTGAGATCTGAGACTGAAATGGGAACTATGGAGGAACTGAATAAAAAAGTGAAGGAAAAAAAGAAAGATTAGAACAAGAATGGGAGGTAGGAAAGTTGGAAAAAAAGTTCTTAGCTGAGGAGAGAACTTGTAGATATTCTAAAACACACCGGCTAAAGGCAAAGACAGCATGTAGACACAAAAATACCAAAACATTTTTTGGTAAATACCATTAAATACTTACATAATTTGCTTCTCTGAAATTCTAAAAAAATCTAAAGATACACACTGGTATATATGGAAACATATGTTCAGGTTTTCAGAAATAAGTTCCTTGGAGACGGCTAGTCATAGAGGCGTATCGTCTTGAAGGACATCAAATGTTGATGGGGCCGGGAATAGTGAGATGTTCTGGAATTATCCCTGTGGCAATCATTTATAGTTTTATGTATAGGCAAATCACACAAAGACAAGATGTATAAGTGTATGCAAATGAGTAATGAATGGCAGAAGGTAGAAAAATTATAATTTTTCAATCCTTTGATAGTGGCTGGACAATATGTGAAGACACTTTTGTGCAGAAATATAGAAAGCACATTTTCTTTCCAAGTGAGAGTTTCAATCAGCTAACAAAGTAATCACTAATGTTATGGATAATATAGTTGCCTTTAGTTATTCCTGTATAAGAGAATGCCCTGTTTCTACTAGGAACATATTATACCCAAACAAATGATCAATAAATGTCTTTATTGATTTAGGTGACAGGTATACAAAAGATGCAGATAACTAAATTAACTATTATCAATATAATAAATTCAATATTTAATTTTAAATATTCATATTAACTGCATAAACAGCAATAAATTCATAGTTATTCATTTAATAATGTTTTGGGGAAGTGTGGGGTGATGTCCTTCTATTTTTCTTGAAATTCAGACAAGTAATAAGAAAAAGAACATGGGAACCAACTTTTCTGTTGAAACAAGTAAGAGTGTTTTATCTGAGAGTGCAACTTCGTATTGTCACTGGTGGCTTGGTAGGGCCGCTTTATTATTTAACAGATTAGGTCTGGATGGGAGGGGCTTAGAGGAGCATCAGCTGGGATAAGCAAACAAAAAAGCACTGTGAGAAAGAAACATTTATGTCTGTCATAAACGTGTTTATTACTAACCTCCCACATTTGTGAAAATGTGTCTCAGTTTCCACAGGGACTACCTGAAATTAAACAGTGACTCTTCAGAAATGAAGAGGTTTTTACTGCTGGTAGAAACCCTATCAAGGCTGCCATGAGATTTGCTTGGGATCATTAGGAAGGAGCCTTCATCAAAGAAGTCCTGCAAAGACCAGCATAAACTGCTCAGCACAATCTCAGTAGACGGGTAACCGCTCATAATATCTCTGAAAAGGAGATTTGCAGAATCCTGGAAGAAGAAAATGATCTTGTTTTAATAGCTCTGAATTAACCACAACGATCCACGAGCCCTTTCTGAGTAGTCAAAGGGGCTATTTGAGCAGCAGAGATACTTAACTGTGTAAAAAGCTTCCTTGAGAGATTGCTATTTTATTAGAATTAATTTTTTTTCAAAAATAAAATGTCATTTAAATTTTTTGGGGGGGCGTTTCCCCACTTATGGAGAAATAGCATTTGACTTACAGGACCCTGCTTTATACTGGTTATGTGTACTGAACTATGCACATATATATATTAGATGCTTTGTGAAGTGTGACATGACCAAGCTTGAGGGGACTTTACAGCAATATTTTGGCTAAAAGAAAAAGACAAGTGTAGGCCAGTTATTTGGTCCCATTTTGCATTATTTCGTCACCCCTAACTCATTCTTAAATCACTGTCAACCATATTGAAGGAAAGAACAGTAAATACCTTCTTCAAAAATAGAAGTTGTGAGGACTGGGACAGATGGTAAGGTAAAGATAACATAAAAACAGAAATAACGATTACATTGTCTCCAGAAAATAGCACTTGGGTGTGAGTTAATATTGATGCGTTTTGCTCATCTTTATTTCACGCAAGCTGTATCCAAAAACAAAAATAAAACAACAACAACAGCAATAACAAAAGAAAAACAATGCAGAGCTTTTTCAGTAATCATCACTGGCATGTTGACTGTCAATGACTTCTACTGTGATGTACACATCGTGTGCTCACAAAACTATGAAAAATTTTACCTAGTAAGTGGGCTATTAATTGTATAAGAGAAGAGGTAAAACAATATTTTCCCAATTCCTGAAAAAAAATCAAGAAAAACTTGAAGCTTTCTTCTTGTTCGTAAACTTCATTGCACCGAACTCATCAGGTATGTGTATGACACTAATCTGACAGCTTAAAATTTTTCATCATATCCTACTAATTGAAGAGAGCAACAAGTGCTATTACTGCTACATGTGTGTAAAACAAGAGGCGCTTGCATCAGTAGGGCACTTTTGGTTGCCAGGTCCCTATCATTTTTAGGTCTATATCGTCATCATAGACACTTCACTTTTCTGTCCAGTGGAAATGCTGGAGCAAGACTTGCACTCAGAGCTTATGGATGTAGGCTGGACAACAGGGCCAAGCCACGTGGCATCTTCAGCTGACCATCAAGTAGAACAGGGAGAACTGTATGCAGAGGTTTGAAAAAAGAGAGAAAGGAAGAAAACAGTATCAAGGAAATTTACTAAATTAGGTTTAAAGCATCTAAATTCCATTCCATGTTGAATATTTTCTTAGCTGTGTGTTAGTGCTAAAATAGCTAAATGGGTCAGTACTTGTGCTTAATAACTCAAAAATAATTTTGAAATAAGAATACTTATAAAATATCTAGCAACTTTACTTTCAATGAAAATTAAATAAATTATAAATTATCATACAAAATAACTGTATTTATATTTCAACTTCTTTACAATTTTATATTCCCACAAATTCTTCTTTAAATTACTAAAAAAATATAAATACATTGGATCTGGTTAACTTTTACACTCATAGGTTGTAGAAATACAGCTCCAGCCAACTTGATAGTAACATTAGCACAGGTCCCGGAGGTATTTATTTTAGGTACAAATGAACCAGTATGAAGATCCTGTTGGCTTGGGTCTTCTCCATTCTGCTTGTTGGTGACTATTTTTACGTAGGAGTTTTTGTTCTTGCACATAATCCTTTTGCTGGGATATTTTATACATCTCCAAGTCAAATTACCGATACTATACTTACCAGAGAGTAAAAGAAAGGAGTCAAAAAGTATCTCTTAATCTCTTTGGAGGTACTGATTCTCATGTGTCAGCTTACTTCATTTTAGATACCAGATATACACATACTTAGTGATTCACTACTAACAATTAAATCACGTAAAAAGTGACAGGAAATCATTTCAGAGATTAAGTTACAGAATAATTTCATCCCGCTTTCCCTTCCCTTCCCTTCTCTTTCCTTTTTTTGCCTCTCCTCTCTTCTCTCCTCTTTTCCCATCTCTTCTTGCTCTCTCTCTCTCTCTCTCTCTCTCTCTCTCTCTCTCTCTCTCTCCTCTGACTTGCCTCTGAGATAAGCCCGTTGTCATGCTGTGGGAGTTCCCTTCAAGATACCCACCTGATAAGAACAAAAATTGCTGACTATAACCCAACCATTGCAGAGTTCTCAGCAAATCACTCCAGTTAGATCTTTAACAGGTTCCAACAGGCTCAGGCCACAATAGCAGCCCTGAGATTAGAGACCTCACTAGGCTGCTCAAGGGCCCTCATCCCCAGAAACTGAGCTAATAAGTAGAAGTTAAGCCGTTATGTTTTAGGGGAGTTTATTACCGTTCACCAGAACGTCTGTATAGTTTTCACTTTTGTTGGAAAAGTATGGTGTCAGCCTATTTTATAGAAAACTACCTGTTATCCCAAAAAAGTTAATCTCCACAAAATGCTTAATAACTCATATATGACTTTGGGAAAGATGTTATCGTTACATAAAAATGGGGAAACTATCAGTAAAATTATGTGGCTACAGTAATTTAAGACTTTAAATATTGTGAAGAAAATTTTGATCTTTGGGTTTCATAAGGATTAATATACTAAGAAAAAAGTCTGAAACTAAGCATTCCCATTTGAACAACAAAATTTAAAACGTGAAGGGAAAGATTTTGCGGCTGCAGGACAGCGGCAGGGTAGGAGGCGTCTGCCAAATCTAAAGCAGCTTTCTGATCTAACATTAGGGATTCTGGCAATGGATGCAGCATTCGGTGGGAATTTGAGAAAACACTTATTTCAGCCACTCATAGAAGCCAGGGTAATGTTGGTAAGAAAAATACCCATGACACATATCAAAAGTGAAGAAATAAATATAACAATCTCTAACATTAAGACTAGGCAAAGATAATGTGTTACAAACAACTCCAAGTGATGATTTTCAGCAACTCTGTGATGTTTTCTGGAAAAGCCTGAAGTTTAATTCTACTTTTATTCAAATTTTGTTTTGCATTCATCGAGTACCAACTTTTCCATCTGGCTCAATTCCTTGGGCTGAGATCCAGGCTGCCATTTTCACATAAACCTCAATAAGGAACAAGGCACAACAGTCTTTTTACATGGCATTTCCAACGGTCCAACGTAATGTATAAAAGAAGATAATTATTTATTCAACATTTATTGTTTCGCGTTCCATAACTATTATTTCTCAAAAATTATTTATTTCTAAAATGCCTGGTTCATAGAGATAGACTTCTGCCTCTGCTAAATGGCCTAAGGTTTCTCCAAGACCTGTTTTAAAAAGACTAATCCAATTTGTGAAGAATCAGCATCTCTGATACAATTGCTAACTGAGATCTCGTTTGTGAATATCATTAAATTGATGATTAAGTTCCAACGTATAAATTTTGGAATAGCATATACTGTGAGACTTCAGAGGGTGGAATCGTATGGCATTTGAAAGTCAAAGTCAGGAGGTAGACAATCTGAACAGGTGCCATCACAGGATGTCAGGCATTTCCTTTACAATCTGAAGAGTTCTTAATTTATAAAAAGGATGCTTATGATTTATGACTGAAGAACAGTAATTAACATGTTAAATCATAATATTTGAACATATATTAGTCCAAATGGAATTTGCTTATGAATTTTAATACATAAATGTTATTGTTTGGATACAAAATGTCCCTCAAGAGTCTCATGTTTTTGGAAAAGTAATTGGGTCACAAGAATTTTATACTCATCAGTAGATTATGTGTGTGCCTTTTGGAGATGAGTCCTCATTAAAGTTGGGTTACAGACGCTATGATCTGGAAGAGCGTATTCTTGTATCAGCTCCTTCCTTCCATTCTGTTTTCTGCCACCTTGTGCTGAACACTTTGTCTCCACCATACCCTTTCACCATCCTGTTTCTGCCAGGGTACCATAAACCTAAACTGTGAGCCAAAATAAACTTTTCCTCCCTTAATTATTGGATGCCAGGCATTTGTCCTAGAGATAGAAATGTGACTAACACAAATATTAATATAAATCAGCCCTGTTGAGCAATTTTAATTTAGAAGGTTGAGTTCTGGAGTCAAACTTTATCTCTTCACTATAAAATACATTCTTGAAAAAAATAAATATAAAGTTGATTACATGGCACATTTATTCTTCTATCTTATTAAAAAGAAACAGAGTCAAAACAGTCTCATTTAGTTTTTTTGCATCTGAAATTCTATATTCACCAAAATTAAATAAATTAAATGCAAAATTTTAGGGCTAGGTAAGTGGAAAAATACAACCATAAAGATTCCGTGCAAATTAGCACAAACATAACATGAAGAGACTGGCCAGCTTTGCTAAACAGCTCTCAGTGTGTTCCAAGATTTTGTTATGTTACCAGTTTCCCATCTGAGAAGTGCCAAGAGCTTTTCATACAGAATTCCTTCACAGAATAGCAAAGACAAGGCCACAAGCAGGGATCTTGTTGAAGGATGCATGAGACCAAGTGTAAGGAAGGACAAAGGAAACTAAAAGCTTGTCAGAGATTTTGCTGAGAGAGAAAATGTGGGTTTTCTCTCTTACCGCTCTGCACTCCAATGTAAATGAGAGTGGAAAATAAATTGAGTAAACATTATTTTTGCTTTGATGTTTGAACTTTGTAATGAAATTATTTATAGGCTCAAATTATCTGTATATCAACCTGAAAGATAAGTAATCTGATTTACTTTTTATTTTACAAACTCTATGTCTTCAAATGTGAGCCATGGTAAAGCTAAGATGCATCTTCAATATGAGAGCTACACGGAGCTGGTAGAGTGGATGGCATGACGTGTTGTTTTCTGGATCCTAAGACTAAAAAGGAAGGAGAAAGCTGGAAGCATTGCAGGAATTAAGCTATATGTTTCTCAAGCCAGAATTTGCTCTCTCTACAAACACAAGAGCACAGCTTGAGACTCAGAGAGCTTGAACCAAAGTGTTCATCTGAGCACCTGGAAGACCTCAGGGCTCACTGGGTTGAAAGGAAAATCTGGAAACAGGAATAGCAAGGAGTCCTGGGATTGGCAAGCACAACAAAATAAGATGACTTCCTATCCTTTCGAAGCTCTGAACTGCAAAGTCAAACAAGTGTTTCTGTAAGATTTTCAGTTTCCATATTCATCCTACAGATCAGATATCTCCCTATATCTTTAAGTGAGATTTTATAGAAATAAAACCGTTTGGATGTCCAATATATATTTTCAGAAGTGTGATTAGGGTACTATACCCCAGGGAAATGGATATCTTTGTGAGTGGAACACACCATGTTCTGGTCTATTCTAAATATCTCTCAGTTTTTCTTGTTACTTTCAGTTTCAACAGAATCTGTCTTACTTTACAATGAATTTTTAATTTAAGATTCATTTGATATATTAGATAAAGATTTGGTAGTCACATTTCACTAAATGCAAGATGTTTGGTATTTAAGAATTTAAAAAGTCTTTGTATATATCTGTGTCATATACTGAGATATTAATTTTCTAAGTCAAATGATCCTAAAATTAATAAAATGTTTATTCATGACTAGTAGTCTTCTTATTCTTCATTAAAAGCTCTTACATTTTGACATCACGTCGAAGGGATTGATTTTTAAAATCGTATGGATGCCTCTATATTTACTGGTAGAGTAACTGCAAATATCACACTAGTAGGAAAAACGCATACTCCATATATATTTTTGAATGCAGTCTCTGCCTTGATTCTCCCAACCATCTCACCCTGACCGGCTCACTCCTCAATTCATCCCATAGTGTCATCATAAAAGGACCCGAGCCATTTGTGTACATTGCTTTGGACTCACCTTGATGCCAAGATTGTTCATTCTGGTTTGAACAGATCAATAATTTCATTTTGGATTAACTGTTTTGGCTCTCGGTTCTATTTCTGACAGCATCTCCTACTGTGAAGCCTTCTGGCTAGACACTGAGCACTACATGCCCACAAGTCAGGACTAGCTCTGAAGACTGTAGAACTTTTGTTCAATGATACACCACACTTAAGTAAAACAGTCTTTGCTTAAGCAAAAGAAAATTATCCACATTTTTATTGCTTGCTGGTACTGACCGTGTCTAAAAAGTAGAATTCCTTATTGAAAATGGTAATCATTTCACAGTGAATCAACATGTGTGAATTTTAAGGAAATTTTCCACACTCCAAATTCAGTCATGCTCTTTGGGAGAACTGAGGACATTTCATTGACCCAATCATATTTCTGATTACCACCAAAAGTAAGTTTCAAACACATGATGCAAGATAACAATGTAATTTTGTTTTTCTGGAGTGATTCCACATGTGCAGTACACTCACACTGATAGTCATATTTTTCAATTTAGTGAATATTAATCAGACACGCAAAAAATTTGTAAAAAGTAAGTTTGTCAGTAGGAAACTTTTCTTACTTTAGACACGAGTAAATATCAGTCTCCTTCATCCATCACATGACCAAAACATTTCAGTTCACATAGGTCAACCAGTAACAAAGTCATGAAGCCACACATAATTCTGCCTTCCCATCACCTTTGTTTGCCTAGCACCTCTTTGTCATTCCGTCATTTCCTTTGATGAAACTATTGTCAAGGAAGATTGAGATCACAGTCATGCTTATCTTGAAAAAGGAAATGCAGCAGTCCTGGACTCATCAAATTTCAGTATTGCTAATGAGAGTGTATTTGTGCATATATTGAAAATTTAAACACAACCACAGAACGCCAGTGTCAAGAAAACCTTCTCTGTGCTCATGGCAATAAAGAACAAAAGACTTCTCCACAGTTACATTTGATTTTCTTCCTCTCTTTCTCAGAGAAAACATTCCAAATTGCAAAAATTACTCAACATATACCATGAGTACCTCATGTGAAGCTGTTTCTTAATTATTAATTTTCTTTATCCCTTATACTTTCTCATTCCTTTTCCTTCATAAATATTTTAAACCACATAGCCATGAGATTGCCTTAATAGTTTCTAGTGTGTTAGCACCAGTGTAAATATGTAGATGTGGGTCTATTTTCACTTTAATGTTTTACGTTATTTCATATTTTATGTAACCATTTGATATAATTTTTTTATTTATTTCCATTCCTAAAAACATCATCAAAATCAAGCCATCATTAGATTCCACCAAAACCGTTGATGTAAATCTGTCTTTTCCCCATCTATCTTTATCTAATTCCTCCTACTCAATGAGATCAAATTGTCTTAACTTTTGGAGAAAAAAAATTAAAAATGTAGAAAAAAATACTTCATGGAAATAGGCTTCAGAGTTCTCCATGGCATATTTTTTTTTCTCAATGAAGAGTCAATAAACACAACCTGTTAAATTACAAGTATGATCTAGTTCTAGCGCCTTTAGCATATAACAACAACAGTCTTAAACTTAAATTTAAAAAGTTAATTCTGCTCCAATTATTTGTATTTAAAAATGTAACAATGAGGCAATATTTTTCTTTTTTGCAATTCAAAAGCTGCCAGTCACTAACTGTGAAACAGAATAATAGATGTCATCCTATACAATCTCAGAATTACTCCAGTGTCTTGTTACAAACAATTACATAGGGCAGAGTCTATCCTCAATAACCTATTGCCAATAAATGTGGTTTATATTTCAACTTAACCAGCAGTTAACTTCTACAAAAGTTGTTACAATGTCTTTTGGGTATGCTGGCTATTTTGAATTAAAATCACTTGAAACATATAACAGATGCAAATAGATCACCCTGACCTATTTCTATTTCTTAAAAAGGAATTCCATAAAAAATCTATAAGCGTGAAAATATTATCATCAAGGATTGGCAATTGACTTGGAGAAAATTCTGTACACGGCTTTCCAAAACAACTTATTTTTATGTCTCCCTCAGTAATTTAGTTGTTTTTGACAATTCTTTTTTCGTCCAGTATGTGTACTCAACTCTACCTTTGAGTATTCGTTTTATATGAATTTCAATGAGAAAAATTTTATATTAACTGTATGAGTAGAGTTTTCTCCTATTGATCTACTTTATATTAATATAATACTTAGGGAGGGGGAAAAACGATAAAATGGGTAAAATCATCTTCCCTAAATTATTGGGTTGAGACATTTAAATGTAGCATAAAAGATTTCTGGTACTATAGACGTAGAGATTATGTGTTTGCTCATGGAGATGGAGGAATGGCACAACAGTTAAAGTGCTTGACTAACAAGCACAACGCCCTGAGTTTGATTCCCCAGCACCACTAAAACTGGGCATGGTTGTTTACTCATGTAATTCCAGCACTCAGGAGGCTGAGGCAAGAAGATTTCCATTGGTCCAAGGTTAGCCTGGGTTACCTAGTGAGGTTGAGACCAGCTTGTGCTACCAAAGCAAGACCATGTCTCAAAAAAAAAAAAAAAAAAAAAACAGATGTTTGTTCATGATTAATGCTTGGGGAGAAATTAAGATTAGTTACAAGAAGAACTTAAACTATGCTTCAGGGTTACAAAGTATATTCCAATTGGTGTGGAGCTCAGGTATTACACTTTCGTGATCTTGATGCCCTCCGCCATCTCACTGACATAAAATGCTTGTCTTCAGCAATTCTCCTTTGCAAAGGACTGCATCTTTGTTGGGGACAAGTCACCCTATGTAAACTGATTTGAGCAGTTAAGGCAATAAGGAGAGGCTGGATGAGGTCACCTGATGCCGATTCTACAGCTGGCATTAAGTCTTGACTGAAGAACGGAGAGTGTCAATGTGTCACTTTTACACATATTTTGTTCCATATGAGTTACCCAATCAAAACGACCACAAAATTACATATTAAGAAAATATTGAGAAAAACTAACATGAAAAAAACTGTTAAATAACATTACAAACAAAAGAAATGGGAAAATGCATTTGTTATTTTTTCTTCAATAAATACTATTTTTTTATTTTTTAGGGTTTCTTCATCTTCCTCCTTGGAATTATGGAAGCAAAAGCTAAGTGCTCAGCCTTCCACTTACTCTTTAGTTGTTCCAAGGCAGCAGTTGTTGGTTTGTTAATTCCTTTGTTTGTCATTCTTTATCTCATTGTGATTAGGTGTCTTTCAAACTTACAGACAATTTTCACTCTGTTTATTTGCCTGTGAGTTAAATTATCCTGTATATTAAAATCCATGACACAAATAATCAAAAATAAGAGTGCAGAGAGTCCTCACATGTCACCAACAGAAACGTAGACAAGTAAAATTCATGACAGTATTTTAACATTCACAAAGCACTGGGAAACTGTATGTCAGCTTTGCATAAGTATTTCAATGACCTGTCACTCGCTTTGCTATGGAGAGTGTGTTTTTTTTTTTTTTTTTATTCACAGTATTAAGGCAAGGGGAGATCTTACAGTTGATTTTCTTTAAATTTATGAAAATCTATTCTATCTAAATTTTAAAAATGCACATGTAATTACACGCACATTTACTCACAGACTCACACACACACACACACACACAAACACACACACACACATGCACACACACATGCCTCACACATATTGTGCCCATAAGTAGTAACAGAGTCTGTTTCTTTGTTTCTCCAATTCCCTGGATTTTAAGAGAATAAGTAATGTACTTATGTAAGTAGGTGTAACATTCCCAAAGCACATTGCAGAACAAATAAGTGTAGCAAGAGCTTACAGAGGTAGGAATAAAAATCAAAGTTCTCAAATAAAGTGAATATGGGAGAAAATAAACAAAAATTGGAAAATACTATGAGATTAAAAATACAGTTTTTATATATCTTTTGTGTATTATAGATTTTTAGTTTACATTATTTTTCAGCAGTGAAGGAGAAATAGTTTGGCACAATGTGCATTTCCTAGTAAACAAACCCTAAATGATAACTGTCAGAAGAAGAGGATAGAATTGGATGTGAGTTTCCTCAGGTCTTAAAGGAAATCAGCTACCTACCACAATACCAAGATCACTTGAAAAGAAAACATATTTAGCAAATAAAAATAAGTATGAACTCATTTTGATATTATTTGTAGATGTGGAGAATTTCAATCTTTGAAATGTTGCTTCTACTGTTTACACATTATAAGTTGAAACTGGAACATGCACTATGGCTACCATATATAATAATCTGTTTCTAGTGAGGCTTCTGCACTTTGTTGTTTCATTATAACTTCTGGAGATTGAGACATGACCGGGTGTTACCAATGGCTGCATTACTAATACTCATGGTAACCTTGACACATGGATAGGTTATAAACAGTAAAGAAAATTTACCTGTACTAGGTCACAATTATCATTTTATGTCAAGCATGTTCTCTATGAGAATAAAATGGATACAGTTCTGAACTCATAGGAGCGATTCATGAGGATATTATATCTACAACATTTAGTATGTAAACTTCATGTGAGTGAGAACACTTTATTCTTTGGTGGATCTGGCAGAACATAATAAACATATTCAATCACATAATTTATGCAAGTTTTCATCAGTTTGTTTTATGGCCTTCTAATTCATATAATTTTGTTTTTATCAAAATAATTCCAAACAGCTGTTTCAACATCTAGATTGGAAAACATGACTGAATAAATAAGTGGATGGCCACCTAGATTAGATGAAAATGGCATAATATAGGATTGGCTGTGATATCACCACTATATTTAAGAAATTCAACTTTGAATTATTCTTTCCATATTTCCTGAGCTAATAGTGATGTCATGTACATAGATAATACATATGATATTAGTAATATTCTGCAGCAGCAAGAGTATGAGATAAAAACATGGGCTCACTGCTCTTAAGGAGGTCACATTCTGTTCTGAGATATTCACTTACAAAATTATAATTCGCTGAGCAGTGTGATGAGTGGGTGAATAGAATAGAGAGCATGTTCCATGGATTGTGGAGATGGTTTAGAGGACGTCAGCCATAAAGCCAGACGTGTGTGCAAAGTAGTTGATCTTTGACACTGATGTCATTTCGAAGTAGAGAAGTGAGTACTATAGACTTAAAATTTGTAAAATTGCAATTATAAAAGCAAAAATATCTCAACACAGTGTGTCAAATACTGTATATGTGAAGAATGTGCAAGTTAAGCTAGTGAATGAACAGTTTTTACTTTTTCCTCATCTTATTGAAAAGAATATATGCGATACATACTGTTTACATTGAATTTGAGGATTTTGTGCACATCCATATCATGTCAAAGTCACAAAGCCTTCCCCTCTCACTTTTTAATCCTTCACACCCTCCCTCTCCACATCAGTTTCCACTATCTACCCCCCCCCCCTTTATTTCTATGAAATGAGTATATTCTGGGTTTTTCTCAAATTAGAAATACCATTCGATATTTTACCATTTGTGTCTGACTCTCTTTGCTGAGCATGATGGCCTCAATTACATCCATTTACCTACAAAAGCCTCAAAACTGTCTTTGTAGACAAGTAGTACTCTTTTCTTCATGGATATTTTGATGTCTTCCACATTTTAACTACAGTGTTTAAGCATGTAAAACAAAACAAACAAACAAAAAGCGGGTCTAATGGAGCAGACCTGTAATTACAGCACTGCGGAAGACTGAGGCAGGAGGATTTCAAGTTCAAGGTAAGCCTGAGCAGTTTAGCAGGAACCCGTATCAAAATCAAAACTAAAAGCAGGGTTAGGGGTGTAACAACTCAGTGTGAATGGCCTAGGCTTAATCTCCTGTCTTAGAAGAGAAACAAACAAACAAACAAATAAAATACAATGCAGTATTTTTTTTAAATAATAGAATTTAGCAGCTCAAACTAATGGATTCTGAACCAACACGTGACTATAGGTCATGTAGAGTACTACACATTCTCCCTGTTACCTTTACACATAAGTACTGTGAACATTACTTATTTGATATATATGATGGTAGGAAACAGTCTGCACAGGCAACTAATTATAAACAAAGATTTGCATAAAATCTAAATATCTGTGCTTCATAATCCCTCCCACTTTATCCACGGTTGTGAGCGAGGGGCAGGTTTCCTCTGGGTCGTGGCTGTGTGTTCCAAGGATTTAGAATTAAGTGGACTTCTGTCTTTGGTAGAATATTTTGAATAAAATGCTACCACTTAAGGAAATACACCATGATGGATTTTTTCTTCTTAATTTTTAGTCTATCCTAAGCATTGATTCTTGTATACTATATTAGAAAAATTATTTCATAACCTTTAGAGAGTACAAGGCTCTATTGCACATGGTCTCTTTCAAGCAATCATATATATTGTATATGTGTTGCCAAAATGTTTTCTCTCACAGATGTTTAACTACAAAATTTGGCTTTGTCCAGTTTATAAATAGAAAGACATCTCCCAAACACTAGGAATCCAGAGACCTCTTTTGACACTCACCTCCTCCTAGCTGTAATTGTAGGTTACATTAATATTATACTGAGAAAGAAAACGTGTTATCTAATATACTGGGGGGAAAATAAAATTTTACTTTTGCAGACAATATATTCTGCAGTATTTTCACAATTTTGAGCTCAATACAATGTTATATTAACTCTTCTAAAGCTACAGTGAAACAGTATCCCCATATTTGGCATATTCATTTTTATCAAAGTGGATTTCTTTTACAATATTTCAGGACAGGCATGACTGCCACATTATGCTCAATGTCTACTGTCATAAGAAAAGAAAAAGTATCTTCACATTAAGCAGTTGTATATATTTAGATCATATGTTTTAGAAATTCTTTTGTTTCTTTTTTCCGTATAAATATGAATGGGATGAGTTTTTGGTAAGATAAACTTCTAATGATTTAAAAGATTGTCATAGATAATGTAGATAATTTCCCATGGATAATGTCTTCTACATGGTCCTTAGAATATCTATTTGTTGGTCAAGATAAAAATTTTGTCTTGTTCAACCATACTGGTCTTTGTGAATTATGTAACTCATATCTATTTTCTAAGCTTCCAAGATGGCTATTTTGTGCATATGTGTTCAAGCAGACTAATTTTCTATTCTTTTTAATATTAAATGTACTACTTACCTCCTGGATCGCTACTGAATAATAAAATTATATGCAATAAGATATTCAGTTTCCAAAAATATTGCACAGAAAAATATCAAAATAATTACAAAGAATATGAAGAAAATATAGCAATATATGTTTAACTAGCTAATTATACTATATGTTTAGCCAGTTAATTACACCCTACTAGTTTGAGTAAAATTCGGAAAGTTAATAAATTACACACTCTCACTATTTGATTGGGAAAAAATCGAACATGTGCTAATTATTTAGATAATCCCACTCTTTCCCTAATACTAAATGATAAAAGCAATATCCTAATGTAACATATGTTAAAATATTCAGCCAAACTGTTAAACACACAATGATTTTTATAAAGAGAACTATCATACAAATAACTTACAGTATTGAAGCCACATCACAGTTACTAAAATTTAATCTATTTCAGGAAAACAGAATAGTCCTTGAATCTATAAGAAAACTCAACTGCAAGTGGGAACTAATTTAACATTAGTGATGCTGTATTGAGAAAAATAGAAGTTTCACGCATAAATTAGCTTATTTCAAGTGTGCATGTAAAGACACCAACATTGCTCTCATTTAATTATTCTTGGTAAATCTTAATATAGGTTGCCAAAAGTACCATCTCTTTACTTATAATTTAACTAGGATGTATTTATAAGCAATCAATCCATTCATTAAGCAATTTTATAGGACCACAAGACACCGTTTGGGAACTTTGCATTTTATTGAAGCTAGAAACCCTGTCTTAGGATGCCTTTTGTGGTGACAGTCCCACTGTGGTACATCTGGCATCTGCCAAAATCATTTTCTGTGGAGCGAATCACTGTGCACAGGACAGTACCAAAATGGAAGTTTTCAAATACACTTTATTTAACAAAGTATAGAGAGAATATTCAGAAAAAATAGACACAGTCTGGAAGAGGAAGTCTAGTGTACATTTCATTTATTTTACCAGTTTTATTTCCAAATGAGAGATGTTTTTTACAAAAATGTCAATCTGACACTCCTAGTGTGGCATTTGTTAGATTTTACACAGTTTCTTTCTGCATTATTCTAGTATACATAAGATCTATAAGAAGAAACATTTCAAACTCACAGCATACCTTCACCAGTATTTGTTAATGCTCAGATACACAGCTGTAAAATATCATTCACCTACCTGTCTTGAGATTGACTTTGTCCTAACCTGGTTTCAGTGTATCGTCAGCAGTCCACATCAATCTCTTACAGACAACACCAGGGAAACAAGATCCAGACTCTTGTGCCTCTGTGCTGTATATCTGTATTCTGAGAGCAGGAAGGGAGACTATTTCCTTGCACATATTCCTTGTGCTTGGAAAACCACAGAATAGATGTGGCACACAGGTGCTTGTTCTGATCTGTGAACAGTACAACTGAACCCACATTAACGGAACCCACACTGCCACATGTTTTTTATCTTGCATTCAGTTTATTCTAATTCTTTTTGAGCACAGCTGCCAAGACCATGCCTCTGTCATTTGGAGCTGAGAAACATGTAGATTCGCCACCGTTTAGGGGCAACATTGCTGTGTTTTCTGAATGTGATGCCAACGAATTATCCTTAAGTGACTTTTAAGTGGTTGGTTGGCTTCAATTCACTAAGAGATAGACCCTTCTGCTGCAATTTGATGCAATCAGTAAGCGTACACTTGGCATCTCAGCACAGGCTTCCAGGAGAAATAATACGTTGAATCTCTAGAGGTGATTTTTGATAATAGTCCAAAGTATGCCTAGAGATGAGCAGAGTGTCATTTAGTCTTTACCATTTCTGTTTTGTCACTTGGGTATATTGTCAGACTGAGAAAACAAATTCTTCCCTCCCTCCCCCCACATAAACACATAGAGAGTCTAGCTAACCTCTAGGAAAAGAAGTTTCCCTAAAGTCATGAATCTAACAATTATTTGGTTTTAACTCTGCAAACGTGCATTCCTACAGTATCATTTCTTTTAAGTGGCCAAATAACCTAAAAAGAGAAATTCTCTAACATCATCAGCAAATCACATTTAGATCAGGTTACACACACACACACACACACACACACACACACACACACACTGTATCATTTCTCTATGACTAACACTTTTGTAGCCTTTTTTTCTAGATTTGGATACACAATTCACTATGGTTATGTGTACTCACCTTGGAACTTGCTGCCTCATTGTAACCGAGTATCCACTGTTCAGCTTTTCTCCTGCCTGCATGTTCCTTCCGTTCCTCCTCTGTTTCTGTTACCCGTCATTAAACTCTCTAATTGTGTGATATAAACTGTTGTAGAGTCCATGTATTCAAGAGATTGTGCTATCCATGGTTTTTCTGTGCCTGGCTTAGTCTACGAAACATAATAATTTTCATTTCTGTCTACAATCTACCTTGTCAAAAATAGGATGCTTTCATTGTTGATGGGTACATAATACCTTGTTTAAAAAAAAAAGTCACAATATTTTCATCCTCATCAGTTGATAGATACCTAAGCCACTTTTATTTTTGACCTTTTGTTGCAATAAATGCAAGAGAATAAACATCTTTTGACATAAGGATTTCATTTTCTTTTTGCACACACTCAGTAGCAAGACTGTTGGATCTTGTGATATCTTATTTGGTAGGAACATAATGGTGATTCAAAAGGGTTTCCAATTAGCCAGTGTTTCATAGTTCAGCAGAAGAGGCAATGACATTTAGGCTAATATGGTAAAACAATATTTTCTAAAATAGACAGATGAGAAAGAGGAATGTTAAAGCTATAAAGGAAAATATTCCTAACTAACCAAATCTGGGGGCAGGAAAGGACAGGGCTGATGGGAGATGAAGGAAAAATAACAATTCTGAAAACGTAGTATGTATACATTATGTTCCCATTCCTCATTCTCTATGAAATTTCTATGGAATGCAAACATATACTTATAATATTTAAATATATATAGATTTCTTCACAATATAGTTAATGTGAGCCTCAATCACATGTGTATCTACCCATCCATTTGCAAAGGATGTTATGAAAGCAACCTCAGTTTCATCTGTAATTCTTCTATTTCTTTTCAGTTGCTTGACTTCCGGCCAGTGCCTCGGATTTACTTCCCTAAAAATGAGGAGAGAGGAAGACTTCAACACAAAACGAACTGATCTTCATCACATTATTTATTAGAATAGAGATTTAAGACATTTTGTTTAGCAAATATGAAAACCTTAATTAAAATAGACAAAATATGTTTCAAATATTAACTGCTACTACAATTTTAACTATTAGTAATATAAATTTTAACTATAATATATAATATATATTATAGTTAAAATTATATATATAATATTATATATATATATATATATAATATTATATATATATATATAATATATATATATTTCCCTCGTGTCTTGTTAATTTACGTTGAAGCAAATTTAAGACACATTATCATCTCAATTATTTGAGATGTTTCTGTTAAAGATAAGAAGGATTCATTATTCAAATACAAGAACAAATTTATACTTTTGACACTTAGAAATAAATTTATAAAACACAATCACAAATTCATACTTTTTACAGCAATTAAAATCAGTTTATAATATTACAAAATATCAAGGCTTGTCCAAATTTTTCTGAATGGAATATTAAAACAATAACATTATCAACTTCATTTTAACAAAAACTCAAGATCCAACTTTGGCAATTAGTTGGTGAGCCATGTGACTCATATTTTCCTGTTTTGTTTATATATATATATATATATTTACATTGCACATAACCATTCTGTGCAGATATATGCCCCATCTCCCTTTTTTGGCACTCCCACCCTCTCCCTGAACTCCCTAACTCTCACTATCCCTGTCATTTAATTCTGTGAAATGATTATATTCTGTATTTCTCTTATTACAAACACCATTGTACATTTAACCTTCTGTATCTGACCCACTTCACTGAGCATGATGGTCTCGAGTTGGGTCCATTTACCTAGATCTTCCTACATTTTTAATGTCACAATGCTATTTTATAGCAGCTTTATTGAGATGTATACACCATCTCTATGTCTCACAGAAAACGTCCCTGATAATTTCCCCATGACTTCTCTGAACTACACAAAAACAAGGTTTTATGAAGAGGGATTAAGTGTAAGATTATATGTAATGTCAAGAAACTAAATAATGATGTTACTTTTCTGGTGGGAGAGAAACATAATGGCTATTTAGATGGAAAGAAAGTAATAAAACACTACAGTTCTGATTTACTCCTCAGTTAAAACCAACCCAATCTTAAGCTTCAGAAAGGGAGATATTTGAAGCATTCAATTAGATATTTACAGGGAATTGGGTCAACAGTATTGAGGAGGAAGAAATTGGAGTCAGGCCTCGTAGTAACTAAAAGAACAATGCTCCTGTGACATTTAATCTTTTTCATCAGTTGAACTGACTTAAGAGATATCAAAGAGATTAGAAAGTAATCATTTTCATTGTGCCTGCGTGGGGCAGAGGATCCTGACCCTGGGAGATTTCTCTTGTCTCTTAACCCAGACTCCAGGGATCCTCCCATGCCTATCTGCATCTGGGCTCCCATGAGGTCAGCTACCTTTCTCTGCCATAGTTTTCCATTCTGTTCCTAGCTAGAACATCCAGCAGTGAACTAAATCATCCAATACTCTGTGCCAAAGTGAACCTCTTCTCTTTCAAGTTATATATGTCGGATGATTTACTCCAGCAAGAAAAAACCCACTAATATTTCCCCAGACAGTAATACACAAATAAGACACAATAGAATAAAATGAAAACTATGCAAGCGGTGATCAATACACACATGGATCTACATAAGGTTTTGAAGTTTTTAAGGTTTTTGGTGAATCTAAAGATATCCGAATACTGCTGGAAGATTTCCAAGTACCTGACATCAAGATGAAAAGAGCATCATCAATGTGGCCTACGCTGCTAGAAGCAAACAGCTTGGTCCACTAGGATCAGTAGGGGAAAATGTGTACCTGCTGCTAAGGCCTTTAAGGACAAACCCTACATGAGCCAGCATAGGAAAGCGTCGGAACTTCCCACAGAACAGAATAAAGCAGTGGTCAGCTGAGAGTTGAGAATAGTATGTTTCCCCAATGTTGGCGAGACTTAAATACCCTGTCCATATTGCCACCACTGCTGGAAGGAGATCATGGATTATGATATGTGGGAAGTAAAGACAATGACTCATTTAAAAATTTTATTCAAGACAGCTGTAATTGGGCAATAGATACTAAGTAGAATGAGAAATTATTATTAAATTTATTAATAAATTCACAATATGTAGGCCTAAAAGTGGCTGCCAGTGAGTGAGAAGACAGTTCCTAGAAAGAGGAGAACAGATGAGATCAAAAAAGATGTATTTATTTTATAGATGTTAGGATAGAAATCATTGTTTGATATTGCTTTGATTTTTTGAACATGTTCAAGCATAGTTTTAGGAACTGTGGACATAGTCAATGCAAAATAACAAATTAGCCTTATTTATGTTAACCTCCAATTGAATTGGGAATTGTACACATTACTGATATGAAACAAACAACAGTATGAGACCTGTATCTTAAAATAAGAATGTTTTACAGGATTTCTTCTGTTTGTCATCTAATCAAATATTTTTAGTGGGATTTGGCGTGAAAATACTCTCAGGAAAAGTCATGTGAGTAGACATGAAGGAGAGGCCTCAACACCACAAGTCAGGTTGGCTTATAAATTGAGAGTAGATAGACTATTGTATGTCATGTGTAGTTATTTCATGGGCATTAAGTCTGCTTGGATAACTTCCCAAGTAAAGGCAGCATCCTGAGACATCTCTTCAAACTATCCAGTTTCCTGTACTTATCTAAACAGTTCCTATAGGAAAGCAAGTCAGGAACTCTTAGTCAACCATCTAATTTATTATTCTTTAACAGAGAAGATGTCAGCCAGCTGAGGGTCATGCATGAAAGGACACAGGATTCTCTCCTCGGACCTGCCCAGTTCAAAATGTCCCTACATAATCAAAATGAAGATATTAAGGGCAAGATACTCAATTCATGACAAGCATAAGGCTGAGAGAATCTAAGGGCTTTTAATAGCCTCACGCCATTTCACAGCCATAAATAGTTCCTGAACTTTGATCCAAAACAGCTATTCAATATAAATATCATGAGATAAATCTCAGCAAGACTAAGTGTGGATAAATAATAAGAATACAAATAGAAGTTAAAGATGTTTTCAAGTATAAAATCAGTGAATGCCAACAAGATGAACCCTGTCAGACTAATATAATCTTTCATCTATTGTTAATAAAATATAATATCATAATATATAATATCATAAAGAATGAAACTATGAACCTCTTGTTATATCCTATTTCTCAGTTTACTCTCGGAATATTAGATATTCCAAAGCTCCAAAGTTTTATAGAAATTGAAATAACTGCTGTGTTATTAAACATCTCACAGTTGTAAACACTTCTTGGTTTACAGGAGAAGTTAATAATTTCTGTTGACCCATGTTTAGGCAAAATTACACATATTGCAGCGATAATGGAAGAAAAACTCAACAGAGAACAAATCTCTGCGAAATACCAGATTTAAGATGAAAGGTAACAATAGTGAACATATAAAGTAGAATCTTACAATGAGGTTAAGAGAGGAAAGAACAGGAGAAAAACACACACAGGCTTAAATACTGAACCAGCATGATGTTATTTTTTTATTTGACTCTAGTTACATATGTATTTTTTCCATTTCAGATACAACTGTCTTTGAAATAGGAAGATATTCTTTGATATTGGAAAACACTGTCATTATAGCAACAAATGTGTTTTTTTTAACATGCCTTTAGTTCCCATTCAGCCTGTGAGTTTTAACTTTAGTGTTTTAAAAAGAAAGAATAAAAAATTATTATGTGAAATATTTTTATGTAAAGTGTAAAAATTTGACTACTTTCAAAGAATATATTTACTTTCTTTAAGTGCAGGTATGTTAAGAAAACTGACTCAAAGACAATTTTATATACATGGTGAGAGTAACTGAGCAACAAAGCAAGATTTCACATTTTTAAAGATACCAGATTTTAAAATCTCTTGATGCCATTAAACTTTTCTACTGCAGTTGTTCTCATACTATTTCAATAACATGCATACAACATAATTAAACACCAGTTACTTGGTGAGCTACTGAGTTTCCAAAAAATAAATAAATAAATGTGAGTCTTTGCACATTTATTTTATGAGTCTTTAAAGAGTTCAAGTTCTAGTGTCAATAAACCCTAAGGACTTGAAAGGATTATAATACAATGTGGCAAACACCAACAGGGAGCTATAAAGAAAGTGTAAACATGATAAAGAGAGGACTCATTATTTATTCTGCTTGAAAGATTTGAAAAAAGACTCCCAAAAAGGAAAACATGCACAGGCAAAGAAGAGTCAAAAAATTCATCTGAAAACACACACACACACACACACACACACACACACACACACACACACACACACAAGAAATGTCCAGAGCACATTTTTCAACGTTAGATCTATAGCCTACCTCATCAAGCATCAAGTGGACTCCGTTATTGTGTCCAATGCCACAAAAATTTAGTGCTTGATAAATTTTTAAAGAAAATTCTATAAATTTATTTAAATAAAGTAAAATTATATATATATATATATATATATATATATATATATATATATATATATATTATCAAATATGTCTGTTAGCAGATATTAATCTTTGCAGGAGTGCACAAGACTGAATCAATGTAGAAAATTTGTCCATACTTGAAAGGCCTTGTTTTAGAGGGAAGATACAAACATTCAAAAATGAACAAATGAAACAAGTAGAGAGATTTTGTTCTCTTTTTCTCATAAAGCTAAGATGAAAAGTGTTAAGAGGAGCTAGAGGAATGGCGTAGAGGTTAAAAGCACTTGCATTGCAAGAGCAGGTCCTGAGTTCGTTTCCGAACACCACAAAAAGCTGGACATGGTGGCCAACACCTGTAATCCCAGCACTCGGATGCTGATGCAAGAGGAATGCCTTGACTCCGTGGCCAGCCTGGTCTACCAAGTGAGGTCAGGAGCAGCCTGAGCTACAAAATGAGACTTTTCTCAAAAAGTGAGAATTTTAAGGGTTTTATTGTTTATTAGTTTTTCTTTTCTTTTTTTGTATTGGCCTTCATTAGGGAAAAAATGTAATGTTCTCCTAACCATAAACAAAATTATGGGTAGAAACTAAAAGATAGTAGGTTGAGCGGGAAAGCCCTTGTCATTTTGACAAGAAATGTATGTGCACAAAATGCTCAACTCCATTGTAAACCTTAAATTCTGTACTTGGACATATCAATAAAATGGGGGTGGGGGAAAGATAATAGGTTGAGAAGAAAAATAAATTTATTTTCCCCCAAATTATTATTTCATTAGTACATAATCAGATTTCATAATAATTGGACAACTTGAGCCATTTTGCATTTCTATTTGGTATCTTTATCGTTTTTGCTCTCCGTCTTCCTTTCTACTCTTTCTCCCCCCATCATTGCCCCTTTTTCTCTATCCACTGACCTTGAATTTAGAGAAAGAAATGGACTTAAGAGTCACACAGAAAATAAGGAAAACGTGTGGTAGAACGAATTACTACAAAAATGAATAGCAATTAATTTTATAACTGTGCTATCTATTGAAACGAACATGCTAATGTCTAGGATGTTAACTTTCTTCTCTAAGAAAGCAGGGATTATTTTCCACTGTCTGGTGTACTGAGCCCTGCCTCTGACCTGTGCCATCTTTTCACACTGTCCTCCTCTACCTTGAGCCCAGTAACCTATATGCCATTCAAAGTTAGTAGGAGCAGCCAGGTAGAACTTCACTGTGGATCCATGCTGTACAGAGACTGATTTATTGTTTCTTGAACACTAGCACTTGAAGAATGTATAAGAAAGTAGTTCACACAGTCATGGTGTCGAAATCTCAAGGATTTTAGCAGGCAGACTGTACACCCAGGAGTGACTGTGACACGGTTCTTGTCCAAGTTCAAATGCCTGAACACTAGAAGAGTTGAGGTTGTAAGTTCTAGAGGAAAATCCAGAAGGCTCACAATTCAAGAACTGATGATACAGGTTGAGTCCAAAGACAGAAGAAGACCCAGCAAACGATAGAGGTGTAGGATTCACTCTTACTTAATCTTTGGTTATATTTAGGTCTTCAATTGGCTTAATGAGGTACACACAGATCAGAAAGAGTAAATTGCTTCATTCATCTTATAAATCCAAAATTTAATCTCATCAAGAAAGATCCTAATATTCAATGGTAATGTTTGGTCACCTATCTGGATATACCATCTCAGGCAATTTGTCACAAAGTTAATACATTTTTAAAAAATATTTAATGGGAAATGAACAAATATAAGTAAATATAATTTGAAGGAAAACTATGGCACGTTATATTTACTCTTTAAATTCTCATATTTACTTTTGGACTGCTCTAAAATCTTAGTTATTGAAGCAAAAAAAAATTAAAGAATAATACAGATTTTAAGGCCCCGTTCTGCACGTGAAAAAATCACAGAAACTGCAATGACACAATTGGGTTCACTGACGCTTTACACCACAGCTTGAACAGTACATTTAGAGTTGTTCAGGTGAAACAATATTGGATGCTTCTTCTAAGTGCAATGACATTTATTTTACCCACATTGATTTTAAGAAGTGTGAAAGCAAGATCAACTAGATATTCATAATCTTTCTCGGTGGTTCCCATTAGTTTTGACACCCGTGACTGGCTTAGTTTAAGTCTGCTCTCCCAAAGAGGGGGAAGAGGGTGACTGTAGGTTGTTGAAGAGTAGTTTTGAAATGTGTGATCAGGACCAGGAGGGGATCAGCGAGCGAGTCATCACCTCGTGCTGATCCATGGCAGCATTGGAACCTCACAGGAATGTGCAGAAAGCAGACAGTGCTCCACTTGGCACTTACCTCAAGATTCTTGCTCATGTGCCCTAATGTCCCAGTCCTTTCCCGATCACGGACTGGTAGTGGTCTGTGGTCCAGGGCTTGGGGATCCACGGTCTATCCCTCACTATCATTTCTATTACAGAAATTCTTATTTTGAATAGAAATCTGATTATGCCGTATGTATAGATTGGAACGTTTTCATCATGCATTGACTTAAGAAGACTTCTGCCAGATTCCTGTCCTCATGTTATGAATTAACTACTTTAAAGGCTTGTAAATAAAAGTCGGTGATCACAGAAGGTACAGTAAGACATGAAGAGTAACACGTGTAAGCTGGACATGGTGGAAGGTACCTGCACCTGGAATCTCAGCACTCTTTGAGACTGAAGCAGGAGGATTATAAATTTAAACCGCGTTTAAGAAACTTGATGACTACTGAGATACTATGCGAACATAAAAAACTGAAAATCATCTAGGTTTAAATCTCATTGTGAGGCCTTGTGTTCAATGACTAATACCACACATAAGAAAGAGAAGACATAAAAACATAGAATAAAAATGTAAAGCTCACATTTGATGCTTCGTGACAACAAGATTTAGAATAGTAAACAATTTTGTCTTTTATGTATTTAATTAACACCTTTAGTGTAATTTTTACCTTCCCACTATCATTAGCAAGGAACAAAAATGTAACCTTGTACTGAAATCTACCATGTAGAAAAAGGCAATCCAAATGAAGAATTCTGGCTCTTTTGGGACAGAGTCTCACTTTGTAGCCTAGGTTGTCCTTGGACTCATACCAACCCTCCTGTCTCAGTCTTCTGAGTGTTATGATTACAGGCCACCCCCGGCTTATGTGGTGCTGGGGAATCGAACTCGGGTACTTAGTACTTGACTTAGTGCTTGCTAGGCAAAGCCCTATAACCGGCTGAGTCGTTCCTCTAGCAGGCAAATCAAGAACTCTGAAGGGGAAGATATACCATATGCCGGGAGGCACTGATCAACCTCTATGTTGACTGTTAAAGGGGTTTGTGACAACATGCGTTGAGAAACTCTGCACGTGGCCGTTTCTGTATGTGTGATTGACTTGAGGACCAGCAAATAAGGGAAGAAGGCCATCCCGCGCACTCACTACTCAACCAATAGACTGGCAGAGTGAGGTGAATGAAAAGGAAGAAGGAGGAATATTGCTGCTGTTTTGTGCTTGGGAGGTCCCAGCCAGTGACGTCATCTCTGGACATTGACTCACTCCTGACTGCGCATTGTCGATCTCCATCGCGGATTCGCTCTTCAGGTGTTGAGGACCACCTTTGAACAATAGTCTGGGCCACAATCTCGCACCGGCCGTCCTGCCTTCTCAGACGAGCGCTCCTCTGTTTCATTTCTGAGCTGTTACAGGAGGCTCCGACTCTCACAGGGGTAGGAGGCCATTGTGGATTCCCTCTTCGAATTTGTAAGCCAACAGAAGAAATTCTCTTTATGTATATATACTATTCATTAATTCTGCTAGTCTCAGAACCATACCAATATACCCTGTTAAAATTTACATGTTTTTCTTTAAGATCCATGTGCTTAGAAAAACAAACTCCGAAGAAACTTCAAAATCTGGGAGGATATCTGTGGGGAGACGAACCCTAAGATGGCGCCGGGCAACGGGCCAAGGGGCAGGATTAGATGCCGCACCCAAAGGATGGCGCCTGCGTGGCAGCCACACCTCCTAATAAAATGTGATAAACAACTCCATATGTGGAAATCGCGGACTGGCGACTGATCTCCTCATGTGCAGGGTCCTATCTAAAAATGCCACGTAGTGAGATATGATAGGCTTGTGGGGCTTATAAAATTGCTTGCAGCTTAGCGGGGGAAGAAGAGGAGAGGAATAAGGAGAGAGAAAAGCAGGTGCTCGAGCACAAGGTTAAGAAGAGGCCTGAATAAAGCTTGGAGAAGAACCGCGGCTGTTGCGTCTTTCTTGCGGGTCGAGGGAGACGCGACAGATATATCTGTTCTCCATATCCTTTTAGTGACTCTACGAAAAATTTCAGTAAATATTTTTAACATGTCTATGATACGCTGGTATTTTCTAAGGCATTGGATGATATTTTTCTTTTAAATATATCACAGATTGTAGTTTAGTTAGGTAAGCAATTAGGATGTGCATTAGGAAGACCAAGAGTGTTAAGGGTCAAAGGAGATAGAAGAGCTTTGAAGAGCATCTACTTTTGCCTGAAGGACAGTCAAGGACTATTTTCTGAAGGATCTCAGATGATCTAATCATTGAAATATAGGAGTTAGTAAAAAAAATCCTACTTAAGGGAGAAAAAATGTGAAGAACTGTAAAATTAAAAATGCATATGAAATGACTGAATAGCATGTCCCTGAATAATGGCTCTGACCTCATAAAATTTATGCCAGTCAGTCAATGATACAGTAATATATATATTGCTGGTAATGTGCACCAAAAGCAAGGATTATGTCTATAATAAAGAAAAGAATACAGAAATGAAAAGAAAAATAGATTAGGAGTTGGTTGATTAGTACTAAAATACTTATTTTTGTTGCCTCTTAAAATATTTATATATTTTTACATCATTTTAATATTTCAGAGCCACCTTTCAAAATGATAACCATTGGTCATTGTGCTTTCCTGTAGTCCTGCAGCCCAGGCTTCAGTCCCAGGCTGGTGAAGCTCTTGCTTTTATTTTAAATGTTTTCTTTCACTTTCTAGAAACTGGAGTTGTATTTGCTTAGCAATTTCACTGAAAAACAGAAGTGTGCTAATGTCTACTATCTAGGGAGGATTTACTATAATTATGTTTCTTAAAGGGAATATATTATGTTAAACAAATCATGGAAGTATTCTTTCAAGAATAAAAATTACATAAATAAATTTTTCCAGATAAATGTCTTAACTTGGTGTCAAAGGACAGATTTTGGTGAGCTCATCAAATATCTCTGTTTTTCAAAGAAATGCAAAACTTTCAGTGAAAAGTCAACATTGCATCCTTTACATTTCTGTAAGAGAATACTGAAACAGTTATATTACATTCTTAATATTAGTATTTTTCAGCTGTAAACTCCACTGTATATCCTGAGTATCTCATCTTACTAATAAGTTCAAGCACTCTTTTATAGACCTTATTGGGAAATAATGACATATGTGTAACACTTTATCAAACTTGCTAAAAAGTTCCCAAATGCATTGGGAAATTATGGAGAATATATTTATGAATGTATATAAGTAACCTGTTTATAAATGAATGTATATAAGTAACATATAAACAAAAACAAAACAAAAAATCCAATTTTTTAACAGTTAGAGTAGAAAATGTTAAGTAAAGGAGATGCTGGGTGTCAGGGTAGCGCAAAGAGCAATGCGAGGGCAGGAAAGGGGTTTGGGAAGGAAACAGGAAGTGGTTACCAGATGCAGGTGCACGGGATTCTCAAGTAGAACGTAGGCAGTGCGCATTGCATATACCAAAAATGAGGAAAAGAGTTGAACAAAAAAAAAAAAAAGAAAATAGAAATCCTTTATTGCAACTTTCTCACTCAGGGGAGCATTTCAGCAGCTTCATCTAATTTAGTGTCCATATATCACGAAGTTTGTGTGCACTCCATGCATAAATGAATATTTAGAAAATTATTAGCTTGTAGATCAACACATTGGAAAATAGTCCCTAAATGCTTAATGTAGTCACATGAAAATGTTTGGTTACCAACGACTCTTTCTCACGCTACTAAGATTTGCAAGACCATGGAATGCTCATCTGATTGCGTGCAAATGCTGTAATTAGCTTACACTTCACTGAGAATCTGGGAAGAGATTCTAAAGTTGGCACAATGTATATGTGCACAAAATATTCAAGCTAACTGTAACCATTGTGTTTTGCATACAATAAAAATTGAGAAAAAATTTAGAAAAGGCTTCCTGATAATAGGCTTTCTACTTTTCCTTGGTATAAAAAAAGAGATTCTATGAAGTTTAGTTCTATGCTTCTTCATTGCAGAAACATAACTTAGAATGTATTTATGAATATATATGTGTATATATATGTAACCTGCTTATGAATCAAGGTGTATCTAGCCTTTTATATCTTTGTCCAAAGTTAATAAGTATCTATCTTTTTCTTAATAGATAGTTTATAGAATTATCTCATATGAAGTTCTCCTCTTCCTAACACTGATTTTCACATGGCCAACGATGTCCAGTGCGGAATGTTCACTGCTCTTATCTCGGGAAAGTTCTGCTGATATCCTCTGGCCCCACGCTGGAACGTGTAACTGGCCCAGTCGTCTGCAGAGCATCTTCTTTCTCTTTTTGATTACCTGTTTTTTTTCTTTTCTTTTAGATTTTTCTATTCCCCTTCTTGTTTGTTCCAACGTATTGATGAAACAGATTATCTTTCCTTTTATAGGCAATAGAACAAGAAAAATTAAGGTTTTTTTTTATTTACAACTTAATTGTCACAAAATACTGTCAGTATCTCTAATCCCTCATTAAAAATGAGCCTTGAAGGGACTTTTACCCTGGAAAATGTTTTCTTCAGCATTCAGAATGCATTACTGTATTGTGTAGGGTCTTAGTGTTTTAAGACATAACATTTCTCTTATTGTTTTGGAAGATGTTCTATTGTTTAGTTTTTTTTTAGATTCTCTACAGAAGAATATGTGATATCGTCTTTATCTCAAGTGGTCATAATCTCTAAAGTATGTGCATTTATGTACATGTTGCAAAGAGCAGTGATGGTTATTAAACCGATTTTCCTGGATGTCTGTTTGGCTACTGCAATCTGATAATCACCTACTGCAAGACAGTCAGGTGAAGCTCATATTCTATATGATTATTTTATTTTTTCTCCTTACCACTTTGAGTCACCTAAAGATTAATCATGCAATATTTACATTTTTTTCTTTGATTTTATATTTTCACAAATATATTTGATACATATAAAAGAAAAATAAAATTTTGAGTTGCTATAAAGCCATAGACCTCTGTAAAAATTACATTAAATGTGAAAATTTAATCCATTTAAATGATAATATAATACTATGTAACTTATATTCAGTTAAGTTATATTATACGTAATCAAATATTCAAATGTGACACTCACGATATATATTCGTATTTTATATTCTGTATTTGTTCTTGTTTCTACTGCTTCTAATTAGAGATCACTCTGAGCTTTGGAGCCTTTAAAGAGAAGTGATGAGCGTGTATGCAACTAATTTCATGTACAGAGATCATCAACACATGTGTTTCTCTTCCTGTTCTATACACTTAATCTAGGATCTACAGATCTCACTGAGACTTGTTTGACCTGTTACTGTTTTTTGATGTTGCTGCATTCATGAATTATAACCAATTAGAGATTACTTGGTTTAGAAACTTTAAGAGAAGTTGCATCTTGTTTTGATAGGTCTATAATACATAATTTAGACTAATTCAGACAATATATCTCCTGCTGGATTTTTAAGGCCACAAATAATAACATGGGACAGCTATCTTACTCTATCTTCATCCATTTTGCTATCTTTCATTTACTTAACTTTTGACATTTGAAATTCTTTAATCTTATGAGTTTACAGTCCTCTTTTATTTCATTCCTCATCATATGAGCATAATCACTGATGTTAACTTGCACACATTTTAATGTATATTGTGTAACCTGAAATTGAAAATATTCAACAAAATTTTACCACTCAAAGAGAAGAATAACAATAAAGCCAATGATGAAAATTATGATGAAAATTACAGAACATAGTTCCTTATGATATGTCCCATGCTTTGCTCTGCTTAATAAAGAATGTAAAGAGAGGCTGATATTTCAACAGGAATCATCTAGGTGAGTATCAGCATGGCTTCTCAATGCAAGCTCCCAAAGTGAAGTTAGGCCACTAGACTACAGAATTTCTTGTACTACAAATGATATATATTTTTGCAGACTTCCTAAAAAGATGATTGGATGTACTGAGGAAATAATGGGATGAGATTCCTGTTCACAGATGAATAATAATTGAATGATATATCAATTATGATTTGCTTCAAATATCATCACAGATTGTTATCCTTGAGCATTTCCCTACAATAACAGGTAACTACCACTTCAACGTAACATTTTAAGAAAATTTCAAAATTTCCCATTTCCTAAGTGTGGAATTTCAAATCACAGTGTTTCTAGAAAAAAAATATAACAACAAAATTAGACTGCACAACTTCTTTTTCTTTTTTGGGATTCTTGGCTGAGGACGCTCAAAAGATATAGATTGCCCAGGTACATTACTGCAAAATTAATATTAAAACACTGTAAAATAAGTGAGTATAGTAAGTAGCTATAATTTGTAAGTTGTTCCTGGCAATACAAACAATGTTTAAATATTATCTAGGATCAAAAATTTCAGTTTAATCAAAATGCATTCCTTACTCAAATACAAAAATTGGCAAGCTCATGAGTATACCATAAAAATAAGGAATCCTCAGTCTTTAAATGTGCTGTAAGTAGTCAAATACTATAGCTAAACTCTTACCTCAAAGCAAAAACTGTTCCTATAAAAAGTTACATTTGGAGTCTCTATTTAATAACAACATTAAAATTTAAATATCCCTTATGATGATTCAAATCATTAAGTTTTAGAAAACTCCAAGCCTCGTGATTACAAATTTGTCAAGGCAATTTAGCAAAACACACCAGAAAAATGTTAAATAGATTATTTTTGTGCCAATATTTTATTAGCTTAACATTTCCATTTATTTAAAAGGACCCTGCAGCCTTATAAAGTACATTTTATTTGAAACACATAGTGTAGCTAGGTAAGAAAATTTGCATATGGGTCTCAACTTCTTTTCATAAAAAATGATATCCTACTCCATTATACAATTTCTGTAAATGCTTTGTACATTACTAGGTGACAGGGCAAAATGGATTGAAGTTAGTACGTCTTACATAGAATACTCTGGACTATGAGATTAAGGAAAAAATTCTCCAAACAGAGCAGAGGGCCCCACATTTTTAACACCAATAGTAAGTCCAAGACTTTCTCTCAATCCTTCTCAGGTCATTAGAAAGACTAACAGGATTTACCAGATCAGGTCTCAGTTCCTACAGGAACAGCACTTAGAATAGACCCAGACGATACAAGAGATGCATAAGGCAGAGTCCACTAGGACACTGAACTTGGGATTCCCAGCTGTTCCCTCTTTGTGTCCTCACAAGACATTGGCCTCTACTGACCTTGAAGTGTTCAAATATACACAAAATATTTTGGTAACAATGGCAGCTCACTAAAGCTTCAGAGTCTGGGAATATTATTGGATTCCGTCACATAAGCAAGATTCATTGATTGATTTCTGAAATGGTTTTTGTTAGTTTCGGCATTAACAGACTCTATGTGACCTCCATGCGCTAAAACTATGGTTAGTTTTTTTTCCAACATTTCAGATGTTTTTCTTCCCTGAGACAATTGGATATTACTTGACCCACTGTAATCTATTTCCTTAGAATAAATTATCCAATATGTTCTAGGGTGATTTAATGATGATTATTAAACACATCATTTGCATTCTTAAAATTTCAAGTGTTTTCTAAAGGTTATGTTCTATAGTTGAGACAAAGGCTAGAATTAAATTCGTCTAAATTCATTTCAATAAAATTAATAATTCATTTTCCCAACACAAAATCTTTAAGAATAGAACTATTTCAATGCAGCAAAAGAAATTGTTTTGAAATTCTGGGAACTATTAATCATCAGTTGAAACTGAGAAGTTATATAAATCTCAATTCATACCAGAAGCGTATTAAAATGAAATGTGGGTTTCTGATTGAAACCTAAGTGGAAAGGAAAATAAGGTAGACTAAGTGTTCAATCTGTGAAATCCATAGCTATTTTAAGGTAGTTTATATTAGAATATAATCGAATTAGCCTACACTCAATTGGCATCTGCTACAGAACCGATTGCTGACGGGGGAAAATTCTCACATCTTCAACATCACAGTCATCTTCAGAACTGATAATAATTGGAGAGCATAGAAGAAAAGAAAAACGTTCCTCAGATTCCCAGTTGTAGAGAACTGTAATATTCTATCAATACTAAGGGTTGGTTTTTAAAGATGAAAGGCTGAATTTTGGTGAGGTGCTGAGCAAACTCAGGATTTAGAGAACTGCATCCATCTTTTGCGAACATCGTGACACTTTCCCAGTTAATATTGTAAGCATCTGCAAAGGAGGTATGTGATGCATGAGGTCTCTTTTTGTTTTCGATCTGAAGACTCTTGAAGCATTTGCTCATTAAAAGCCATGTGAAAAACAACTTTCTACTTTACTCTTGGCACTTGGTGGCAATCTTTCCCACCAGTAAAGAGAAATAGATCATTCTAAAGGCATAAAGACTGATCACATCACGAGTGATGGAAAAAAGAAGGAGGCAATACACACAAAAGAGCCCACTCATATTTGAAAAAAAAAAAAAAGATTCTTCAAGAGCATGCAAAGGCCGAGGTTAATGTGCACTCACAATTGCCTCATGGTTGGCCTGCACAAAGGGCCAATACCTCCCATCTCTGTTATCCAAAGAGAAAAAGCACAATGGAAGAAAATAAGAATAAGTTTACTCAATAACGAGTTACAAAATGTAAACTCTTTAGTAAAGAAAGTCAGTTCTACACTTCTAGGCGAATATTAAAGAACAAACAAACAAACAAAAAAGTATTATAACCAGAGTTCTTGCTCTTCAGAAAAAAAAGAAAAAAGAAGAAAAAAAGATGCAATAAAATGCAGACTTCAGCCTGCAGAATATTATGGTTCCTTGATTATACAGGGAGTAATGATTTTTTCCTATGCACTCCAAGTCCAGGATAAGGAGCAAGTAGAGGTTGAGAGGGGAGTAGATCCACTGTTAATTGGGGCTTGCTTGCTTATTACAAACCAGTCCCTACTATTCAAAATATATTTTACTGTTACCTGATTTCCTACTCCATAAGATGACCTAATTTTTTGACAAGTACTGAAATAAAAAATTATAATCCGATAAATAAATTTGTGTCTAATTTGAAAAGACTCACAAACTCAAAGAAGAATGCTAAAATAAATACTCAAGTTATATCTATTCTGGGTTGAAGAGTCAGAAGAAACAAAATTATACTGAAGCCATTTTTTTAAATGTATGGCTGGGCTTGATGGCACATGCCTGTAATCGTAGCACTCTGGGAGGCTGAGAAACAAATGATCAAGTTCAAGCCCAATGAGGCCCACTTAGTTTCTCAAAGTAATATGTTATTTAAAAAAAAGAAAGAAAAGGATTGGGAATAAAGATCGGTGTGAAGACCCCAGAACAAAAGAAAAAGAATCAGAATACTAAATTAATTAAAATGAAGGCTCAAATAAATCTATCATGTAATATTTAAATTAAATGCTACAACATATAAATTCAAAATAGAATAGATCTATCCAAAAATCTGTTCCATGGGATTAAAGTCACCATTCAGATTTTATGACATATGTGTTAAAAATTTTAAAGTACATAAATTAATGTATTCTATTCTATTTTGCACATTTAAAAGTTATGTCTATAATATTTTACAAAATTTACATTTTAGCATGCGATACGTAGTACTAAACAGTTTCTTTATAAACACTATACTGACAACTTTTTTAAATCAGAGAAAATGGGCAACACATCTTAAAACATCAAAAAAATCTCTTTTAAAGTACATTAAAAGGGACTGCAGAAAATTTTGCATTTTTTTCTCCCTGTGAGCTCATATTTTCATTCCAAATACAGAGAATGCCACTCCATAGTAAAACATTGCAAGCTTATAATGATATTTCACAATGATCTCACAATATTTATTCCTGGATATGTACATGAAGTGCAAGTTTATTATTTTCACTCTTGTCTCCATAATGTTTTAAGTATGCAAGCCAAACATTGTTATAGTCTGAGTCATCATCTCAGATTTTATTATACATTACTTACTATGCCATAAATATATTATTAATTTCATTCATGATTATCAATTTTTTGAAAATTATAAACATTAAAAGTGCCTGCAACTTATAAAAATAAATAGGTCCTAATTAATCATATAGTATCACTTAGTAGTTGCAGGGAACATAATTTAGAATTGAGTTTCTTGTTTCAGGTCACAATGAACAACATTGAGGAACTTGACTTACAAGTGTATATGACTGAGAGAATCTTCTCATCTCAACCCGATGGAATAATATGCCAAATATCTAATAAATTTTACATAGAGAACTACCCATAATATTGATTGAACTGACATGTCAATTGGACATTCCTACAAATTTGCTAAAAACATATAATTAGAAATACCTGATACAACAAAGATTTCATTTCTCAGTAAGTAGTTGCGGTCACTAGACATTGTTGTTTTGGAGTTAATAAAATTGAAAGTAAAAGCAAGAGAAAAATTATGACAAAAATGAAGAGGTAATTTCTCCCACAAGATGGAGAAGTATAACAGTAAGAAGTAGGGCTCCACTCCTCCATATACTTGGGAAGTGGCACACCAGAGGACCCCCAAAGAGGAAAAGCCTATTGGCTGTATATCTCATAGTTAACTTTTATTAATCCTTAAAATTGCATATATGTATAGAAATACACACATACAGATATGTGAATGTATGTATTTTAAAATTATAGCAAAATAAAAATAATACATTCTAAAGAAATTAATAAGACACAGGCTTAAGCTGTTTCTAAGATAATGTAGACAGCATAAAAAGTTTTAAAGGTAGTAGCAAAAGGCCACCAATAGATTCCTCACAAATCTGTCCCTTCAAGTTCAAAAGCTTTTCAGACTTTTCTAGAGCAAACATTTAGGGCATTTAAAAATATAGTAATATTAATAATAATATTAGAAGTAAGTATCATGTATTTTACATATAGTTAAAAGGAACAAAATACTTAGTGAAGAGAATTGCTTTCATTTCTGCAGACTGAGTGAGGGCTTGGTTTAGGTAAATTTTAAAACAAACTGCTACAAAATATGTTTATCTATCAAGAAAATGCCAAGAAAATTACATGAAATGTAAAGCATTCTTTCTGTCAGGAAAACCACAGGATTTTTTTTTTATCATTTTATTCTGTTGCCCTAGAGATTAAGATCATCTCCCACTGCCGAATTCTCTGTTTTCCCATTCACTGACCCCATCTGAAACATTGGATACCTTCCTCTCATCTTTTTTCTACTAAGCTATGATATTTAATGTGAATGTGATATAGGAAACTGTAAAGTAATATACCACTAACTGTGTGCTGTGTTTGATGTCAGATCATTTCTACTATGAGACCCAAAACAATTCTAATGAATCTTTTCTTAGGAAGAATGGCAGATGAACACTAATCCCAGCTCCCTCACTCACTTGACTTAGTGTCTGTGGTGCCAGGACCGGCTTTCCTTTGCCTGCATTCCACGAAAGGGCTATGTGAGACCTTCTGAAACTGTGAGCTAAAATAAACCTTTCCTCTCCTAAATTTGACCATAATGAGTCACAGCAATAAAAAATAACTAGGACAGCCATATAAAATCTTATTGTGAATGGCATGCATGAATTTTGAGATTTTATGGTACATGAATATTTGTACTTGCCTTAGAAGATAATTCAGTGAAAATACAAGTATGCATGTAGAGAGAGTTTTGACACAAAAATTCCCAGCAGAAACTAATCATTTTGCTTGGATCTTTCACTAGCAATATTAATTTACAAAATACAACATAGTTTGCAAACAAGTGATTGGATGAAAACCACGGGCCCATCTTTGAGAATAACTTGTTTGCTTATGTTGGCTTTCAACAAAGCCAGTTTATTTTCCAAGGTCTAGGAAAATAAATCTCTGATGAAATGTGAAGGTTTGAAGTTGTATAAATATCACCAATAATGATAGAATTATCTAATGGAATGCCACAAGATGTAATATTTGTCAGGAAAACCGAAAATGTGGGGGTGGGGGTAGAAGAAAAGAAAAAGCATTGATAAACAAAAGTAAAATAACTTTACAGAGCACACACCACATAATGAGGGATGATAGGACAGAAAACTTACACAACAGAGGTGCAATCTTGGCAGAATCTTGGGATAAAGAAAATGGCAACATCAGAGTCGCCTACATTGTGGTGCAGGTGGGATGAAGGAAGTCGGCAGAGACTTTGCCTTGTCTCGTTTCCTGCAGTCAATCCTTGCCTGCAGAGAGCATCCACCAGCCAATCGAACATTGTCGCCCCTTTCTGGAAATGTGCTTTCTTTGAGCATGAAATTTGTCTTGTGGTAAGAAAAATCAATGACATGGGCTCATTTTTACGGAAGTAGATTTACAAATCATTTAATTGCATTCCATGTAAAGATTAATCTGTAAATTGGTAAAAAAAAATGTGTAACTTCAGAAAACATTAAGAATAGCCTGAAAATTTACAAGAGTATCCAAGGTATGCATGATGCATTTTGTGTGTACTTAGTGTGTGTTCCTAGATATTTAGTGTTTTTTTTTTTTACTTCATTTTATAGATTTTGTTTCTATTTGTCACTTTAATTGTCTGACTTTTTACTTTATAATAAATGATCAATACTCCACTTAAGAAGAAAATCAAAAGAAAATAGATGGGGGTTAGCATGGAAGACAACAAAAGACAAAGAGAATAGAACAAAAATTAATATCAAATGATATGATGAGCAAAAATATTTCTATTGAATGAGAACTTAAAATTATACATATATATATATAAATTTTGAAATATTTTTGTTGAAAGTATAGAATGAAAATTAAAGTACAATCAATAACATTAGATTCTGCAGAAAACAGAGGAAGTGAAACTAATGGGTTAATAAAAATCTGCTCCTGAGACTATGCTTAAAATATTGAAATAATTTATTTCATGGTAAAAACATATTTTTATCTTTAAATCAAAGCTCTAAACAGTTACCTCAAAAGACTAAATTAGAATCCTAGTTCTCTTCGAAGGGAAGAAAAAAGATCAAATACATGTAGAAATTTAACATGTCCTTGTAATTGAGTAACCTTCGGTTTGATTGAAAATTTAGCACTGTAAATTAAAGGTAGGCTTTAATTTAGCAGCTCAGTATGGGTTTTTGGCAAATTAAATCACTCAGTAGAGTCTACATTTGCATAACAAATGTATTATCTGTAATTAACCTTTAGAAAATTCATTTTTAATTTCCTCCTGCTGAGATATCTGGAAAATGCAAAGGTAACAAGCATTGGATATAAGCGACTGCACCATTGTAGAAGCAAAAGAATGTTAATGGATGGAGTTGTGAAATCCTAAATGACTTGATGAGTTGCCAGCCTAGCTCATCGTTTCCATGAAAAAATATGGATACATAGTTGTATCATTTCTAAATCATATAAATCATAATTTATATGGCCAGAAGTTATCAACAATATTTGATCTCTAACATTTTAGACTTTTCCCATTTTGTGACCATCAAAATTTCATAGTCAAAATCAGCATGAATTACCATACAAAGTTATATGTAATAAAATTAAATTATAAAAGGTAAATATTATGTTGCATTATTTCGTTTGGCCATATTTTCAATAATATAAAAACATGTGACCTATGCTCTATTAATGTTAATTTTAGCATTGTTGACAATGATAATTTTCATTGTGATTGGATTGCCTTACCTTAAGTTCTGACTCAAGAATAAAGTATTCTAGACAGTTGAATGAAAGAGTTGCAAATTACTGAATTTATAACACCTGAACCCCTTGTTAACTGTTCCAATACTCCACCAAAATGATAGCCAGAAATCCCTTTGCCTGTTTCTAAATCTAGAAAACTATTAAAACATTAAAATGTACTTTCTTCCATTTGTTTTTCCCTTTTCTTAGATTTTCCTTTAATAAAAAAAAAATGCCTATGCTTCTTGGGATGTGATGAATTTATTTTTAATAAGAAAAACTAACGGAATCAATTACAAAGAAAGCCTCTATTTTCCCCTAGCGTCATCCAGTTCTGTTAAGTGCTGTATGTAGTCATTACAGCCCGTAGCAACAAAAGCAATAGTAGCAGGTGGCTGTATGAATTTAAATTAGATCCAATGTGCTGTGGGCAGCAGGAGGTCGTCTATAGCAATATCTTAAATGTGCATATGAGACACCACAAGATCAAGTTCTGCAAATTAGTCCAGCCATTTTATGTCTTTTGGGTTTAACAGAAAGCCTACTTTCCTCTGAACTAGTGCTTGTGTTCATTAAGGTCCTTTAGTAAAATCCAGAGTCAGTGTGCTGAAAAACAATACTAGCAAGAGAAATAAAACATTACCTTAAGCCAATTAAAGGAGCATCATTATCAAAATGCATTCGTATCTTTATATACATATGTGCACAAGCAGTCACTCACAGTGACTTAATATCATTTCACAGAGTGGCCTTTTGGGGGCTGGGAGAGGAAACATTGAATCACACAATATCTTTAAAATCATATGAAATATAAGCTTGATATTATTCTCCAGATTTTTAAACTTTGAAAAACTTGGCTCTCAGAAGCATGCTTCAAAAAAGTTGAAGGGACCAAAACCTTTAAAGTGAGAAAACAATGAATTCTCTCACAAACTGACTATTTTTTTTAATGACACGATTGCCACCATTGTCCATCTAGTTATTTGAAAAAGAAATTTGGGATGTTACCTCTGTGATTAAACTTTAGTCAAATGACCTCTTGAAAACTCTGTAAATCCCCCCCCTGATGGGCTTCAATTCCAACAAGTACACCTTGACTCAAAGCACTTTTACCTCTGGTCATAGCAGTAAGTTATTGCTCCCAAGTCAACAACCCCTTTTCATGAGAAACATGAAAATTTGCAACTGTTAAGCATTAAGTTGTGGGTAATTCTTATAAAAATGCCTAAAAATAGATTATCACAAGTCATAGATTGTAACAAAATAAGAGAAATAATTAAATCCTATGTCAGAAGAGAATTTGATATGATATTACACAAATATAAAATCAGACTTCTTCTCAAGTCACTGATTATCTAGTTTATATACCTAATGTAGGCATGTTACCTCCCTTGCCTGAGACCTCAACTACTAGGAGTTAGTTTCTTGTCAAATTCCTTAAATTTTACAGGTCTTAGAGATTCCCATGACCTCTACCTCATAAGGTACATGAGAAATAAAATATACCTTCACAATGAAAGTGTGCAAATACACTGTTTAAGAAGACACAATTCTAACTTTTGTTTTTTAGTTTAGTTTGATTCTGTTAGTTTTGAGGAATGTGAAAATTGAAACCAACGTCTTTCCTGTTTTAAATTCCTATTCTTTCCTTCTTTCTTTTTCTCTCTTTCTTTATTTTTTCTTTCTTTCTTTCTCTTTCTTTCTTTCTTTTGTCCCTTCCTTCCTTCCTTCCTTCCTTCCTTCCTTCCTTCCTTCCTTCCTTCCTTCTTTCCTTCTTCTGTTAACTTATATTTTAACAAAAAAACTCTTTAAATCACCCAGTTATTTAGGCCAGAATCAAATTTAAGATCTTGCTGCCTAATTCCCCAAGAACTGAGATTACAGGCCTTTGCCAATATGCCTGGCCATACTTCTGTGTTCTTTTGCAGAGTAATTTATGATTTCATTGCTTCAAACAACTTATTTCATTTGAATTTAGGCTTCAAATTTTTGATTTTATATTATGAAATGAAAACACTGAGTTTCTTCAGTAACTGCATGTAAGAATAACAAGGACTTAAGTTAACGCAATTATGACAGAATGAGAGCTTCCTTTGTATATATGTAAGAAAAAATATTTACCACTTATAAAAAACATATAGACTAGGCATGTACAGAACCACAGAAGCAATTCTATCCTCTAAGAGATGCTTCTCAGGCAATCTTTCTCTCTTTGGAGTCCACTGATTTTGAGTGGCAATCTCAGTCTTTCTCCGACATGATTGACTGTATTTTTGGTTTTACTGTTAGTTAACAATTTTTTCAAGGAAACATATATCAAAATTGAATATATTTTAAAATTTAAGAATGAACTAGTCTGAAAAGGGAAAATATATTTTGTGGTTTTTAAAAAGTTTTTAATCAGTCTTAATATAAGTTGACTCTAGATATCACTTGCAATTTATGAAAAAAACCATCAAACTTAAATTTTTAAAGAACTGTAGAAACCCAAAGTATTTTATTAGTAATGAGTAAAATGTAAATCATATACAAAAATTCCATTAATAATTATAAACTGTAATCCAATTTAAAAAATTAAAAGAAAAATCAATCTTATGGGATGAAGGAAGAATTGACATTCTCATAAACAGATGACAGAAGAAAATATTGACTTGTTACTGGAAAAATAAAATCTATGGACATCAAGAAACTAAAACAAGATAAGTATGGTGATATACTCCTTAATTCTAACACTCTGAAAGTCTCAAGAAAGTGAATCACACATTTAAATCCTGTCTGGAAATTCAGCAGTGTTTGGCAATTCTAATATGTAAATTTAATAAATGAGAGCTACTTGCATCATGTATTTTATGGTAATTTTTATAAAGATTACATCACCCTATATTTAAAATTTGTAAATGTTCAAAGACTGAGTGGTTTGTTCTCCGCAAAATTGTAATACAGCTCTTATGTTGATGTGTGCATCCACTTTGAAATTTCATATTTCTGGTGCTAATTGAAATTTATATGTATAGTTCATTCATAAATCTGGAGCCAAGGAACACTTGGCAAAAAGTTAAAATCTCATTCAACAACACGATATAGTTTAGTTTCTATTCACTTGATATTCATTTTGTTATCTTCAATCATTTGAGTGTTTTCTGTATGTTCTGCATACATTTTTTTCCCAAGACAATTTTAGAGGAAAATTGTTGTCAGCAATTCAATGATTTATTAAATATGGAATCGCATATCAGTCAAAGGGATGTGGCTTTCTCCTCCGCCTATTCTTATCTCTCATCCTCTTCTCTTCAGTGTTTCCTCATCCCTATTCAGGGGCCTCAGGGTGCCCACAGAGTCCTATTGCGGTATACTCAACTTCATTCAACTATGAGTGGAATATCCCACACATTGGAACCCAGAGGCTCTCTTTACTTATCATCTCCACGAGCTGACAGAGGTATCCACCTATGTCAGAGGTATCCACCATTTTTAATCTGTAGCTTCAAACGGTGACATACTGTGACAATAGATAAAAGAATAAAGAATATTTAAAGAAAATGCAAAGTTATCTTCTGCATAATGTTTGCTCTATCCCTTGTGTATTCTTTTTTAATTATTTAGCTCCAAGGTAATTGAGAATGTATATGAAACTGTGTCTCCTGGTATGCCTAGGAAGCATTAAGTGGTATAATGATTATCACGTAGTTTTTTCCACATAATCTTTTATCTAAAAAATATGAATGTTTCTAAAAGCAAGCTGAAATGGTATACTACATCCAATAAATTCACAGAAAAAGTTACCTATATTCAATAACAAACACCTTGGGATATACGACATAAAAATTCCAGATCCTACTTGCAAGGAATGCTAAACAAAAATCATATTTCTTTTTGTTTTCTTAGTGCTGTAAGTAATTAATTATAATTTCAATTACATGTTGTGTTTAAAATGATACAACTAACACGGGAATCCTATAAAAGAAGAGAAAATTAAAACAACAAATGAAAGGATTATAATAGAATAGTTCTGTGAAATAATTTTCATCTTTAAAATATTTTATACATACAAGAATTTAATATGAGAAACCCAGAATACAGACATTTTATAAAACCTAATAGTGTAATAAAGGGAGCTAGGGGAATTTGGGGGAGAGTTCAAGGGAGACAAAAATGGGTAAGAGAAGGGATTGCAAGGTTAATATGATATATATATATATATATATATATATATATATATATATATATATATATGCACAAAATATTCAAGCTCATTGCAAATATTTTGTATTGCATATATGTATATAATATTTCTGAAAATATGAATGTGTTAGTCAGTTCTCTGTCTCTATGAAAGGACACATGATAATCAGCTTATGAAGAGGAAAGGTTTCTTTTGTCTCATCCTTTCAGGTGTTTGGTCTATGATAAGTTGCCTTCATTATCAAGCGTGGCTGCAAGGAATGCCAGGGTAAAATCACTCACTGCATGGCTGGAAGATGAAAACAGAATTAAACAACACACACACACACACACACACACACACACACACACACTCACACACACACACAAACAGGAAGAGACTAGCATGTACAATTAATCACCCCCAGTGACCAGAATTCAAATGTCCCAATAGGCCCCCACCACTAAACATTTCCACCACCTTCCTATGGCACCAGAATAAGGGCCAACATTTAATGCACATGTTATCTGTGCAAAGAGGAGGTTTCTGGAAGGGTAAGAGGCCTCATTATGGAACCTGCCTCCCTGGCTATTTCCACCTTATACGTCTCAGCAATGAAATCTGTAAGAAACAAATTCTTACAGTTTAAATCACCACGTATATAATATTGTACTAAGGCAGCCCATGTAGAAAAAATTGTATTATGGTACTAGTGGAATTTTTAGTTCTTGGGAACTTATATCTTAAAAGAGATTTAGAATTAACTGTGTTAAATAATCTATGGAACAAAAGTCATGTCTGCAGCAACCTTGCCACTTGGTCAATCAAAAATAATTTGAAAATCACTTTATGAAAATGAACAAACTTGTTACTTCTAGGCATTTATTCTACTATTAATATAAATTTAATTTGAAAAATAAATAGTTATATTTGTGTAAAGGAGATAATCAAGAAATTAAATGTATATACTCTTGGTATCATTGTGTGTTGATTTTATGAAATCACTTACATAATTTCTATATGTTTTAATTTACTTAGAATTTCTCAATTGAGCTTGTCCCGAAGTAATTAAGAAAAAAAATACAAATGAGAAAAGGAGAAGGAAAGAGATTAGAAAATAAAAAGGATGAGCATAGACGGAGGTCAGCCATTATGCGTAGAATTGAATGTTCCAGATTTTCAACTTACCTATACTAGGTATAATTATTCTGCAATAAACAGCTATGACATTATTATAAACTTATCCTTTTGTAAATATGTTAATATTTGTTTTAGAAAAATAATATTTCTTCTTAAAAAGGACTGGAGAACTTCTGACCAAGATGGCTGTTGCATAACAGAACTGCACACTTAAAAAACTGATAATGTAGATGCTTGTTCAATGTATCTAGGACAGGGAAGAATTCCTCGACATTATTATGAACTTAAATTTCCTGCTCTGTTGACTTATGTGAAGAAAAGCTAACATTTCTTAGGTCTGTTAAACATTTTCTGTATTTTATTGAAGAAATGTGTTACAATATTGCACTATTCTATGTGGTAACACAGAACATGGCAAACTTCATACATCCATGTGAAACTTTAACATGTAGAAAGAACCAAAGGCAATAATAAAATTTTGGCTCAACAAGTACATAAATACTATTGACAATGTATAAGGAAGTGTAGTATCATTTCTTTAATCTAGTAATGTTATTCAATAAGACTTAAAACATCTAATTTGATTTCTCTAGTCAAAACAAAAGGTACTAATGATATTACAAACTAATATTTACATATAACTAATGTAGACAATTATGTATGTGACAAGCATGTTTTAGATTTTACATTGAAATAATATGAGTCACCATCTCATAAATAAATAATTTTTGTATTTATTCATATTTACATTTAGCTCATATGAGAGAGTTTATATACAATATTTGTCTTGTGAATAGACTAAAGCATATATTATCCAAGAAAAAAAATACCAAAAGTTGTTGTGGCTAAAGAAGAAGGTTAATGATGTTTCTCACGTGGTTTTCTTGCTTGGTATGACAAATTAGATACCATTATTACTAATACAATTTGTTGGATATCACCCCCCATTTTAAGGCATTTATCTTCAGATACACCAAGTACATTTTGACAGAAACGTTAGTTGTGAATTGTACAAAAATTGACTAGGTTTTAAAATTTTGTTTCTTAAACTTTTCCACATTTTTTTCTACTGAGTATTGTTTATTCTTTCATTTTACTTGGAATAAAATGAGTGGTAGTGTATTTACTTTTGTAAAATATATAGTAAATAAAATGCAGTTATTCATGAAAATGGTCCTTCAAAACAAATGTGTCATCCATACCAAATCCCTGGATATTAATAGCTCATTTGTGTTTGTATAGATAGACAAGACTAACTAGTTCTTAAATAATAGTAATTATAATTGTGTTTATTAAGGTCTTATAGAATTCACTGTTATAAGACCTTTACATGTGTGAAATTTTTTTTTAATTCTGGCAATGAATAACAATGTTTTCCTGTCTGTATTACTTGAGACCAGTAGGTCAAACAGATGAAATCACCTATCTGGCATTAACTTTTATATTTGATCAATAATATCAATATCAATAACAATATCAATATCTAAAAGAATATCTGGTTGTGTTATACAATAAAATAAAAGGATTTATTTTAAATTTAACAAGCACCATATTTTCCTTCCAGTTTTAAGATTTTTTTTTTCCTGACACTTATTTTACCGGCTTTGGGTGGCTTTGAAAGTAAACACACCATGGCCAGCAGTAGCCCTCAGTGAAGGGCTAAGAGAATGGCAAAGTTTTTCTGTCCGTGACTGGTCTCACTCGCCATGTATTCACATTCAAAAGAATCTTTCAGATATAAAGATTTGTTCTAACCACGTAGAACAGATTTTGTTTACCCAGCAGGTAATCTCCCCATCAATTTGGCTCCCAGCACTCGAGATTTTGTTAACTCCTTAAACCAATTCAAACATCGATTTTTTTCAGCACTGTTCATTTTGCAATCAGTAGACAATAGTCAGAGGAAGAAAGGAAGAAAGAGTGTATCAGCAAACCACATACGTTCAGAAGAAATATTTGTGTCTTACACAAATAATAACTCTGAGCTCCAGTGAGAGCAGTTCATGGCCAAAGCTGAACCCATTGATTTTGTTTTTCAAATCTGCAATGGTAATGTTTATTTTTGTACTCTATGAAAGAATATAAAAATTACCATTTTTGACAAAGAATGTACTGTTGATTTGAAGCTCCAATGCAATGACCATTACATTTATTAAATTATAAGTGTAGTTTTTGTCATTTTAATTAAACTTATTTCTATAAACTTTAGCGTCACGACAGACTCTCCTTTTCAACAAATCTCTAAGCAGAGCTTTTCTTCATAGTTGAAGGTCATTATCCTTGAGAAGATAAGTCATTTGGAAAATGAGTCTAAGTAGGTTCTCCTTGCTGGTTTAATTCAAAAGATGCTTTGAGATGAAACTAGCCTGGAGACCCCAGCTGGTCCTTTATGTTGTATGAGATTTACCATTGTTTTTACTGTTCATCTTTGCAAAAAAAAAAAAAGTCATACTTAGGAAATGTAATTTTTATGCTTAACACTTCATAAAATTAGGTGTCAGCAGCCTTGAGGGTTTCTAAAGATCATAGTTTTTTTTTTAAATAACATAATTTATTCATTCATTATTTATGGATACATACATAAGTACAGCTATCAGCCATATGCAATTCTCTCTTAGAAGGCCAATGTTACCATGGAGACAAAGGACTTTAATATTTGAAGAGACTAATTACTTGCATTCCTTACCAGAATATGATTTAACTAATAGTATTAGGCAAAATAAGCTATTTAAATAAATGTATCATGTTAAATTCTAAACTCAGGTTTTTCAGTCCATAATTTGTATATAATATTAAACCTAGAGAACATGTCTGCTGTTGTGGAGAGCAAATGTTTATTAAACAAAATATGGCTATAAAATTACTCATGTCAGTTAGTTTTTTCTTAGTGACAGTAAAAATAAATGGACACATCAGTTATGTAAAGAAGGTGGTTTTTCTTTTTCCCTTTGCTTTAATGTTCTTTTCTTTCAGATTGTCCCCATATCAGGATTCTCATGATGGTTTATATTCAACTTCTATAAAAGAAAATAATCCACTAAATTTATTTAAATGAAGATATTAGTAACTATAAACTTGATAAGTAGAGCATATGCATTTCAAATATATTAATAGGAAGAAGATACAGGACAAATGTATGTCAGATTCTGTGGCATCTTATTGCTATATTGGAAGTAATTTAATATTTAGATATATAATAAAAATTCAATACAACATGTACAGATGCGGGGAAATGAACTTCTATTTTCTTGACTTGTCCTTACATATCACTAAGTTTTCCCAGGTTGTGTGAGACAGAAGTAATAAACGTCAGTACTCGTTTTGTTTTGTCCACGAGATAGAAGAAACTCACATTTTTAATTTTGTCTATGGATTTCTTTTCATGTAACTTTAAATATAGAGGTAGATTTCTTTTATTCCTGATTTCTTGATTTTCATTTATACATTTTAGTTCTTTTCTTTTCTTTTTCTTTTTTTTTTTTTTGAGGTAGGATCTGACTTTTAAGCTGGTAGTCCTAAATTGAGTATGTAACACTTTGTAGCCTTGAACTCACAGCAATGTTCCTGCCTCTGTCTCCCAAGTGCTGGGATTACAGATGTGCACCACCATACCTGGCGTATGTAGTACAAAAGAAGCAACTCCTGAGCCTTGGGCATGCTAGGCAAAGACTTTAATCACTGAGCTACTCTCTCCAGTTAATTTTATTTTTATTATGTGTCTTAACATATGTAAAACATCTTTCCATATTTATTGAGAAAATCATGTGATTTTAATCTTTTGTTTTGTTATTATGGTCACATATAGTGATTTGAGCATATTTTAGTCTTCTTGAAATCCAGAGATGATCTTGGCCTATGAGCTTTATAATGCGATTTTGAACATAGTTACTAGATTTTGTTGAGAATTTTGAATTTATTTCTTGGGTGATACTAGCCTATAATTTTTGTTTCTTGAGTTATTGCCTGGTTGTGATATCAGAATCACGCTGCTCTCAAAACTTATATTTTTAAGTGTTTTACCCTCTTTACTTTTTTGAAAGAACAATTCAAGAGTATAAAATTAGTAGCCTATCTGAAAATGAGCAAGGCATAAGTACAGAAACCAAAACCAAATGTCGACAAATGAAACATCCTCAAATTAAAAAGCTTCTGTACAGAAAAATAGTAAACAAACACAAATACAAAACAAAACAGAGAAATAGAAAAAGCGATCAACATCCTACAGAGAAAATTTACCCATATATTTGGCAGGAGGTTGATATGCACAATATATTAATAACTCCAAATACTAATAACAAAGGAAATTGAAAACTGGGTAATGGGTTGAAATAGCTATTTCATAAAATAAGAGTTTAAAATGACCAAGAAGTATACTTTAAAAATGTACGGTGCCACTAAACATCTGGGACTTTAAAAAAATAGAACAGTATAGATCTTAAATTACTTTGTCTAGTATGAATGACTACTATAAAAATGACAATCAGCTACAATTGTAGGTGAATATGTGAAGAAAAGAGAAACTCTGTGTATTTATTCCTAAAAATGTTAATACACCCGCGATATAATATATTATGGATATTCCACGAAGAATTAAAAATAAGATTACTTGATTACGTTATAATCCTGCAATTCTTGTGATAGATGAATATCTAAGGAAAATTAAATCATTGCATTAAACAGGCATTTGAATGCCCATGTTTTTTGAAGCAACATGTATAATGATCTAAAAAGTACTAAAATCATAGTGACTCTCAGCCAGTGAGTGAAAAAACAAGACACATTTTCAAATGCAACACTATTAGCCCCTGAAAAGTCAGTGAAATACTGTAGTTTTTGACAAGAGATTAGACTGGAGACAGGCACAGACAGTCAGGCATTGTACGACTTTCCTCATATGTGGAGACTAATAGAGCTAACATTACACAGAAGAGAACAAAATATTGACTATTATAAGTTGGGTAATAGAACAGACAGGAAAATACGTGGAAAGTTTAATCAAGAGGCTTTAAGGTACAGGTACAAACAATAAAAATTTGGATGAGTGGTTGGTTGACCACAGAAAGTAACAATTTACTATAGATTCAAAAATGCAAGAAGAAATGACTTGAAAACCACAAAGAAATAATAAGTGTTTGAAGATACTGATATGCTTAAACGCTGTGTAATATATGTATGCATCAAAAATCATGTGACTGCATTAAAACACATACACGCAACAACTACACGGAAAGATGCGTAATAGCATTATTTCTCAAATAAATTAAGTTTAATATTGCATCTGCAAGCCACCTTACTCCTGTTTGAATAACAATAATGTAAAAATGATAGGGAAAAAAGTCATTGTTGGTGGAAATTTGAAATATTGAATCCAGTACTCTCTAGCAAATGGGTTGGAGGCTTCTCCAAACACACACACACACACACACACACACACACACGAGCAAAGCTAACAACAATTCTTGCTTCAGTATGTAGATAGATCCCAAATAATTGAATGCAAGATCCTGATGAGCTGTCTGAACTTCTATTTTAATGCCATATTGTTCCTAATCACCAAGAAGCGCCACAGTCCAAATGGGACAGGAATGTTATCAGTTTGGATGGGATTGGCTTGATCTCTCTCTCTCTCTCTCTCTCTCTCTCTCTCTCTCTCTCTCTCTATGACATCCACAAGCACTCTCACACCCCACCCCCCACACACACTTTAATTCTACTCAGATATCAGCAACGATGAAATAACCACAGAAATATTTAAGAAACCAATAATTGGGCTGGTCAAAGTGACTCAGAGAAAAGGAAAGAGCTCTGGAAACTGCGTTTCCATTCAGACTGCTTTCAATTCTTCCACAGCAACTTCATAACAATTTGGCAGTAAATAAGTTCCCTTACGTCTCAGTCTCATTTTTTGTCCAATCTGTATAATGTTAACCATTCCTTTCTTAAAATATTTTTGAAAAATAAATCGTAAGTATAAAACAACTGGCACTTAGTAGACAAAAAAGGATAAATACTTACGTCAGTGAGCAATAACCAGAAAAAGTCTCTCTTTTCAAGATGAAAATACTGCCATAGTGCAAATGGGAATTTCTATTTTTCAGCATTAGCTTTTTGATAACAGAGTGCAGTATGCATCGTAGACTTTCCCCCAAGGAAAGCCTATAAAGTACTTGGAAAGTTATAAGCTCTCTTATAATGGAGAAAGAACACAAATACTTTCCAACAGAAAATGTGCTGTCCTGTTCTCAGCATATTTTGAGTTATAGTAGACCCCAAGGAAAGCAACACAGACCTATTGAAAGCACTAAATGAAGATTTTATAACCACACTGAGTATGGCTTTATTTCCTTTATGTACAATGTAAATATAATATCACCACTTATTCTATATATTTTAGTTGTTAAAAAACAATCAGGGTCTCTAGCTCTAAGAGAAATGGATTTCCTGGCAGTGAGATCTCAGCTCAAAATAAAATAGCAATTTTCCTACAAACCAATCACACATCAGGGAGTAAACATTGCTCTAAATTATGTAACAGGAATTTTTACAAAGGTGCCTTTTAGAAGCTTCCAAAGGCATCGTTCAGAAAGGAAGCTCTTACGTTACTCAATCTATGTCTTGTATAAATTTGTAAGATGACAAAATATTTTCCAAGTAGTGTTCACACCCACAAGTCACACACATGTCCTCAGAGGGATTTGAGTGGAATATTGAAAAATAATGACAAATGCTAGTGGCATTTACATTTGTCATATTTCTTGCAGAAAAGAAACAGCCATATGTCCCACAGAGCAAAATGCTGGTCCTTGAATACCCTTATTTGCATTTGTAGCTCTTCTATATTTTAAAATAGCAGAGGATGTCTGTGTTATAAGTATGCATGTCTGCTTAGATAATTTTTTTAGATTCTGATTTTTATAAAGGAAATTGTGTATCTTTCAATATTTTGCTGTTTTGAAAATGAGGAAGACATAAGTTGTAGAGGAAAAATCCCGAGGTGTAGACATGAGGCATGTTGAGTGAAACTTTTCTTGAGGAAAGGTATGTAAATTTTTGTTTATCCTCTAAGGGACACAGCAGGCAGAACAAGATAACAACTCCACTAAGATTCAGCTTTCTGAAGCAACAAGTTTATTGGTATTAATTGCAGGAACAGGGATAAGGTGGTTTTACCTGCAGAAAATTCGAAAAATGTAGTTTTAAGAAAAGCATATTGATTTACAGTAGAGAAATATGAAGTAATCATTGACAAAACTAAGTTTGATGGAATTTCAAAATAATACTGTTCGTCATATATTGAATTGTCAAAACTCAAGTCTAACAATATAGATTATTTGTGAGCCCAGAAGAAAAATGCTTCCACATATATTTGTTAGTGTGAAAGTATAATAATTCAATTCTTACAATAAGAATTTGTTGATAGATCATAAAACTGCACTTGTTTTTCTCTTTGATCCAGCAATGCAACTTCTAGAAAACTATTCTCAAAATACGAGAAGACAAATGCCCAAGGATACTCAGTGATCATTGTAGCAAAAGACTAGGAACAATCCTAATGTTGATAAATGTGAAACTGGTTGTTAAAGTACAGCAAGACAAAAAAGTGGAAAATTGTACGAATGAAAAATAAAATAGGGCTGGAGGAATGGCACAGCAGTTAAAGTGATTACCTAGCAAGCTCAAGGCTCTGGGTTCAATTCCTCAGCACCACATAAAAGCTGGACACACCTCTAATCTCAGTACTAGGGAGGCTGGGGACAAGAGGATTACCAAGTCCAAGGCCAGCCTGGGCTGCATAGCGAGTTCAAGGCCAGCTTGGACTTCAAAAAAATGAAATAAAAACATCTCTATATACTATTTAAGAATAAATTCTAGGTTACAATAATGAGTTAATGTAAAGCAAAATAAGAAAATAGATTTAGAATTCATAATTAAATGAAAAATTTCCTAAATTTCATAATTTTGAATTATGAATGCATTAAACTTTATGTTTTTAAATTTAGAAATACTTTTGTTGCATATGTTTTGTAGCGTTCACTATGAAATCTCAAACAAATTGTTCCAATATCTTTGTGCAACAAAACTTTAAATTTAAAATAATAACTTTTTGTGTATTTTATATATCAAATAGCAAATTTACTCTTTTGTTTATGTACATTTTTATCTTGAAACTACAATATTCTATATTAAATATAATGTGCATGGTTTTATATATTTTTTTCAATTTGTTTTTAAATTTTTCCCATTATTGTTGTTCATTTGATCTGTATTTTCCTTCAACCATGTAAAATATATTTATGATATTTGCAAGAAATGATAAATATATTATCAAATGTCACCTACAACAGCCATTATAAGAAATATACTTCACTGACAATTTATAATTTTTAATTGCTACATCAAATGATTGTATGTGATCTTTTTTTCAGTTTGTCCAATCATGTAAATGATTTATTTATTTTTATGTTCTGTTTCTATTTTTTGAACTTCTTGCTTTGATAAGTATCATAGAAAGATTATAACCTTTTATGAACCAGAAATTAGTTTGTAAATTAAGTTTCATTAACAACCGGAAAATTTAAATGCATGTTATGCATATTTTTGAAAATGGATTATCAATTTCAATATTTTGAAATTATTATGTTCATTAATAATATTTCAGATGTATTGAAATAGGCAGAGAGTGACTATTTCAAGTTCAGGTGCCATTTAAACATTCCTGGCTTCAGTTTGTTTCAGCAGAAGAATATATAAAGCATATTGTGGTTTGGCTCTGGAGTGCCCCCCAAAAGTCTCATGTATTTTAATGTTATGGATTGTGTATAGAACCATGTGCTGTTGGTGGATTGGGGTCTAGTCTGGAGAGGTGGATTAAGGTTAAATTAGGATTAAGGCTAAATTAGGATTGAAGTAGTGTGAGTTAGGATTAACAGTGTGTAGTGGCCACACCTTCCACACCCAGATGCAGAAGGAGCTAATCACTGGGCAGAGACCTGGAAGAATATATAAGCTGCATCCTGCCTTCCTTGAGGACTAGGACTGGGACTAGGACTGGTCTCAACTAGTCTCGACTTGCCTTCCTGTTTATGACGTCATGAGAAGCTGCCTCCACCTCTGTCTCTGCCATGTACTTCGATGGCTACCGGCTGCTCCTGGATGGACTGTGACCTTCTGAAACTGAGCTAAAAAAAAAAAACAACAACAACAACAAAAACTTTCCTTTCCTAAATTTGTGGGTATCAGGTATTGAGTTACAGCAATGAAAAGTAACTAAGACACAACCTAAAGCATGTTGAAATTTTTTCCAGAAATGACATTGTCCAATCTCAGGTCAGGACACTTTCACTGCCTTCCTACCAGAGCTACCAACTATCCAGATGAAGAACTGTAGTAATGACTGGGTAAAGTTGACCAAGATAGGCAGAGAAAGCATGTCCATTATGAATGTAAAGCTTTCATCTTTCCTATTGCATGAATTATAAAGAAAAACTAGACAAGCAATGTGCAACATTTTACACATTTTCAAAATCATCAAGTAACCTACAGTTACCCAATAAAAAGGTATCCTGATTCTTTTTCAAATGAATGGTTGAATTCTCAAGTTCATAAAATAATTTTAGTTAATTTGATAAGTTCCCCTTTTCCCCTTATCTGCTGAGAGAAGACTGAGATATTCATAGCTAGGAAGGTAGTTAAGGAACCACAGTTACAGAGACATCAATTCCCAAACCAATATTTAAAAACTGTGTACTATATTTCCTTGTCCTGAAGCAAAAGGCATTACTTTTTTACATAAATAAATCATTAAACATAAAATTCAGCTTTATATGACTGACATAACTAGCTCATGGAGAAAAGAGATAAGTAGTGTAATGTATGAGACACAGACTTTTTTTTTTTTTTTTCTGGCTGGGTATTTTAGTTGACGCCATCCCTTTGGTTAGAAAAGTTCTTCCCTACAACCACCATTCAACCAAGATGTCTAATTTACTCTAGCTCAGAGATTTTACTCATTCTGTAGCATGTGTCCTCATAGCCAGCAATGCAGACATGGATGCTTCATACTAAGTTATTGCATGGGCATGAAGAGTACTAATCTAGAGCCTCAGCGGATGTCTGAATCACTTGAGTTACTCAGTGGCTGGCTTAATAATGAGCTCAAGGTAAGGCGAGATGTAGATGCTGAGTCCAAACACAAAGGTTCTTCTAGGCATGAGCCACGGACAATAGCATCTTCACTTTTATGAGATTTTTCCCTCTGCAATATAAATATGTAAAACGTCATCATTTTTATATTGAAACATTAATTTTCTAACTCAAAGATTTCCTTTGAAAACAGGTGCATTAGCCAATATAGTTGATGACTGTGGGACACCACCCCTTCCATTTGCTGAGAGATCCTTCTGTGTTTATCCCATCCTGTACTTAGCCAATCCTGGGCCTTTACCCAGGACCAAATCTCAGCCCTTCCCAGGGTCTATCACAAGATCAAGTGGAAGCCAAGAGAAGGGAAAGAAAGACCCCAAAGCCCACTTGGGGAAGTTCTGACGAGGACCCCAGTGCAGGTCTGATAGTTACCCTCTATTCCATAAACTCATTGGACGTTTGCACATATGGACAGTATACTTTGCCTATAACTAATATTCTGTTCTAAGTGATTTCAGGACCATGTCTCATAAAACAAACAAACAACAAACAAACAGAAAGCAATCAACAACACACAAGTCACATGCATGTGATTTTTGAAATTATTAAGAGAGAAGATAAAAAAAACTAGTAAAAATATTATCACAGGGCTATGAAAATCCGGAAAATTCGATGCACTATGTAATAAAAAATAATCCTTATAAAATTGGATCATTGATGCCATGATACATCATACTAATATGTATGTTTTAAATCTACTTGCATATGTTTGTGCATATAATATAATTTTGAACACAAGACAGTTATTTCTTTCTTATCTACTGATTGCACTCTTGTCTTTGAAATGCTAAATTTTTCTTATTTTCTTATGATAAAATTGATTTCAGAATGTAACCACTGTTGCTATTGGCTCAATACAATAATATAGAACTACACCTGTACATTATGTGGGCATTAGCTATTAACATAGACAGAATGGAAGTTTAAACTTAACAGTCTATCCAGGCATTCCTGTAATTCTTGCACTCAGGGCAGCTGAGGCAGGAGGACCAGGAGTTTGAGCCCAGCCGGGGCAACTCAGCAACTGAATGGGACTTTGTCTTAATAAAAAGAGAGGGTGCAAAGCTGAGTAAGAAGGCTCTGGGCGCACTCTCCCGAATCACACACATAGATATTAAATAAATGAACAAAGAAACTTAGAAGTCTTGTATTTCACAAGCTTCTCTGGATTATGAGTGGGTCCATCTCTCCCCCTGGCGATGTCCACATCTGGCCTCGGCATGTGTGGGTAAAGGACCCAAAGCTTCCTCCCAACCGCCTCTGTCTTTTTCAAAGAAGGTTATAAATTTCATTAAGCAAATAAAGAAGACAGTCAATCTCAAGCACAAAGATATGCAAATCAGAGACCTCACAAAGGGGGAGATTCTTACAACCCCACCTCCAGGCAACAGGGAACTGCAATTCTCCTGTTTATTTTACACATGGAGATCGGAAGCTCTCTGAGATGCCTGTCCTCTCTGGCCCATTCACAGTGTCTTGTAGGACCCACAGTTCCAAGAGATGGGCAATTTTAGAGAGCCATTCTCACCACGTTCCCCAAAGTTGGCTTTGATTAACGAATATTTGCTGCTCCGGTTTAAGTGCCCTCCCTGGATTCACTCAGTGTGTGAGTCGGTGACTCAGGGTGGTCACAGAGGGCCTGAGAGTGCCCCATGACAACTGCAGGCCCCCCTTTTCACTTTGGTACTCACTGTGAAACCTGGACTAAAGATTAATTTCTTTGGACAAACGAAGAGGTGCTTTATTGGTCAAATTAGATTTTCTACTGTCTTAAACTTCTTTACTTATTTTGGTGCTGTCAGATAATATGCCAGCAAAACGCTGCAATATTGAAATGTCAATATCCATTCACAAAGTTCACAGAGATGTTTTGAATAAATCCAAGCAGCACAGCTGATTTATATAAAATGAGCTCATGGCCTAATCAGACTCATAAATTTGAGTGAGCATTTAGTCAATTAGGGTTGTATGATTCACTAGCAGTTTATAAGAATCTCTGATGATAAAAAATGCAGAATAAATAACAGTACATACTTTAGGAATTTTTCAAAATAAATTTACTGAATGACTTGTTCCACAATGAACACGCACTTTATGGGAGACAAAATTATAGACTGTATTCTATTTATAAAGACAAGTTAAAATCTGATGAATCTTAAGCTGTAATTTTTTCCAAAAATCTCTGTCTTATTTCATTTTTACCCTTTGGATAGAGGAAAGTGCCACTTACACACTTTCTTTTCCCCCGTTTTATTTATATGTATATTTACATATACAATGCATAATGTTTACATTGATCTTGAGAATTTTGTGCACACACATATCATGCAAAATTACAAATCCTTCCTCTTTTCCTCTTCGACCCTCCCACTCCTTGCCCCTCCTAACCAGTTCCCATTATTCCCCTCAATTAATTCTATGAAATGATTTTCATCTAGGTACAATGGAAAAACCATTTGCTATTCAGCCTTCCACTTCTGACTCACTTCGCTGAGCATGATGGTCTCATGTTGCATCCATTTACCTACAAAAGCCTCCATCCTATCTGTTTTTATATTTGAGTAGTACGCCGTTGTCTACAAATACCATAGCTTCTTAAATGAGACTTTCTCTAATCAAGGATGATTCATCATTTCCAGAGGATAAGGGCGTTCTTCCTTTCCTAAGGCATTAGAAAGATTCTTCTTATGGTGCATTTATTTTGATATCCAAAATCTCACCATCTAACCAAGTTAAATTGTGAATGAGGCTTCTTACTGGTGGTTCCCCATTGTAAATCCTCTTTCCCAGATGATATGCTTCAAAATCTAAAGGCAAGAATAACAGAGAAATGGTATCTGTCATGCAACATCAAAATATTGAATCACACAGATAGCATATGTCGGCCAGAATAAAAATATTCAAATGAGAGAGTAATAAAAATTACTCAAATGGGAGATGAGAAATTTATGAGAGATACACACAATAAAGAGATTTATAGCAATCTTAACAGTAAATCAGTGGCATGTTGACAGTTTCTGAGTTGGGGATCTAGGTATTTTCTTAGGAGAAATGCTCTTTGCTAACTTTCTGTCTGTCCCTCTGTCTCTGTCTCTGTCTCTGTCTCTCTCTCTCTCTCTCTCTCTCTCTCTCTCTCTCTCTCTCTCTCTCACTCCTCTCTTTATCTATCACTCCTCTTTCTCTATCTCTCTCCATACATAAATAAGTGGTGCTTACAGCCAAAAACTTACCTTTCTCAGTTTACTTCCTTCCATTAGAAAATTGGAAAACCAAAGTCTTCATTTTCTTTGCATTATTATTTCTTTCTTTTAGTCCAATATTTTAAAAATGGAAGTTTTCAGTAGTAACATGTGTAAATCTAAAATTAAACCCGCTGCCAAAATCACAACACTTTTCTTCTCCAGTCTTAATCTACCTTGGGTTATTCATGAAGGTCATGTTGGAAAATGATTTAAAAAGAGTCTTAAAAAACAATTTTCATTGATACATAGCCATCAGTTTACACATTTCAGAAGACTCAGTAAAGCATCTATTGGATATTGGACATTCTTGTGATATTTCCATTCTCACAAGGTCGTGTTCTACTGACATTTACCTGTATCTTTGCTATAGTAGCATTTATTAATTTGCTCGTTTCTCACTGCAAGAAACTGGGAATGAAAATAATTTTACATTCCAACTTGACAGGTCTCATGTTTGTCTGTTTTTCAATTTTTCTTAAACATATTTCAACTCCTTCCTAAGTGCATTGCTTTTTGAAAAAGTTGCCATATACAGTTAAAAGAAATGATTTGAAATAAATATCACATAGAAATCTACATACTCAGATTCAATAATACATAAAATAAGACATAAAATTTCTCAATACCACAATGCAGGCAATACTTTTGTTAAAGCTTATTTGACTACATATCTGTCATTTTTTGAAGCTTTTAGTAATACTTTTTTCCCATCATTTTTGGACTTATTAGCTGACTCTAGTTTATTTCAGAAGCAACAACCACGGTTTATATTTTGTCATTATATCACCCTATTTCTGGAACTAAATTACTTGTGAATTAACTTAATTTTTATATAAGATGACAGAGCATGACGATAATAGATTTGAAAACTTAAGCCATTTACTGTGTTTATGTGCATGTGACTTAGGGACATCTGCGGGGAACAGCTGACTGCCTTCCATTAGTCATTGGCTACAGTGACATCTCTTAGGGTAGCTCAAATTGAGACAGATGACAAAAAGACAGAAAGAGATAGAGAAAGAGAGAGAGAGAGACTGAGAGAGAAAGGTGGCAGGTAGATACATAGATGAGCTGTTATCCACAAATTTAAGTTGATCGACAAAAGTTTACAGTAGTACAAAATCTCCATGTGGCACTTCCACGTGGGAGGGGGTGTGGGGAAGTGACATTCTGCAAGAGACAGTTCTCCTTGGTCAAGTTCCAACTTGTCTGTCCTCATATGTCCATTCTGAAGATATTGATCAAAATTACTCAAATAGGAGAGGAAAAATTTATGAGATGTGTATCTCTATTCCTCAAATTCTTTGTGCGAAAAGACAAGTAATCATGTCCTGATCTGTGTCCCTGCTAGTTTTAGGTTCTTCCACCCAGACATTTCTCTATTCAAAAGACCCTAGTAAGGAGTTTCTTAAATAAAGTTTTCTTAAATTAATTTCAGGAAATAATAGGTTTTGTTAAGTATCTGGAAGTCTATGGAATGAATATTTGCATTTTTTTGAGCATAAGTCCATAGGAAATGCCTTTCTCCTAGGCAAATTCAATGAGTTAATATGTATTTAAAGTTCGGCTTCAACTCTATTGGTATTTTTTTTCCTACTCTCTCCCTTGCCCGTTCATACCAATATAATTTCTGCGCTTCCGGCCTGTGCCCAATATCCACTCTAATACACTGGTTAAATCACATGTCCTTTTTCCTCCTCTGTAACTCTAATTCTTCGTGTAAGTTCCATTTAAGAAGAAGTGGCTTCAGGACATCTTTCTGTCTGCTCCACTACAAACTCTTGTGCTGTTTCCTTAATGATCTTCCCCCAGGACAAAGCTCAGGCTTAGGCGTCCACACTACACCACCTTTGTCTCCACCTGCGTCTTTGTTCCCCAACTCAACTTAAACTTTGCCTTTTCTTTTTCCTCCTTTTCACTCAAATTACATTCCAGAATATTCCTTATTTAAATATCAATATTTTTTCAGTTTTCTGTAGCTTCAATTGTTTCTTTTTAATTGAAGTCCCAAAACACTTTTTTTTTTAGCATTTCAGAAATTCTTGTTATGCAATGAGTGGGTGCACCTACAGCTGTGGTGTTAATGACATCGGATAAACATTTTCTGAGTGGGTGAATCCCGGGTACTTTTTACTTACTAATTATAAACCTGTGGGAAATGGATGGTGACAGGACGGCTACATTGCTCCACTAAACAAAAAAATAAAAGACCTGTGTGTATGTGTGTGTGTGTGTGTGTGTGCGCGCGCGCGCGCTCACGTGTGTGTGTGTGTGTGTGTGTGTGTGCATATGTTTGAGAGAAAGGGAGTTAGAAAGACAGAGAGACAGAGACAGATGACAGAGGCAGAAGTAAAAGGAATGTGCTGGTAATTTAAAATTCTAATTCATCAGCACTCTTTAAGTACTTTAAACACTAACGTGGTAAATTTCAACTTTCTGTTTCCTCTTCTGAGACGCTTTGATAAGAAAATTTCACATGCAAAAGCTGTCTTTACATTTATGCTTTCATTATTACCATTTTAAATGTGAACTTTTGGTTCAGCATTGGTCATAATTTTCTGCTGACCTTTATGTCTAATTTATTAGAGATCCTTTTTTATTTCCTTGTCACATATAAGAATATATATTTCAGAATGTGATCATTGGCTATCTAAAGTTTTATCCTGTTAATACTCAGTCTGAAAAATAACCTTTAGAAATCGAAGTAGTTTTCAATATTTATTTCAGTTTCTAAATGTAAGTGATTATTTCAGTCAGCTAAGGTGACTAATGCAAAATATCATAGACAGGATGACAGAAACAACACCTATTTATGTTTACAGACATAGAGGATGGAAGTTCAAGGTTCAGGCAGATTTGGTTATTGGCAAGGGCTTCCCTCCTGGCACATAGCAAACTGTGTTCTCCCTAGATCTCCAAGTGGTGGAGAAGGTTGGAGACTCTGATCTTCTTACGTTTGTATTAGGACATTAACTCCATTATGGGGACCCTCCTTCATGATTTCACTCAAGCCTTACGACTTTTAAAGCCCTATCACCAAATACCATCACGTTAGATGGGACATGGAGAAAAGTTTCAACGTGGGAATTTGGGGGCAGAAACATTCAGTTTATACCAACGACCCAGGCTATGCTTTCAATAGAGAAGCAAAACACTACAATTCAAAAAGGAAAGCTGAGTGTTACATAGTAAAAGTTGCTATCGACACAGCCCAAGAGGAGGCTCCATAGCTATTCACCACTGTAAGTTTGAAGAGAGGAGTCGAGGTGCCTCTGATCTGTTACCTAGCAGTGGCCATGAGAACATCTTCTGCCCTATTGAAGGTTCCATTTTGTCCCCCGCCACCCCACACACACCCTTTCTCTAAAAGAGTGATGCTGCTTCAATTCCACCTGCTAACAAAGAGCTCAGCTCACCAGATACTCCTTATGGCTTCTAGACAAAAGTCACCTTCCCCCTTTCTCCTGTTCTCTTTGCATCAGTGCTCAGCTTCAGAAGGCCAAAACCCAGATTTCTAGAGCTGCTACAGCGAATGTCACATGATCAAACCCAAGCTTGATAAACTCATGTGATAAAATATGAAATAAACTGAAAGGATAAATGGAAAAAATGCAAATAAGAGGTTTAAGCCTTTTTTGTTGGGAAAGTGGGAATACTATTTCTTTAATAATCATTTGAGATTTAGCAGAGTCTTGTCAATATGCTTTTTCTAGGCTGGAAAAAGGATAAGAAATAGGAACATTTGGTTGCTTGTCAGCAGCATTACTTTGTTTTCAAGTGGATAAATGAAAGCAATTCATGATGTAATATTTGTGAGAAATAATAACATGTATATGTGGGCAGCATATGCCTTGTGTTTCATGAGAAAAGAGGATAATTAATCAGTTAAGTCCCTTTTGCACTTAGCACTGTTGGATATCCTCTCTCTGCATATGAATTTCTACCGAGGAGTAAGTTCAAAAATAGTTTGCATGTTGTCTAAAACATCGCATTATTTTCTGCTGGGCTAGTCAAATATCCACAGTCCTTATTAGCATCATTTTGAACACAATATATTTCCTATATTTAATAACGTCAAGACTTTTCACTGTAGGGTTTGCATTTGACTTTGCCACACAATAGACAGTTCCTATGGTAGCCTGCAATTTCAGTCCATTAGGGTAATGGATTGAGACTGTTGCAAGCAGTGGGCATATAATTTTTGATAATGAAGTCTAGAAACACATAGAAAAAAATTGAAAACTGACCTTATATATAGCTAACATAAATGGTTGTTTTCATTTTCATAAAAATCTGGTACTTTCCTATTTAATGTAAAATTTTATTAATTATACATGACCCACAGAACTTTTGGAATATTAACTTCTAACACGTCAGAATAATTCATTTTAAAATGTTCAGGAATATTATTTTTATGACAAGTTTTTGCTTTAGTAATCACATTTAATCAATATTTTATGTGCTTCTTTTTTATTTTGATTGCTATAAATTCATTGTATTCACTTGTCTTTGCGTATTTACCACTGCATTTGTCATAAATTTTGCTTCTCCAGACAATGTTATTCTACTAAATCATTGATGTTTCCTGGTGGATCCAATTTGCGTCCAGAAATAGGAAAACCCAATTGTATAGCAGGACTTCAGGAGTTGATGATTGTAAATATTGTGAGAACTGACCCAATCCTTTTTCTTTTACTTTTTGAAGAATAAGTAATTATCTCACTTAAATTTTATATTTTGCACATAATTTCTAATTTCCATGACATAAAAACAGAAATCCCTAAATTGGTTATGAAATGAAGAAAATGTGCAAAGTGCAAGACACACTGGTTTGAGAAACTTATAAATTCATTAAGTACCAAGCGATAGGTAACAGTGTGATGGGGCGGGGGGGACTTTGTAGCTTAGGGGGGCCTGCTCATAGAGCGTGGAATTGCTCAGACGACACCACAGACTGGGTCTCTAGAATGTATCCATAACCTGCTTGTGTAGCAACACAGTAGCTCTGAGGCCGACTACTGGAGACAAGGCTTTGGTTTCGGCATAATGTAATAAAATCTTAGATCAATAACAGAAAAGTGTTCTCTATGAGCACATGGAACAGGCACAGCAAGGAAGGCCTGAAATCCCAAGGAAAGGGTTTCCAGGATGTGCAGACTGTGCAAGGCCCCGCGGTACAAGCTTCCTTCCTCAGACAGCCAAATCTGTGCCCCAGAGTGTTTACTGATCTGTGCTCGTCACGTGCCAGCAGCAGGATGGCAGGAGTGGTAGAGGTGCCAGGGCAGGGAGCTCAGGTCGGTCCAGCTTGGCCAGCTTCCAGGTCACAGAGTGCAGGAGACCCACAGAGAAAAATCTCCTTCAGCAGCACACGCGTATGATTCACGCTAGACCCCAAAATGCCCCAACTACAGGTGGAAAAGGACACTTCCTTCCTCTATGATTTCCTCGAAGAAGCTATATTACATTTTTTTCCAACTTTTTTGAAAGTGAAATAGCAGAATATGTAGGTGAAAACAAGAGATACTTGCCCACATCACTTTAAATTTTACGTACAAGTTTTCCAATCAAGTTTAAGGCCCTGGTCAAAAATGCCTGTTGATGTAACAGCCCCTATATCACCCGATCCCGAGTGATTTGTGCGTGGCTCTGTGACTGTGCAGATGAGAGGGAGGGGCTACATTGTGCATCTCTAAAGCCATTGCGACCAAGGGTACAGGAGCCCAAAAAGAACATAGGTTGGAAGTGCTCTCATCAGATAGCTCTGACCCTCATATCCTCAACTACTGGTTCGGTATGTAAATTGCAGAAGAATTTATCTTTTAAAGTACAGTATGGTGTTCACAAGTTTCTTCCATTTACCTGTAAAAGCCTCCACGCTGTTGGACTTGATAGATGCGTAGTATTCCATTGTGTATAAATGTCACAGTTAGTGAAGTGAGTGAGAAGCAGAAGGTGAAACATCGAATGGTCTCTCTGATATGAGAGACCCAGATCACAACTCTTATGGAACTTAAAACGAAAAACAAAGTGAAACAAGGAGGGGGTAGGGTTGGAGGGAAGGAGGCGTGGGCAGGGGGAGGGACAAAAGGAGAGTGGGAAAGTCTTTGTCACCTTGACAAGATATGTATGTGTACAAAATGCTCAACTTCATTGTAAACCTTAAATTTTGCACTTATACATATGGATAAAATGGAAGAAAATACAATATGGGAGAAAAGTTTGCATTTTATGTCTAGTTCATAGATATAAAACTTCAAAATACAATTTGTGAAATTAAACCTGACAAAGTAGATGTTCCGGAAACTGTAATTTTCTGTTTTAGAAATACCACCCCTGAGACACAAGCCGCAGAGTTAAAGAAATTACATAAAACTTCAATATTTACAAATTACAAAAGAAAACGAACTAAATTAAGAGTAGACCAAAATACATGTAAAGATAATACATAATGGATAACCAATATAGTAGGCATATGACAAGATTCTCAGGGTTATTTATAAATAAAATATTATTTGTAAATAAAATTATGAGTTAGAACAGTGAGACACCAATGCATTTATTATGGAAAAAAATCTAAGACAAACAAGAAAACCGAATCTCACAAAACCAACACTGATGAAAACACCGAGCGGCAGGAACTCTCACTTATTTTAGGTTAGAATGGCAAATAATGAAGTTTCTTTTTAGGACACCTTGAATGTCATGTACATTATGTCAGTAGGTCTCCATAATTATTATATGAAGTGAAAAAGAATTGTAATTTTCGTATCTATTTTCTATCTGGGAAATGTAAAATAATTCTTGAATGACTAAATGATATCATTCAGCATATAACTGAAATATGTGAATTTAAGCGGACACTTCTGAATTCGGCAATCTTATATTGAAACAGTGGTGCAGTAACAACTACAGAATCTGAGCGGATGTTGCAGCAGCAGTGTTCATATCAACAGTTCTTGGATGTGAGTATGAAGCAAACGTTTCTAATCTTTCTAGAGCGCTCTCCACCCCTTTTGGGTCACCGGGAAACAAGGCAGCAGAGAGCAACTCTCCACCATGATTGCTTCCTGAGGTACTTGCCTGCTTTCCTAGATCATTATCACGAAGATAAGGGGTTTATTTTGACCTTCATACCAGGTGATTTGTCATTTTGCAGCTACAAAACAATACAGGTGAAAATGGCTTTGAAATGGAAATCGCGACATTTGCCTTGGGAGCAATGATCTTAAGCAAAAGCCAGGTGGTGACTTGTTACTGATCAGACAGATATGCATTCTGTGGTGGAGTTGGTTTTGTGGGTGGGTGTTTTGCTTTCTGTTAGAAAAAGCAGCTTAAATAATTCAAGCTCTTTCATATTTTTATCCCAAGCTAGATTTGTGCTTTGTAACAAAATTAAGTGTTAAAAGACTTTCTACTATGTAAAATGCAGTTGTGTGTGCATTGATTTCCTCTCTAGTCATTGCAACTCTTTTATCCATTTGCAGTTTTTATAACAGCATAATGAACATTTAACATGACCAAATGATAATAAGGATCCCATGCAACTATAATTATAGAGATTTACACCAATAATATAATAAACATTTGTTTCAAGAGAATTCCCTAAAATTGACTTTCTATATATCTTTCAGGCAGCCTGAACATTACAGTAGTAATATTAATTTCCTGTAGACACTCAACCTATTTGCCTGAACTTTATTACAAGCTCTATTGTTAAATATTTAATTGAAGTGATCTTTCTATGCTATAACCTCATTTACTCATTGAAGTGATGAATTAGCTCATATTGGTAGTGTGTTCACGTATAGCCTACAGTTATATTCTGAGAAAAGGTAAATGAAAGAGAACCTTGTACTAGAAAGAAACTGACTCATCCAATGAACCAACGTGGTGGAATTCAACTCAAGGAAATTTTATAGCTTAAAAGCTTCACTAATTCCATAAAAGACTAGGCTTCATACCTGATGATCTACAAATATTAGGATTTTTTATTAACAGGAAGATCTGGGGAAAATGCCATCAAGAAATATTCTATGAGGAAAATGAGATGTTGTCAGAGATCACTCTTGAGTAATATCAAAATTTCAGCACTTGTGACAAAAAGATATCCATTTTACTTGGTCATATTTTACTTAAGGAAGCATTGTGTCCTCGGGACTTATGCCCATTGTTGTTGACATTTCTTTCACAGTTATGGATGTTTTAGAGTCCAAGATCATGGTGCAGACTGATGTGGCCTCAGTTTAGGATGGACTCTGCTCTCTGCTTCTTAGATGGTTTGCAAAGGTTGCAGGGAGACAGGAATAAATAGACAGAGGGTGAATTTTAAAGGCAGATATACTACCTTGTGTGACTCAGTAATGGTAAACACATTCCATTAAATATCTGTTCAAACCTCACAAAATACAACGCCAAGATACTTGCAATGTAAACTACAAACTTTGATAATGAGGTGTTATTGTAGATTCATTAATTATAAATTTAGATGACTCTGTAAGGATATATTGATAGTAGAGAAGGCTGTAGTTTTATATCTTTAAATCAATTTTAGGGAAATTGCAAGTGCTATAAAAATTGAGTGTATTAAAATGAATCCAGCTAAGTATATACATATTTTTCAGTGTTTGTGATATATGTGTATATATGTGATATGTATATGCTGATTTTAGTGTATACACACACACACACACATACATGAATATGTACTATAGTTACATATGAAAATTTTTATATTGTTCCTGTAAAAATAAACAGCATTTTTTTAGAAAACTACAAATCATTCAAGAAATAATTGTTGAAATACTGGTCTTTATACTGAGGTTTATTTTTTGTTATCATAAATTGAATGCCCATTTTTTTTAGGCTTCTCCATGTGAGAAATCTAGAACAAGTCATATTTGACTAAAATCAAGACTTAATCAAGCTATGTTTTATGTTTGTTTGTTTGTTTTTGGATACTGTAAGAGAAAGTTCACTCCTTCACTCACTTAAATTGTTGACAGAATGAACTCCTTAGGACTGCTGACCTCTGTCCTCTCCCTGTTACAGGGTGAGAATCCATATTTTGTAGCCCAGGCTCACTTTTTCTTTATCAAAGCCAAAAGTGACAGGCTGGTCTCTTTAACTTTCTCTCTGCTTTCCTTTGCATTTTTCTGGGCTTTTTTTCCTCTTTTAATTTAAGTTTCTTATGATTACATTTCATCCACTAGATATCTCAAGATACATCCTTATCTCATGATTTATGTCCTTAGTTATTTCTGCAGTCTCGTTATGTTATGTACTGCAGTGTATTCAGAGATGCTGATTTTAGTGTAGTTATTTTTTCTTCTCTTTTTCATTTTCTTTTTTTTTTCTGGAGCACATTCTACCAAAAACTCACATGCATAGACTTATCTAAGCAATTCCACATCTAAATAATTTCACAAATATTTTCTAATATTTTCATAGAATAGGAAGTAAGAATTATTATTCCAGGCAAGTGAATACAAGAAGCTCATGTTATTTCATTTATTATGAGATAACAATGTTACCTATGAATTACATTGAAATGTGTACACTACTTTTGGTGAAAAAGGAATTAACCTGAATTTCTTAAAAGAAATTTTGTACATATAAATCCTTAAGAAACACACACACACACACACACACACACACACACACACACACACAATTTTTCCCAAAGAAACATAAATAGCAGAAATAAATGACTATAATATTTTAGACTTTGTCATAAAGTACTGGATAGTTGTGACATTGAAAATAAAGTTATACACAAGACAAATAACAGTAGGTGTTTCATGAAGGTCTGCAGACTAGTAGGAATTAGGAAGACAGAAGAGAGATTCAGAAGAGGAATGTCTGATTTTAGACATCAACTAAATTGTGTTTTGAAATACAATCATAAACTAAGCAATTAAATTACTTTATTAGGATATACATATATATATACATCTGTATATGTAGAAAGATTTATAGGTTAATGTTCATAAATATATGCAATATTTACATTATAAATATATTAAAATGTGTGACAGGTTATGAATACACACTTGAAATGGACACCGTACTCATTGCTAGCTACAGGTGTTAGATGTTTACATTTGTGAAATTAGTTTTAACATCTACCTAAGTTATCTGTTAAGTTTATTAAAATATAATAAGACTATATATATATATATATATATATATATATATATATATATGTTATATATATGTCAGTTTGATCTTGATGACAATTATATTTATGTATGTACATATAGATTAAGTGCCAGGAACAATTTTTGAAGAATAAATTATGAGATTATTATAAGTAAGGCTTTAGAGAAATTAAAGTTGGAGTTTATTTGGGCAAAGGGAATGATTTATGAGTTGGGCAGAAAATGGTTCAGAATTCTTCCCTACTACATGTCAAGGTAGTATTTATAATCACATAAAAAAGCTGTGGCGTGCAGAACCAACCTGATTGACACGAGAGGCTGCATTTAGCATTCCTCTATTTGATCATGTTTTGATAACTTTAGCCTCAAATTATCAAGAAGTTCAGCTTTTTGATACATACTATCAGAAATTAATTGATGCATAAGGTAAAAATATAAACAAATATGATTAAATAAAGCATTCCCAACATTATTTGAAAGTTACATTTAATATATTAGACACTGGAAGTTTCCTGTGCACATCATTTTCACAATTTTTGTTGAGAACTTGTATACTATTTCCAAAAATTATAAATTTTATTCTTCTCTGGCAAAATATATGAGACTGCAGAAGAATTAGAGTCTGGGGTGTAGAAGTAATTGATATCCTGTAAGTTAAGTGCACAATATAAATGTAATGTTGTAAATTTAAAAAGAGCAAAGCAGACTTTTGTTTGCTTTGTTTGTACTCCATGTTGGTCTTGCCCTTGATCTTGGCATTACTTTTTCTAGTCACTTTTTGTGGATGAACCTCTTCTTGCTCCTAAGTTTTATGCATTCAAATAGAGTTCAGCAAGATGTATATTTTTTGACATGCATTTACAGAAGTCATTACAGTCTGTCCGAGGACCGTCTTGCTTCCCATTTTAACATTCTGGATGCAGAATTCTTCTCTTTAAATCTTTCAGTAAACATAATAGGAAAATGAAATATTTCTACTGTTAAAATACACACTGAGCTACAATAAAATTTTAATGAGATCGTTTGAGTGAATCATGATCAGTGAATCTTACAACACCAACCCAAAATTGTAAAAAGACTTTTAATGGGTAAATCAGAAGTGAGCCAAAGACAATACTTATTTACTTATACACACACAGCACACTTATGCAGAAAATCCTAGTTATATAAGTTTGCTAACAAGTTGTAATTGTTTAGACTCAATGTAGTTCTACTTTTCTTTAATAGAGTTGAGCAGTTGTCAACACATGTGCCATTTATGTTCACAAATCAAATAAATTGAGGCTGCTTTCAAGGGATAACTATCTTTCCTAGAATATTTCTGAGATCTGGTTTCCATTTAATGTTACTTTTACCTATACTTAAAAACTCAAATATTGCAAACTAGAAATACAAACACAAAGGCACCATGTCTAGCTTATGAGAGCTATAGTTTTGAAAATTGTATTTTATATTAGCTCCAAATCACCACCATGAGGGCATCTACCTAACCATTGGGACAAAAATCTAAGTATGTTTAAAATAAACTAATAGAGTGAGAGAGGAGGAAACAGGGAGGCCAGAGAGAAGTAGACACAAGAGAAAGCGTGAGAATGGAAAGGGCATGGCTTTGCCCTCAGGTTCCCATAGTGGGCCTGCATGTCCCCGGTGGCTAACTAATTTTAGCTGGTTATGGAAAGAAGTTACAAATTATACCACATCCTTGGGAAGTGTGGCCAAGGTCCCTGGAGTCAAATCTGGGGCAATGGAACCCTCTCTAAGTGTAGGGCCTTTGTCTGAAGGAACCACAGCCTGAAGAGTCCACATATTATATTAGCATTATGCAGAGCCATTGTAAGTAACAACAGGAATAACTTCTTTGGCCATGTCCCAGACTCCTACCTAGGCCTGCCTAATGCTGCAGGAGCTTAAGCTGTAAGGCCTGAAGTCTTAAAAACACACACAAACACAAAAAGTTTATCACTAAGATTCTTCTTTGCTGAAACTTAACTTGATTCTGTAATTGAATATAAATTACATTTTCACTAAATTTGAAATTATTCCAATATAGCATTTTTTTCTAATAGACACTAATCTCAAAATTTTTGAAATCAAGTTACATTTAAAATTCCCTAACTTTTCATGAAATAAATTGATTATGCTCTCGAGAGAGAGAGAGCATATGAATATATTCATATGAATATATTCACAAGAATATTTATATCTTAATAAATGTGATTTTTTTCCTTTCTGTACCTCAGATAAATAAAAATATTTTAATGTTATATATCAAATGTCCAGAAAGAAAAAGAAAGAAATTGTCTTGAAAGCTTCATTTTTAAAGAAATAGAAGTAAGGGGATGTATGCCAGGCTCACCAGCCAGAAGAATAAAAAATATACTTTGTGTGTTCCACTGTGGTACAGAATGAAAGATCTGTTGGGGCATGCGATCCAGCTTTCTGTCTTGTGTTGAATCCCCACTCTAACAACCTGCCAGAAGTGTGCTTATCTAGGTCTTGCCTGAACACTTGCAGTGATGCAGGAAATATTATGACCTGAGGTTCCGTGTCCCCAGGGGCAGTGTGAGTGTGTTTGCACAGCTGCACGTGGTAGAAAATTCTTCTTTACATTTAGGTAAAATTATGCTCCCTGGAGTTGCTATTTTTTTTTTTTTTCATTTCAGTTTTAAACGGGAGGCCCTAAGAAACAAATCAAAAGCCTCTTGCACAGGGAAGCATTTGGTCTCCTTAAGGACAGCTCTCCGAGTCCCCTTCAGTCTTCTCTTCCACAGATTCAGTATCCACAGTTCCTTGAAGGAGGCTTCATCTGTCAAGCTGTCAGTTCCCTTCCTGATTCAGGCCTCCCCGGCTCTGAGGGTCTCCCCTTTGTCAATATCTCTCTTCTCCTTGGTGCTTATAACTGAACGCACGTAGATTCCACCACATGGTAGTCAGAGTATTATCACTTTCAATATTTTCTGTTTCTATCACCTTTTTTTCTTTTTTGCTCGTCTGTCAATATCACTAAGATGAAGACCATTTTCTCAGCGGTACGACTTTTGATGACACTTGTCATTAACATGACTTGCAATTTGATATTGAGGCTAGAATCAATAAAGTGTCAAGAATATTAAGCCAATTCTATTTTCCTTCTTTGTATTTTTGCAGTCAATATAAAATGCTTTTTTATTTTCTGATTTTTCATCTAAAAAAAAACCTCACATTAAACTCAACTATACTTCTTCATAGGAGCTTAAATTAAAATTTTTAGCTTGTCAGAATATACTTATGTCCTGACATTTATAACTTCACCTACATTTAAAATCTATATAGTACTCTGAACTATTAGATTCTAGAATACTAATCTTGAGTTTTCACGTGCCTAAACCAGTCATAATGATAACATATCTAGGAATTTTTCTTTCAACGTTTTATTTTTCTCACACATTTCTACAGTGAATGGCTAAGTGTCTTAGTTACTTTTTCACTGCTGAGACAAAGTACCTGACATGCACATCTTTAGGGAGGAATGATTGATTTTTCGCTCACAGATTCAAAAGGTCACAGTCCATTCAGAGGTGGGTGGCTAGAAATGGTGGAAAAGCATGTTGGGTTAGAGCCACAGAAAGAGCTCCTGGTGTCCTGGCATGTGGCTTGTGCCCCAGCAAAAACCTCCAGCCTCCTGTCCTTCTAGCCAGGTCTCACCTCCCAACAGTACGCAGTATCCATAGACACATAAGATTATGGGGGGATATTCCACATATAAGCCACAATAGCTTCGTGTTATTTTCTGTTTAAATTTCTCATGTGTCCCTAGCAGCTAGCAAAGTGATAAGGTCCTAAATATGTGTCCACAAAGTGAGTTACCTTGTTACCCATATGCCACCTTGCACAGTGTGTGCAAGTGCAGAAACATTACACATAAGTCAGCTGTCATATTGCAGACAATCCGTTAAAAATGCTATAATGCTTTCATTAGTGTACATCTATGGTGCATACATAAATAGCACATCTAAATAAATTCAAACACATAGATAGTCATAATAAGGTTTCTTTATAAAAGCACTTGAGAGGCGAAAAACTAAAAAAAAAATTGCTCTCACAATTTCAAAGAAATAATTACTTCAACAAAATCTGCTATTTAATTTTAGACTAAGCAAAGCTACACAAAATAAAATATAACAAATGACAGCAATAAAAACACAACAAGCCACAAATTTTGACCCTTACTCCAGACACAGGTAGCTTTATAGGAAGTTGTATTGCATTATTTCTTAATGTTATTGTTACCTCTTATGAAAACATGGAAAGCGGAAAGAAGACTTTAAGTCAGTAAAACTGGCGCCATGAACCCCTATTCTAAAGGAGGCAGTTGGCATTAACGGTGGTCACTAGTATGCACAAAATCCTCCTTTTATTTTGGTTCCTGAAAAGATCCATCATATAGGGATTCACATATTCATGTGGCCAAATGAGACACGGAATCTACGGAAACTGTTTTTGTATGTTGTCCAAAATTCTATTTTATGAGCCAGAAATTCATGGTAAATAGTGCTTATTTTGGTCTTTTGGCAGCAATCTCCTAGGTCATTTGAAATCCAGAAAGGAATAAGGTTGAAAAAAAAATCCTGTCACTGAAAAGAGCTTTACTGAAGAGGACTTTAAAATATTGATGATGTGCATAAAAAGCCACCTTTAATTTTAACTCAATTTCTTCGTTCCTTTCTGTATGTGCTTGTGAGGAAATATCAGCCAAAAGTTATTAGCATACTGTTCGGATTTATCATCCTTTTGCCAATATGAGATGTGAGATAGTATCATTAACGATTAACTTGCAAGCGGGCGATGTTCTTAAGTACTAATCATGATCTTCTTAAGTCACGAATCGTAAGGTGCCATTTTCAGAAAATCATAAAGTCAGAGAAGCAGAAGTGATTTTTGAAGGCCTCTAAGCAATATAATATGTATATCTCTGAATTAGCCAAAGCTATTTTGAACTAATATTTGGGATTAAGTTATCTTTATTTCAAATCAAGGAAATTCCCTCATGGGATCGTCATTCAAACTCTCTCAAACTCTCTGGGAAAGCTTTATGTTCTCAATAAACTTCTTGTTATTAAAGGTACCTATCAAAAAATTTTTGTAGCACATTTCCAGCCCAAGTATGAGTCAGCGAATTAACTCATCAGACTCACTAGTAGAGAGATTTTGACCTTGCAACATCCTCAGAAAGCTTCTCATGCCTTCAAGAATATGCTCTGTGTTCACAGACGGATGGAAGGGAAATACTTAATGAAAATTTACATTTATTGTGAACATTCTTCAAATATGCTAACACATCATAATTAGCAAGCTCATAGTTTATTCTGATAAACTGTGGTATAATGAAATAATTCTTTGCTAGCAAGAGATATTGGATATATTCTTCTTAACACAATAATATACAATACTTATGCTCGGTCAATGACACGTTTTCAAGAAATAAATCATTAGAGATTACAATAGCAGTTACTTTAGTGACTTTTATTTTAGATTCTTCATTTTATAAAATGTAAGAAGCTCAGAGACAGTTTTTGAACAATCTCTGTAGGCCAAACTGTACGTCTGGTATCCTTCTTCCTTTTTAATTTCAGATATGACATGTTAACTCCTTCTATAATGTAAGAAAGACAGATGCACACAGATTTTAGTTAAATAGGAAGAGAGTGCTTTACTAATTACTAGTGATGTCCTTATCTGGGCCTTGTTTTAGTAGTCTAGGTCCTCATTCCGAATAATCTATTCGTTGGCCAGTATTCAATCCTCTGTTGGTCAACTCCAAATGAAATCTTCATTAGTAGTTCCTGGGACGAAGCTCAGTGCACAATTTTTCCTTAGTCAATTGGTACAATGTTAAGCTATACAGGCAGATTATGCTAACATGACTTTGAGGAAAGAACCCTTATTCATAGCTGAGCTACTCTTCTTAGAAGGACACTACATACAGCATCCTGAGGGTCAGAACTCAGTAGTGTGGATGTCAGTGGCAGGTATGGAGCACACACGATGTCTCAGTTCATGGCGCCATTTGTAGTTCATAAAAATCTTCAGCCCTGGTTGGGCCAACAAATTAGCTCTGTATTCACTGTGAGTTGTTTCATACAGCAGTTCTTCCCATAAAACTAACTCTTTGTAGAAAATAGAGAGCAATATTCTAGTAAGTTTCACCACGATAGCTACTTCTCAACTCCTTATGCTATCAAACAAAAGTAATTCCTTTCCTAACAAGGTTTCGTTCTCAGCGCTGGAAAGAAGTGAGGACGTTATCTGGGTGCCCTTTCTACACACTACTGGCCAATTATAGCCTCCATTCCCCTAATTTTAGAGTATGTTTACTTCTTGCAAAGCAATTCTTCATCAATCCAATTCTCACTTATAAGAGAGAAAATAGTTAAAATTTTGTCACGTTAACTTTTGTCCAATTTTCTTATTACATATATGATGCTGTTTTCTGGGAACTTCCCCTCCGTCTGCAGTTCCGTGTGTAATTCATGCCCATATGCCTGAATTCAGCTGAAATGTCACATTCTCAGCATCTTGACATCCACCCTGAGATAAATTTAGATTTTCCTATTAGCTGACCTCAAGGTATCATAGAAAAGCTGGAGGTATAATTCTACATATTTTATTGATGATGAGTCTCAGCAATCACCAAAGTTGTAATTCTATATCTTTCTGTAACTATTTGATTAGTGTATTTCTCCACTTGTCCTCTCAAAGTTCTCCCAAGGGAAGAGTATCTGTGTTTCTTTTCACTAGTGTCCCTGAAAGCCTAGTTCTGATATACAGAAGCGCTCTGAAAATATTATGAAGAATCAATCAATACCTTCACTGTAGCTCTAGGCTGAATGACAAAGTTTGGAAGAACATCTGAGGCATGGGGAAGCTTTCATACCCATTTTAGAAATGTCAATAAACCAGAGATGACAAAGAATTTCAAAAATATTACAACTAAGTATCACCTTGGTAACTACAAAATAAAGTTGCCCATGCAGACTGATCAATGAGAAAGTCTCTGAGCTTCATAACCAATTCTTGTCTTGCTACCGCCTCCGTGTCCTCTCCTCCTCCCAAAAGCACTCGGTTAAAGGTTCTTCTCATCCCACTGCCAACTCCTGAAATAGCATGCAAATGCCTCAATATTGCAAAGTGCGTTTCAGCCTGCAAGCATAGTTAATGACAATTTTTATTTGATTAGGGAAGAGTGACAGGATAATGAACAATCACATAATCTGGGTCTGTTTTTCTGTGAACCCAGCGGTGACTTCCTCTTTGTGTGCTATCCTCTTTTCACCTGGTTTCATTTTTCAGTAGGGATCCTGGGAAGGATTTTCTTTTGCTCCACGTCTTCATAGACTCCTAGTTTATTTACAGTGATTCTCCTTTATTTGCCTAAAATTTAATTACTTTAAAAAAGTGTTTTTTGTCTTCTCTCATTTTCTTCTCCTTCTTCTCATTTCTAGGGACTGGAGGAATGCAACAAGGATTAAAGTGGTTGCCTTGGAAGCGCAGGGCCCCGAGTTCAACTCCCCAGTACCACATAAAGCTGAGTGTGGTGGCATACACCTGTAATTCCAGCACTCAGGAGGCTGAGGCAGGTGATTGTCCTGAGCCCAAGGCAAGCCTGGGCTACACAGTGATTTCAGGAGCAGGCTGGGCTATAGAGTGAGACCCTATCTCAATAATAATAATAATAATAATAATAATAATAATAATAATAATAACATTGTTAATTCAGTATGATTCACATCACCTTGAAATGAATCTTCATGAAAACCTGAAGAACAGCAGTGTCACACAAGAACATGGCACTTCTGGCGCAACGGTTCTTCAAACAGCACTTTTCTCATCCCACACCAGCCCCCACTCACACGTTCCACATACACACATAGAGGCAGATCAAAATACACCTTGACTGCTGCTGCTGCAAGTCATCTAGTAAAACGAAGGGACGAGACACAGAGGAAGAACAGTGCTTCCAGCCTAAGTAACACTGTAGCATTCAGTGAGTTGTGATACATAGTCAAAAGAAGGTGTGTGTTAAAATGTGCCATCAGCTAGGCACCATTAACAACATACTAATATTAATTTTTTCCAAGTTCATTGGATTGGCACAGTCATATCTCTTCCAATTCCAAATTTTCCTGAGACACATCACAATGGTGAAGAGAGCTAAACAAGCAATTAAATGAGCATGACTGTACAATTCCTTCTGCGGACTTCCCAGCCCGCACCCCTAGCTCATCGTGACCCTGCATTTCCTGATTCATTATATGGGTTTGTCTAGTTACCTTGTGTAGTGCATACATGATGTCATTAGTTTTGAGACACTATTGTGTAATGCTCTCTATAATCATCACACTGACACATAGCCGTGCAGAGGAAGGAATAAAGCCTAACTTTGCAACTCCCCGCTCCCTGTACTTTCATCCAACTTGCTCCTGAGCCTGAGCACTCCAGCTGGGCACCATATGTATGTACCAGGGTGAATCACTGAAGAACCTGCATGACTTGAGCTGAACCTCCAAACGAGTCAAGTGTCAGACCTTTGCATCCACAAAACAGGAACCAGCGCTGAATGGGGGTAGGGGGAGGGTGGAGAGTGAAAGGCTTTGACAGATGAAGGAAAGGCTGGCATAGAGGAAATGGGCATCAGTGAGTGAGAACGTGCAGCAAGAAGGCAGAAAGTATAGGGCTGGATTTAGACACAGATATTTTCAAAAAGGCTAGAAAAAGGAAGATGACAAGATGACACCGAGTTCCAGTCCTGTCACAAGCTGTGAACAGAAAAATAGGCACTGATTTTTATCCATTATTTAGGGTGAAGAGGTGAGCTCTGCGAGGATAAAATTATTTGATGGAAGTAAAGAGAATCCTGCGGTGAGTGACTTTTCCACGCCTTGTAAGGAACAGACACTCTCACCATTGCTATTCCCACTGCATATTCTGTGCTTAAGGAAAACTGACTTTGTGAATTATCTTGACAGAAAAAAATCCCTTCTTTTATCCTGATTTCCCAAGGGTGGGTACAGCAGCATTAACAAATCAAGAGCTCTCCGACCAGAGCACGCTTTTGAAACCACGTGATAGAAATGTTGCAGAGTAACAGGAACTAGAAGATGGAGACCACTAGCCAACAGGAGGCTTTGCACTTCTCCAGATATTTTAAGCCATTTTGATGGTTTGCTAATGTAAATTTCTATTCTCTTGTTTTTAAGAAATGATAAGAAAAACATATGTGATTTGTATTTTATATATTGATTATGTGTCACCATGGAACTGTTTTGTTGCTGACATCATGAAAAATAATAAAAACTGTGTTTAGTTATGAAATAACACACAGTTCTGCTAGGATGTTCATATTTGAAAGTTTAAAAATATTCAGAACCATAAAATTATATGGAAGTAACTAGAACAAAGTCATTAATTTTTAAACTATAATTTCTCTAAAATAATAGAAGAGCTTCAGAATGAAAATCATAATTCAAATTTCATGAAATCATTTTTATAGCTTATGACTAGGATAAATTTATATACATGTATATATATATATATATATATATATATATATATATGATGAGTTACTAGGATAAATTTACATGTGTATATATATAATATGAGTTAAAACCTTCTAAACTTTTAATGTCCACATATTCTTATATTTATTATATCAAATTTGCTAACATCTTACATTTAAAGTCAAGTACATTGAAAAAATTTTGAAGTAAAACATTAGCAATTAGGAAATATTTGCTAAAAGAATGCAAAGCTGCAGTGTCCCACTATGCCCATCATAACTTGTAATTATTGAGCATTTAAAATATGCTAGAACAGACTGGGATGTGTGAAAAGTTTAAAAATATTCTACTTTTAGTTGTAAAAAGTATAAAAGCAGCATAAAATTAAGAATATAGCCGCCGGCCAGCCCTGCCTCTCCTGCGAGACCTCTGGGTGCCCGGAGCAGCTGTGCACTTCACCTGCGCTCTTAAGCGAGTCCCGCTGCCCGGCAGCCCAGCGCTGTATGGGGCGGGGGGGGGGGGGGGGGGGGGGGGGGGGGGGGGGGGGGGGGGGGGGGGGGGGGGTGAAAGGAGGGAAAGGAGGGTAGGGGGAGGGACAAAAGGAGAGAGGGAAGCCCTTGTCACTTTGACAAGATACTTATGTGCACAAAATGCTCAACTCCATTGTAAACCTTAAATTCTGCACTTGTACATATCAATAAAACTGGGAGGAAAACATTAAGAATATATACTTAATAACTCTATATTATTATATCTTGAAATGATAATATTTTGACTAGGTTAGATTAAATGACAAATTCATTTCATTTTTTTCTTTTTAAAAATTATGGCACTAAAAATATTAAAGTTGAAAATGCAGTTTACAGTTACTACTTGATTTATGCCCTTAATGGAGAAACAGTGGTTGTCTTTCTTACTTGAACTGTAAGAAGAAAGCAAAACAAATCAAGTCATTACAGTAGGCTCCACTAAGCAGTATAGGAAGGACATAGAAAACACAAATGAGAAAACATGCATATTATTACATTGCACGTATTTAAATTAAAATTAAGCAAGAGCTTTCCAAAACAGAGTGTGTTTAAACAAACTCTCAAAAATGTGTAATCCAGGTGTCATTATATATGGTTACATAAAACTAATCTCTACACTTGGGGAAGGAAAGGGAAGTTTCCTGTCATGCACAGCCTAACATGAACAATTTAGTGATTCTATCAGACTTTGTCTCAAAAAATAATTAAAAAGTCATTGCTTTCTAAGATGCTGATTGCCTCACACCCAAGTAATTATGATAAGTATATTCCTAACAATTTCCAGAAGTGTCTATGAAAGGTCGATTAATTTAGAAATAAATAGAGGAATAGATCTTTTGAGAAAGACTTTTTCCATCAAGGTTTCATTATTTCTTAAGTTGGGGAGGCTGATAGATCAGAAGATGATCACCATATTGCAGGAGGTGAGGGCGCCCCTGCGAGGTAGAACCACAAGACAGAGCAGCGGCGCTAATCTAGAGGAAAAGGGGACGGGGTGAAACTGCCGGAAATTCTCTAACGGCCAATCACGTTGAGCATTTTTGCATGTATTCATCGGTCATTTGGGATTCCTATTTTGAGAAATAAATGTCTATTCATTTCAATTTTTTTGGGGGGGTGGATTTTAAGTTTGAATTCTTTATATATTCTAGATATAAGACCTCTGTTCAAGGAGCAAAAAGCACATTTTTTATTCTCTCATTCTTTTAATCTTTTTGTCTTTGCTCTGCAAAGTTTGTTGCAATCCCATCCGTTGATTTTTTTTTAATGTTATCCTGTGCCACTGGTGTTCTGTTCATGAAATCTTTTCCTGTACCTGTATCTTCTAGGGCTTTATCTATTTTATCTTCAAGTATCTTCAGCGCTTCAGATTTATATACAGGTGTTTAACCTATTTTGATTTTATTTTGGTACCGATTCTACGTTCATTAAAATTGTTATCATAAAAAAAAAAACACCTTGGGGCTGGTGGAATGGCACAGTGGTTATTGTCCATGTACACAATGGAATATTACTCAGCTTCAAAGCAAATTAAATTTGAATCATTAGTGGACAAATGGATGTGTGTTGAGATAATAATGCTTATTTATGTAAATCAGGCACAAAAGGTTAAGTACTACATGGTTTCATGTAAGTGAGCAACTCAAAAATCAGGGAGCAAAGGAAAAACCAAATATAGAAAATAGGAAGTGGGAAGACAAACTTAGTAGAGGTAGGAAAGGGAGTTGGGAATGGGATGGGGGAGACAGGGATGTGGAGAAGAGTAGGGAAAATAAAAACAGATGAAACTTGACCTGCATATATACCAAGTCTCCAAGGGGTGTGTAATTAATATGTATCACAAATATAAATGAAAACAATTGACAGTTAAGACAAAGCTAAGCTAGATGCTTTATTATGGCACCTTTGAACAAGAGTTGGGAGGGGGTGAAAGCAAGTTCAAGATTTAGTAGGTTGAATAATTTTGGTGAGCTTTAATGTTTTGGATGTATCTCGATTTGCCTGGTACCCAGTCAGGATGTGCTTAGAAAGTGCAATACTGGTGTAGAATGGAAAAGCACAAGGGAGGCGGGAGAGAGGAAGGCTCTGTTTGCCATGGTTTGCCAATGTTCCCAGTGAGGTTCTCAGGACCACACTGGACCGAATTGGTCCTGACAGTGACAGTCTTCCCAATATTAGGAAGGTCTCAGGTGACAAAGCATAAAATAAAAACACATGCCTAATACAGAGACAGAAAACACATAGCCAGAACTATAAGGGTAAAACCAAGTAGGTGTGATTTTCTGGAAGCCAAAAGAAATTTTTTAGCTTGCTTTGCTTGTTTATTATTTACTTATTTATTTTTGAGACTGGATTTTTCTCTGTGGCCTAGGCTGCTCCTAAACTCACAATGGAGCCCAGGCTGGTCTTAGACTCACAGCAGTCATTGTGTCACAGCCTCCTGTGTCCTGAGATTACAGGTGTCCACCACCACGCCTGGCTTTTGTGGTGGTGAGGGATTGAACGCAGGTACTTTGTACTTGCTAGGTAAGAGCTTAAACCGCTGAGCCATTCCTCCACCTGAGCTTTAGCTGTTTTGAAGAGGCCTCTATTGCCGGATGGTTCTTAGGATTAGATATGATAAGGATTGAAGTGGTTCTACTAAATATCACAGGAGGCAGGTGATTTTGACCCAAAGAGATCAGTGTGAATGGAATTTTATGAAGAACAAGTCTGATTCCTGAGACCTGGGAAATGAGTAGTGTTTGTCTGTTAAACACCTGATCTCCAGGGGAAATAAGAGACCGCCAACCAGAGGAGAGGATTTCAGCTTCTTCATAATGTTCAATGTTTAATTTGTTTAAAGTAAAAGCTTATGTATGGATAAAATATTAAGAAAACTGGAAATGCTAAAGGGGAGACCCCATCTCAATGAAAAAGGAAAAGCAGATATTTTTGTTCAGAGCAATTCATTAAATACACAGAGAACAGATGATGGGGTCTATCCTGAAAATTTAGGAAACAAGAATTCAGAGCACTGACAGAAACATTAACTTCCTGCAAGTTAGAAAAAAAAAATGATGTCTTCTAATAGGAAATAAAGCAGTTCAAATGAAAGTATACATACAGTTCAAAAAAAAGTAACTGTATGCATAAGAATCTGAAGCAGTAGTCTCCTGACCTTTCTTATTCCTTCTGTGACCCCACGAGAAGTAGATGGACTCACATGGGGAGAATCAGGTTAAGAAGAAAAGGATCTTAAAATATAAGGGGAATTTGGAAAGTTGGCGATAGTTTTATGGATCACAACAGACAGCCTATTTGAGAAATAAGCCCAAAATTCTGGGGGATATTGTCTAAAAAATGGAGAAGGTATTTTTAGAATGGAGTTGCAAGAGTTTTCTGCCTCTAAAATGATAAAAATAAGTGTCCTGAGAATATACAGTTCCAAAAGAGGCAGCGTGTGAGAGTTCCTTATGATAACTTCGTGGGCAAGATGAGGCAGTTCTACAGGATGAGACGGGGAAATGGAGAGGAACGGGCATGAAGCAGACAGGCCTTTCCTCAGGATAAATCTTAAAACCAGAAGAAATATGGAACTGCTCAAATCAAATGCAAGGCGATGAGAATTCTTTGAATCCACACAACTTATCTAGGCTGATGATTATTTAGTTGAGTTGCTTCTTTTATTTGATTCTATTTCTCATTTAAGGTTGTCTTTACAGCACACACACACACACACACACACACACACACACACACACACACACACACACACACACACGGAGGGAATACGAATATCTAAGCCATGTTTCCTTTGGTTTGGTGGTAGTGATTTGTATGAATTCTGAAAAAGAATAGATGAAAGGACTGTATTAGGCTTTTAAAATCCTTACAGATTTGCATAAAATTTGACAGGAATGAAGCGTCTTCTTTCTCATGTCTGCCTTCTCTTTAATGGGCTTTCAAATTGAGTAAATGACAGCCTAGTACTCAAAAAAAAGGAACAAGAAGATTCATGGCAGGAGTTTTGAAATAACTCGATCCATTTCTTTCAGCTGTTCAGGTGTCACTATATTTTTTAAAGTTAACAATTAAAATTTAACCCTTATTCCATTACAAGTAGAGCTTAGGAATTTGCTGTTACATATTATATTTGACATTTGGACAGTTGCTTGGGTTTGTGGACACATTAATATCACAAATCACAAAGAAGTCAATCAATGAGTCCTGGAGTGAGCAAAGCATACACAGCACACAAGCACTGCTGTAGCATGGCCTTATAAGTTGACAATTTTAAAAATATATCTTGCAGATACAGATACAGGTATGGGTACATTCAGTTGTTTATACTTCCTATAATGATTTGACAAAGGTAAGTTATTTATTTTTTCTAAGTCTCAGATTGTCTTTTGTATAAAATAAATAGGATAACACATACTTGGCATAGGTTAGGATACTAGTAAGTAAAAAATGTCTTAAGGTATATATTATGGTGAGCCTCATACAGTAACTGTTACCAAAAACTGATGCAATAAATAATTATGTTGAAGTCTTTTGTGCAGTTAAAGTCAGTGATATGAAAAATGAAATAAAAAGTATTCACTTTCTACAAATTCCACTCTTTGCTAAAGCAAAGTATAAATTTTCAGTCGCTTCTAATAAAAAACTTTTAGAAAAAAATCAATTTCAAAATTGGTGTCAGCATCAGCACATTGGAAAATAAATTCTCAGATGCAGGTCATTGCCCTGAGAGAGGCTTTCCATTCTGGGAGCTACATATATTAGATTTTGCTATCAGAAAATCCCCCACCTCCAAGCATCTAAATTACATCAGCTATAATCTGATTTCTCTGAATTTACTTTAACAGCAACAAAAACCATGTTTCCATCTTCAGAGCTTATATCACTACCATGACAAATACCAATAGAGTAATAATAGTCTCCTGGATTTAGCCTCAAACTTATAAGACATCTTTTTGGGTTCGTGACCTAGTATGAAACTCATGAATATTATTTCACATACAAATACATCTGTTACCTCAACAGAACATACCTTCCAAATGAACGTGTTAAATGCATAGAATAAAAACACATATGTTAAATCTCAGTTTCTTCCTTCCTGCTCAGTACACCATATCTTTCAAAATTCAAAGGCTGAAACTCTCAGAATCAATGAGGTGAGATTTTGAGGAGTTGATTAGGTCATGAAGATTCAACTTGAATGATGGGATTGCTGTCTTAAGGGAAGGTACCCCAAGGAGCTTACTTCCTTCAACCCTGCTTCCAACAAGGCTGCAGAGCAGCGTTCTCCCCATACAATGGATCTGGTCTGCCTTGACTTTTCACTTGATAGCTTCTACAACTGTGAAAAAAATACATTTTTTGTAGTTTAGACTACCTTAGATGCAGACATTTGCTGTAATAATTCCAACAATATATACTATTTAAACTTTCAGAACTATGGAAATTGGGCACATATAAGTGCTTAAAGCTCCTGCCTAGCATACACGAGGCCCAGGGTTCCATACCCCAGCACCGTGTAGAGATCATGTGGGTGTAGTGATGTGCTGTGGTTTGGGTCTGAAATGTCTCCCAACAGCCTCACGTGCTTGGATACAGTGGGATCATAAGGATGTGCATGCTGTTGGGAGGTGAGGACTTTTGGAAGAGACAGACGCTTGGAGCTTGACCTGGAGGGATTCTTTCTGAGAATGGGGGTCTCGAAGGGCAGTACCTTCAGGTGTGTGTTATTAACTTATGGGCCAGGAAGTGAAGGAAGGACACCCACCCTGGGTATGTGCAGCCCAAGCTGCAGATTGTACTTAAATAAAGGAAAGAAAAATGTTGTTACAACTTCTTCCTAGAAAGATTCTGGCCCCGTCTGTTCTCTCTGCATTTCATTTGAATTTCTGCCATGTGCTTCCACAAATACCTGTTGCCTCCCCAAGAATGAGACTTCCTGAAACTGTGAGCTAAATAAAGCTTTTCTCTCTTAAGATGTGGATGTTGAGTATTCTGTTCAGGCAATGCATCAGCAAATAAGACATGATGCATGCCTGAAATTCCAGGCCTTGGGAGGCTGAGGTAGGAGAATTGCTCTGAGTCCAAGGCTAGAGCAAGTTATGTAGTGAGTTCAGAGAAATTCCCTGACAAAAAAACATCCAATCCCAATCAAAAACAACTAACCAACCAAACAAGAAACCTAAAATTTCTCAAACATATCTCAGACAATGTTCATATGCTAAAACTGACCAACAACTTACAATGTGGAAAGAATGGCCACATGGATTCTCAATCATTTTAAAGGAAAAGTGCAAAATTGTTAAGAGAAGTAATAAAAAAAAAACCTTGCAAAAGTTAATTCAGCCGTATATGCTTTTCGATGTGTCCTCAGAATCAGATTGTCTAGATAAAGATAAGTATGCTTATTTTCATTTTGAAAAAATCCATTCAAGGTCCCAATAGTCATCGATATCAGAGTCAAACCCTACTTCCATTTTATACTTTTATTTTCAATTTAGCTTGCTCAGAGGTGTGATTAAAATACACAGTAAGCATTTAAATGGATTACAGTAAAATACTCACATTAATCCTGCTGGAAATAAGTCTTCTTGCCCCCTTGGTTACAACACGGTTATCCTGTCAATTTTGCAAGTTTCTGAGGAAGTTATAGAAGCCTCGTGTCTTGTCTTTAGGCACGCTATTGTGCTTTCCTTGATGCTCTCAAACAGTTCATAACATTCAGCTTTCAACATCATTTTGATTTTGGGGAACAGACAGAAGTCACATGGTGCCAGGTCCAGTCTATAAGGTAGAAGAGGACATGTGCCCGTGCCCTTTTTGATTTTTCACAAAAAAAATAATTTCTACAGCTGCTCAACAAAGTGGCCAAAATGATGGAGCATCTCTTTTCAAAATAAAAGAGAATGTTCAGAGGAAATGTGCTTTTTATTTCAATATGAATTTATTATATATTGTGATATAATTCATCCTCCTTCATAATAGAAAAATTAGGAAGCTACTACTTCTAATTTTCTTCACTGTGAAATACATGTACTTCCAGAGTGTGAAAAAGGAAGAAATACAAAAAGAAAGATAGAAAGAAAGAAAGAAAACAGAAGGAAAAGAAAAGAAAGAAAAGAAAAGCACCCTCAGAATGTCAGAATGACAGGGACTCCCTCCAGCATATGCCTTCATTCCTGTCTTGTTATCCCGAAGAACCAATGGCCTATAATCAGAGTGGAAGAGAAATGCCACGGCCTTGCAACTAATAGTTTAAAAATAGCTGTGCTTATTTGGAAGCAGAAGTGTATAGAAGGGTGACATAAACTAAGATTAACAAACTGCACGTGAGTATATGCTAAAAGCTCATTTTCTTTTTAAAGTGTCAATTATATGTGTCAATGAGCACACTGGAAATTTTGAAATACACATATCATGTAGTAACTGTTATTTCTATATGGAAAAAAACCTGGATTTTTCCCTTTATCATCATACATTTCACAAACACCTAAGTTACTTTGCAATAGTCATATATTACTCTCTCATGATAAGTGGTAACATCCTTTTTGCATTTCGTATGTTAGAAAAAAATCTATAAAATAGTCTATGAGTTTTCTATTCTTATCTCCATTTTACAAACGATAAAACAAAAACTCAAAAAGGTTAAATGGCTTATCTCTATTTCATAAAACTATGATGTGGCAGAATTAGAATTCTAAGTTACAACAATAACTTTGCTAGTTTGTAGGAACTTAACTTTCACTCCCAAACGAATGACCCTCATTCTTATATTCAATAGCATCATGTATAGGCAGGAGTACTTATGACTTAAAGAAACAGGAATTGAATACTTGATTCATCTCAGGAAAACTTTGTCTTAATATGTGTTATGTAGCTATGAAGTGATTCCAAACACTTATATCATGCAATATAAGTTTCATGATGTGATAAGACAGAAGTTTTGTACTTTCAATCCTCTTTATCTGAAGATAAGGTGTCATTCTGTGTCATATTCCACATATGGCTTCTTGATATCAAGTACTATATAGAAAATTCAAATGACAGGTATTTTGAGAGTTAAAGGCATATAAAATTAGATAATGTTTTCTGATTTTGCAAAAACCAGGAGTTCAATCTGTTACAAGGGTTCGTATGGGTAGCTTTAGGATGAACCTCCAAGAACACTAGCATGGCCTTCTATCCTTGAGAGAACGTGCACAGTGTAACCACAGATCTCACACTCTTCAAAGAGCTGCATGTATAAAAAGTATAATCACAGATTAAATTAGACTTTATTCTAATGTTCAAATACATTTAAAAATTTTTTTAATCTTTTCTTTCCATTTAAAATACCTTGTAAATCCAGGTACACCAATGCCAGAGTCATTTTCAATTTGATTTTTCATATTATTTTTCCTTTTTAAAGCACTATAATCTGAAGAAAAGTTATGTTTGGATAGTGATAACCAAAGTTAGGCTTCATGAATCACATGATCTATCAGTATTCAAACAAGATTCATAAAATTTAACTGAATACTTCTTATACAATATAAAACAGGATGCAACTTACATGTAAAATTATTTTAATTGAGGAGCTAGGCAAGTAGCAAATAAATAGTAAAAGTACATCCTGGATCTCAATTGTCATGGAGAAAGGAAACACGTTATGAATTCCAAATGAAATTTTAAATGGAAAGTTTGGATCTTGGTGGCTGTAGGGAGATATATCAAAGATCGTGATCTTGTACTTTAAAGATGGACCATAAAGAAGCTTGAGAAAAGAAGCCTTTGAAAGTAGCAGTAGCTGACTCTTTTCAAATATCTGAGGAAAAGATGAATCATTGATTCAATATTGACATCTCAACCTTTTTTGATTGTGATTACAATGTGCCAGAATTGTGTAATACGTAAACAAAAGAGATTTATTCAGTTTACAATTCTGAAGGTCCAGGAACATAACACCGGTGCCTGCTTAGCTCACATGCTCTTGGCAGTAGCATCACAAGGGCAGTTATATGTACACGAGAGAAGAACAATGCGTGTAGAGAAAGGACTCAGGGAAGAAGAAGGACTCCTGTGTAGCAAAGTGCTCCTATCAGAACTACTGCACTCCAGGAGAATAGTACTAATTTATGTCCAAGATTGGGATTACTGTGACATCGTTGCCTTGGTCTGGGCACTCCTTTTTAAAGATTTCAATATTTCAACACTGGCATACTAAGGTCAAATTTCCAATAAATGATATTTTGTGGGATATTCAAATCATAACCAAATCACAGAAATATTGTCAGATCAATCAAAAACTCATGTAGAAAAAGTATGTTGTGTTTTAATTTAGTCTAATAACTCCAGACTGAAAATTGCATTATGTGATACTCATAGAAATTTTTTAAAGTGTAAGAAAATATTTTGATTAAAGAAAAAAGTTGAAAATCTTTTGAAATGTGAAGTGAGACATAAAGCTGAAAAAGAAAAAAAAGTACAAAAATAAAAAATTTCTGCCCGTTGGCTGCAAGTGTAGTTCGATGACAGATGGCTTGTTTACCATTTACGGAGCCTTGAGTTCAATCCTGAGGGCTGAAACAACAAACACACACACGTGCACACACACACACACACACACACACACACCACAACAGAACTAAACAAACAAATAAAACATAAAAATAAGGGTTTTGGAATAAAAAATAAATCAATGATGAAAAATTCAAAATGCACCAGTAAGCATTTCACAACATCATAATATTACTAAAAATGTTTAGCATGTAAAGAGGACCTTTATACAGATATGAACACAAATCTTAATAGAACAGACAAAGTATGAGAGAATGTAGTTTGGATAGATAGACGGATGATAGATGAGAGATATGTAGACACGAAGTTTCTCAAGTAAAACCTTCATTTTTTTCAACATGGTGAAAAACAGAAAGTGTGTGTATTTGGGGAAGTTTAGGAATAGAAAATTTCGATAAGAGAAGCAGACACTCCGTACCTTAAAATTTTTTGCACTTATACATATCAATAAAATGGGGGGGGGAGGTATGTATGACCCCTTGGAAAGTTATGCAGCCATATTTGTCTGGATATTCACTACGGAGTTGCAACATTTCATAATTTTAACAATAATTCCAACTGCTGTCACTAGTCGAAATGAAGTTCTAAAGAAACTCTCTACCTATGTTTCCAATCCCAATCACGTACATCTGTTCACAGAACATTTAAGAAACTTCTATGAAGCAGGCACAGCAAATTGTGCATTGGTCTGACCTAGTCTGGAGGGTGACAGAGGAGTATTGCCTGGGCAAAACAGCAGGAGTCCATATCCAAAATAATAATAATGATAATTAAAATAAGTTTCACTTTGCAAACAAATTAATAGTACACACCTTAATTTTTCAGAAAATTAAAATTTGTTCTCATTTTTACTATGATGCACCAATTTAGTAAAGCATATGAACTATTTTGAAGTGCATATATATATATATATATATATATATATATATATATATAACTTTACGTGTCTATTCATCTCATTAATTCACGCACTGATATATTTCCAATATAATCATCTGAATAATACTCCTTATCAGTTATCACCAGTGGTGATTAGGTTTATATTTAAGAGAATTGAACAATCATACTTTTTTTCTAAATTCAATGATTTGTGATGGACTGGTAGTTCCAAAGCTTGACATTTACGATTTTACTCATGATATCGGTGGGAATTTTGAGCTATCATTTGCCCCAAGACGTTACTTGTGGTAGACAGAGCCAGCAATGATTTTCGTTTTCTTTGTGAAGTGTCAGATCAACAACTGAAGATTTTCTCCCTTCAAATTACAAATAGTGCACATATAGAGCCATACATGTACACAGATAATTTCAATTAGAAAATTAAAAAATCTGACATTAAGGAATACTCAGTAATTTGATCAAAATCACAAGATCACATGCTGAGTCAACTCTATTTAACAAGACCAGAACTTTGACTGTATGGATCTGAGTAATGGTCTTACCAGTATTTAAGTAATTATTGTCATAATTACTTTGTCTCCTTCCCCGTCCCTTCCTACTCTTGCATCTGTCTTTTTAAAAAAAATTTTCTTCCTTTTTCTTCCTTTCTATTCTTTCTTCTTACCTTCCTGTATTTAATTTCAAATTTGATGCACAAGTGTTTCTCAATTAGCACAGAAAACACGTTTGATTTACTTAACATGAAAGATGTCTCTTAGCATCAAAAAATAGTGCATGCTTAATTAAAATTGGAGACAGTGCTCTGAGGATTGATCACACCCCTCTCCTTCAACCCTACAACATTCTGCTTCCCCTTATAAGTTTTTTTTCTTCATTCTCCTTCACCAAGTTCAGTTGTTTATTCCCTAGAATACATAGTACAACATCTGTGGTGCCTTCCATTGAGATTTATTTAGCTAGATTTTCATTAAAATAGCAACTGAATCAACTCAATAAAATGTTGCTTATCTTAATAAAGCTCTTTAGAGCTTTGCAAATTTGCATTTAATACTCTTTAGTGTCATTACAGCATTAATAATCTGTGCCTAAAGAGTCATAAAAAGCTCTGTGCTTTCTATTTATTAGAGGTGACTTCGCAATCCTCCATTTTCCCGCAACTTGAGCTTTTAAAGTACCAGACAAGAAGGGAGAAACTTCTTATACAAATTGTGGTCAAGTCTTCTTGCAAATGCTGAGTTAGACTGAATGGATTGGAGGGTTCTCTGAAACATCAGCCTGGCCATATTCCTTAAATTGGGAAAATGCTTAATTAAAGTTACAGAAAAAAAAAATGTAGACAATGCTCCAAATCATGATACCATCCACCTTAAGAAGAAATTACCTTATATTTCCTTGACGGTATCCAAAGAAAAAATTATGATACTTTTATAAATCTAGTTGTTTTTTATTTGTATTTCTTGACATAGAGTCGTTCTTATTCCACAAAAATGAATGACTATGGGTTTTACCAAGTGTGAATGAGTAAACAGAATGTAAGAGACAATTCGATTGGTTAATATTGGGTTACATCAGATTTTTTTTTGTAATAACTAAAACTGAGAAGATACTTTTTTGTGTCATCACTGGAATGTTGAAATTTTCATAATTGAAAGAAAGTTTTATATTTGGGAGTTTATCAACTTTGTTAAAGGTTTGATTTAATTATGATTAATCTCATTAGGATAATACTATTTTGTGTTTGTTCTAGTCTGTTAACAGCTAATGAGGGCCATTCTAAATCAATGACATCTCATACCTTTGTTTAACAAAATCTTCTCATTGCTAAATAGAAAAGAGGTAGAAATAAAAGTTAAAATGGAGGCATAAATAAAATAAATGATCCACTTGCTGCTAATTACATACATTTTCAAATGCATGCTTAAGTTCATTATTGAAGAAAATGAAAAAAGTTATAACTAACATCACATGCTTAGATTTCACCTCTTTTCTTAGGTTTGCCTACAAGTTCTATGTGAACTTGTAGGATGAGTAAAATAAATGAAGACATTGAGATACATCTCAAATAATGCAATGGCTTCTCCATCTTTAAAAGGAGCTGTGTTAATGGAAATTCATCATTATTTAGAAGTAATGAGAAGACTATGCAGGCAGGGTGGCTGAGGCAAAAGGCATTCTACCTAAATCCTTTTTTAAAAAGTATTTTGTAATACAGTCAAAATCCAATTTCAGGAAATATTTATAAATGTCCTGGGTATAAAACACAACAGAAAGTAAGAGTCATTTATAGTTTCTAGAGGTTAGGATCAGTGTATCTGAATATTACAGTGTGTACATAGGAGGGAAAGATACTTATAAAGTTGTGAAAATGACAAGACATGCAGACTACGAGATTTTTCAAGGGTTTGTGTGCAGTATACATAGTTGTGTTTTCAAGTTTTCCTCAGGCTGCACTTGAAACAGCCAGCCTGTAAGATTTCCTAGTAGATCAAGGTTGGTTTTTCTAAATCAAAGATGCTTAATGGAAACCAAGACAATCCTCTCTAACTGTGTTTCTTTATAGACACAGAGCACCATTGCCAGAAATCAACCAGAAGCATCTGTCAGCAGAGTATAATAGAGACATCAAGAAGGAAAGACTGAATAAACAATCATCAGAGGATGAATGCTTCACAATTGGAACAGGACAACAGAGGATGTGCCAATAAGAATCCCGGCAGAGAGGCTTAGGGACACAGGGTAAGCCAAATGATTGGGAAAAAGTTTTAATTTATGAGAGAATAGCAATGAATAACACATTGGTGAATTGTCTAAAGAACAAAGGCTGAAGTATCCTTGAATTCCCACTCAGTTGAGGCTTCCCTCACAGAAGGAGTGTTTTGTCTGTTACTCCGCAAAGGAAAGGAGCAAATAGAGTGTCTATTTAGACAAAGCATAGCAAAGTCAGTGTTGAAAATCAAAGTAACAAATATCAAGTTATTTTTTCTCTGCAATTTGTCAAGACCCTGCCTCAAAACAAAAACAAAAGATGAAGTGTGGTTGTAGCTCAGTGTGAAAAAGCCAGAAGTTTAATCCTCAGTATTGGAAAAAATATATAACATTTATTTTAGTATCTTTTTTGAAAACCAGGGATCTAAAAGGTCTATAGAGGATCTGATGTCTTCCAGAAAAATTCACTTAAACAGTTCATATTAGTCCATTTGTGTTACTACAACTAAGTACCCGAGGCTGTGTAATTTATGAGAAAAAATATTTTACCTCACAATTTTAGAGGCCCTATATACAAGTGGCGGCATTAATTCATTCTCCAATGAGGGTCCCCTTGGCAGTGTTATATTGCTCCAGAAAAACAGCAAAGCAAACAGCCAAACACAGCAGGTCAACCCAAGTACTTAAGGTGCTGTAAAGTATCCTACCCTAGGAAGTACAAACTCATTCCAAGAAATGAGTATAAAACTCCTGTAAGAGTAACGCCTTCCACAAAGTAAAAGCGCCTACCGAGTTCCAGCTCTTGAATGGTCCGTCACCTTCCAACACCATCACAATGAGGACCATGCTTACAGGCCTTGAATCTTCAGAGAACATGCTCAAGCCAGGTATAAACCATAATGCAATTTGTCAATAAATAGTGATGAAATCCGGAAAAAAAATGTTGCTTTGCAATATTTATAATGTACCATTAATAATTACACTATTACAAACGTTTGCTTTTTTTGGACTGCTTACTGGATAGTGAAGACTCCTTCTGACCAAATTTAGCAATATTCCCTTGAGCTTTCTTTTCAGGGCCTGAGTGCAATTCCCGTCCTTATCAGGCCCGCACAAGCCATGATTAGTAATAATCCTGTAAAATCCATTTAGAGCAAATCCATCACCTTGATTATCTGATCTCACTCACTATCTAATCGAGTTCTTCATTTGTAGCTTTAGTGTCTGTCTTTGGCTTTCCTTCAGCAAGATTTCTATTAAGTTGAAAACACCTTTACCCTGGATGTCTTCTAGTAATTTTGAACTCCTCCTCTGGACCCTGTTTAATGGCTATAAATCTCCAAGGTTCAGTAGATTTTTCTTCGGACTTAATACTTGACACCCATAATTTAAGGAAGGAAGTCTTTAATTTAGTTCATAGTTCAGAGGCTGACAACATCAAAGAGTCACAGACTGGCCTGGTGGAGGATGGCTGCCTACAACATCATGAGAGGCGAGAATAGATCCCCGGACATATCTCAGTGATCACCCATCCTGACCTGTCCCATCTCTTAACACCACGTGTAAACAATACATTCCCATATGATTCAATTAATGCCCACAACATGATCACCTCCCAAATACACGCAGATTTTTGGGCTCCAGATCCAACCATCTTACCCGAGATGCTTCTGATATATTCAGAGTTAAATACACCAGTCTTCTATAAAGCCTCCTCACTATCTAAGTATGTGTCTGCCTTCATATTTTCTTTAACATTGACACTGATAATATTTCAAGGAATGTGTTGAAGAAGAAGCTGCCCTGTGTCCCCAGTAAACACAATTTGACATTATCATGGGCCACATATTATGGGTCATGTTATAAGACTTAAAAAGTTGAAAACAGGGCTGTAACTAATATGGGCATTGTTTAGAAGCCACAAGACAAGAATACAAAGAAATTTACTTTTTTGGACTACAGAGCAACACCCTGTCTTAAAAAAATACTTTTCTGTAGGTAAATGAAGATAAGTAGAATTATTTTGAGACTATGTGCATAAGCTTGTGCTAATCTATACAGATTTCACTTTTATATGTAATATTTTAACTCCTATCTCTGGAGGGTAATTGTTTTTCCTTTCCAGGTCACGTGTTTTTCTTTGACTCAAGAAAAAAAAAAGTGTATGTGACATCTCGATTAGGCAGTGAAGAACAAATGTAAAGTTTGCCAAACTTTCTTCCACTGTGTGAAGGATACAGGTGAATGTACACAAAATATAAAGTGAAAGTTTAAATTAAAAAGAAACATTAAAGGAAGTGATATTGACACCAATGCTACTCAAAACACTCACTTCAAACACATGTATATCATCGTCCTTGGCAATGTGAATATCCCTGTGATAAGATTTTTAAAATTTAAATATTTACAGCACATTTTGATGACCACTTGAATTAATAATTTGAGGAGATATTACCCAAATTAGGGTATCTTATCCTTTGAGAAAATAGCAGAATTAGAAAGATCTTTCTTATCTTCTTCTATACTTCTCTCATGTAAGATGTCTTAAATTCTATGTGATTCAAATAAAATACAGATATATTTACCATCAATTTTAATGTCTTATATTTGGGGAAACACATGATAACAGTAAAGCAAATCTATAATTTTCAGACTATAACTTTTTAATGTTTTATTTGATGTCTACATCTTATTTTGTGTCTCTGATGTGTAATAAGCTTCTTTTTATTTTGTAGAATTAATTTTTAAAATTAAAACTTAAATGACATAGTAATTATCTTACTTATGCATTTGTTGCTGCGACTCAGTACTTGACATGCACAGATTAGAGGAGGAAAGTTTATTTTTGCTCACAGTTTCAGAAGGTCATAGACTGCGAACAGCCGGCAAAAATGGAAGAGCAGGACGCAGCAAAGGCAGAGGTGGAGGCAGCTCCTCACAGCATAGCCAACAGGAAGCCAAGTCAAGTCCCGACAGGCATATACATACTTCCAGGTCCTTCGCAGTGACCTGTCCTCTCCTTGTCCAGCCCTTTCCAGGTGGTGTTCTAATGCACTACACTCCTGTAATCCAATTGGCATGGCTGTAATGCAATCTACACTCCTATAATCTAATCCATGTGACTGTGACTCTGCACTCCAGGCCAGGCATCTGTCTCCCACCAGCACACGGTTCAGTAGGTGACCCACAGTGTCCAAACACATAAGACTTTGGAGGGTCTTCACAGATCCAAGCCACGGTAGGTATTAACGGAAGGAACACATGTCCTTGATGGGGCAGCAGTTTTGCTAGCGTGTTTGAATCCAGAGTGGCTGTAAAAAGTTATCTCCAAAATCTACCTCACCTAGTGTATTTTGTATTATTTATCAATCTCATCGAAAAGTTGTCTTTCAGGAAAGGCTTTCAGGCCTGAGATGTAATTACCATATAATGAAATAACAATCTTAGTTTTGTAGACAGGGGAGCAGTAGGTAGCAACTGAGATGAATATTTGCATCTAGTGTGTGTCAGTTGTTTTCAAACTGTGGAATGTATGACTATGGCTTAATATAGGAAAATAATTTTCTGTTAAAGTTTACTCTTCTTGGATAAACACAGATTTTTCACATAACCAAGGAACTATGATCTTCTAAAAAGGGTGAAAAAAGTGCGTATTTTAAAATTGTCAAACCTGCACTAATGAAACCCACAGAAATATTTAACCCCATTTTCACTTATATTTTGAAAAAACATAGATGATACTCTTTTTTTCTCACAAGCAAGAGTATAATAATGCTTGGCACAAAAATGCATATATAGTGTGTGCATATGTAGTGTACACATTTTACATAGCTAAATTATGCAAATTTTAATCTATTTCTGTTATTTATAGCACCAGAGATTGAGCTAAGGTTATGACAAGAAATTGATAAAAATCTTAACTAAATAAATTTTCTTAGAAAGTTTTAAATCCTAATCTCTGAAGTAGTTGATTTATATTTACCAAACTAGAGAAGATTACTCCACAGCATTAAAAGTAAAATTCATGGCTAAAAACAGAATACAAATAACTCTTTAATAATTTAAGCAGTGGATACTAGTTATTCCCTGTAGTATGAGAGTTGAATGAACAGAATAACCATACAATTGATATTAGCAAAACAGTGATAAAATACCCAACAATATCTATTTTTTTTTTTTTTTTTTTTTTTGAGATAGGGTTTCACTCCGTTGCCCAGGCTAGTTCTGAACTCACAGTCCAGGCTGGTCTTGGACTCATGGCAACCCTTCCGCTTCAGGCTCCTGGGTGTTGAAATTACAGGTGTGTTCCACCACACATACTCAGCTTTATTTAGTGCTGGGGAATTGAACTCATGGCCGTACACTTACAAGGCAAGTGCTTTGGCCACTTTGCCATTCCTCCATCCCCACATTTCAAGGTATAGAGAAGCTGAGTTTGTTATTATAAGAGTATATGGTAGGAATATTATAGGCTGAGTTGTGCCTCCCCCAAATTTATGTATTAAATTCTTAAATTTACCATCTCAGAATAGAATTACTTAGACATAGAATCACAGAGAAGATAATTAAAATTGAATTATGCTCTATGGCTACCTTTTAATCCAATGGGAACTCATTTTTGCTGTCTGTTTTACGATATAAAAAATAAGTACATAATTCAACTTTAAGGAGATGGGACCTGGGAGAGTAATTGTAGAGCAAACCTTTCACTTTGTGACGTCTAGGAAGTAGGGACACTGAGAGAAATAAGCACACAAAATGAGAGAGGTTTCCAGTTTCTACATAACTTTCAAGGACACACCAACAAGACCTTCTTCCTCCAACGTGCCTCTATACCCTTAGTTTCTACTGCTTCCAAATAGCCAATTAATTTATGAATCCACCAAACATTAATTGATTGATAAGTATAGAGTTCCCATGGTCCAGTCATCTTCCAAAGGTTCCACCTCTACACACAGCTGCTCTGGGTACCAAGATTTAACCCAGGAAATTTTGGGAGACATCTCAGATTAAAACAATAACATTGTTCTTGCAAGAAAAAGAGGTTAAGATCTAGAAAACACAATGGTTTAGGGGATAACCAAATAAAGCCCCGTTATTAATGGTTGTCTATGGTCAAAGACAGAGACCATACAATGAAATCAACCTTACTAGCAACATTATTCAGACTGCTATCATGCAGAGCTGTGAGAAAATAAATTTTGTTTATTAAAGTTGCTAAGCCATGGTCATACACAGGAAGCCAAGCTTTGTGTATATAAAAGTCTGAGAAGTTCAGCACAGGAGTTAGAGCATGGCAAGTCCAAAGTAAAGAGTCTTTCTAGATTTTTTAAAACGCACAATCTCTCACTCCATTTTTATATCCTTGTCCTTACATGATAGAATCTGTATTACCTCATATTCAAATTTTATGGCTTTCATTGGTTGGCAAAATATGGCAGAGATGATATCCCTCCCAACATGAGCATCCAGAAGCTATACACACTCACACTCATGTCACCCTAAATCATGACTCCTTCATGCAAAGCCCCTTGACTTGCAGATGTTGACCTAGAATGCACTTGTTGGTCTACATCCATCAATTACAAGGCATTGAGCATTATTAAACTACCACTTAGTTTTTGTTACTAATTAACAACAAATCTGTTACTAAGTCCAGGAGAGATTTCAAACATATGGCACACTTAAGGAAAAGTTTTCTGCACATTCATGGATTTGTTTTAGAATGATGTTCTGGGCCATTGTGGTGGTGTCAAGGGTAGCTAACTTGGGAAATCTTTACATTTTTAATATGAGAGTTGACTTTTGCTTTAGTAATTTTCAGATAAAGTTTCATTGCCATCTAGTAAAGTTTTTAAAATATAATTGGAGACATTACATACTACCTGCCTAAAGTTCTGTCTTCAGAACGACTTACAATATGTTACTTTACCTGCACTGGGTCTTTTCTACACTATCAATTAAATTCCTAAGATAAATGGATATGTGGACACTTGGACATGTACACATGCATGCACACACACACACACACACACACACACACAGAAGCCAAAATAAAAAGTTTTTTTTTTTATCATTTAGCACAATCAAGTGAATTACTCAAAAAGGGTTTGATAACTTATTGGGTTATAGATTTTTATGAGTTATTTTCCTTCACTGCTACTGTATGCACAAGAGTCTTTTAATCATGTTACTATACTCTTCTAATCCATGTTTGTTACAGGTAGTTGATACTCAACCCATCTGCTCTGTGGATGAATTGATTAGAAAGAAAATTTAAGAAGGATTGCAATTGTTTATTATTGTTTTTATTGTCCACATAATTTATCAGGACTGTGAATGAAATAAGAATTTCATACTGAATGTTGCCTGAATGAATAAATTTATGAAGCTGATGTCGCAGTTGGTAGGAATGGTACTATGAGCAGATTCGAAGTACATAGGTTGATTTATCATAGCTGATCTAAAGTGAGAGCTAGTGAAAGCCTCCCTCCACTCAAAAACAATAATGAATCTGTATTTTTTTTCCATGCATCTCTCTCACAGTCAGGTAACCCTGGAGACATTTAATTTTATTTAAAATTTTGAAACCATTCTTTCTTTGACTACATGTAACTAACATTCTTTCAGATTCTTTTTTTCTGTTATTCTTAATTTTCTTGAAGAATAGAGATCAGCAAGGGCCCACTAGTCAACTACCCCTGTCAAATATATCTGGCTCCCCTAAATAAACTCCGTAGACATCTCACTTTGGGTTGGGTCTTGAGTCTTCCACCATAAGATGCATAGACTCTGAGCAGTCCAGCCCCATTCCTGACATATCTAATCTTGCTTTTTTCCTCTATCCGTAGAACTTAATGTCGATCTTTTGCTCTACTTGAAACTCCGTTTACCCTGACCTTGGAATTTTTCCGAGGGTGCTTGCGTGGGCACATTGTTTTTAGCACTTGAAATAACCTGCACTGGCACATCCCATACATTTATTTTTCAGTGTTTTTGTCATTTTAAATAGGCTGTTCTAACGCAGCCAACAAAGTAATATACTGACTGAGTAGATTCTTTTTGTCTTTTCTTTTCGGAAACTAATTTATAATGAAGTAGTTATCAGTATTCAGTGTCTCTTGCATGTCTTTATATTATCATCCTATGAAAGTGTTATCCAAATGTTTTATGTTATAAAAACAGTACTCATGTCGTAGTAAAGATCATGCTAATCAATCCACCAAATTTGGTTAGCTCTGTAAAAATGCTATCTCCATATAAAGTTACTCTCTCAAGTTACTCAGGATAGAATTCAACATATGTAAATATGTAATTAAGCACATTATTGAATGGAAAATTAAATTGATGCCTTATAACAGGGATCTGATTATTTCATTTTGTATTGTTAAAATTTGAAGACAAAATAAATATTAAACCAAAAACCAGTATGCTGTAAGATTTCAAAAGTGAAAAAGTTGTGATTGCTCTAATCTTTCTTTTACTTAGCCATCTTGGCATGTAAAAAGAAGTCTCCTGATTTGATTTTGTTTTGTCTGGGTGGACAACATGTTAAGATTTGATGGTTAAGAAATTAAAACTAAAAGAGCCAGAAAAAATAAGTGTAGTGCACTCAGGACCAAAGACCCATGTAATACATCCTTGAACAATATTTAATAAATTTCTCAATTTCGAATCACTTAAATTAGCAAAAGAAAGCAAGAACAATATACAAAGTTCTCCACACATTTCAGTAAGTCTCACGTTGTTAAAATATTATATGAAGTAATACAGAGTATTCTCCTTGACTAAAACTCAGTGTTAACAATAGTATTAACTAGGAATGCCCTCCTGAATCTTCTCTGGCCTCTCAGTGAGGAGCTTCGCTTTTTCTTTGTCTTCTCTTTGTCTAAGAAATACCACCTGGGGTTTTCTCCCGGCTTTTGGCCAAGAACATTCTAAGAGGGGCCTAAGGGCATAGGTCTTCAGTTAGAGCACTTACCTAGTAAGTACAAATCGCTGGACTTAATTCCCCAACACAACATAAACTGGGCATAATGGTGCGTACCTATAATCTCTGCAATAGGGAACTTGAGGCAGGAGAGAGTGTTGTGAATTTGAGGCCAGCCTGGGCTATGTACTGAGTTTAGGACAAGCCTGACCTACATAATGAAACGCTATTTCAAACAAACAAACAAACAAACAAACAAACAAACAGAAAAGGTGTGTGTGTCTGTGTGTTTGTGTGTGTGTGTGTGTGCTATATTAGTATTAACTAAATCTATGTTGAACTTGAGTTTCTGCATCTCAGTAGTTTTCCCCTATTGTCAACTTTCACGCCCCAGTTATTATTCAGAAAACCATTTCCCTCTTTAGTTGTCTTTTCCCTCAGTCCTTCAGGTCTGTGGCTACCTCTGTCTTCCATTTATTAGGTACGTAGGTACACAAAATGCTCCACTTCATTGTAAACCTTAGACTTTGCACTTATACATACCAATAAAATGGGAGAAAAATCAATCAAACAAAACCATTTATTTGAACAGTTCGAGGATCCTTGGCAAGGATTTTTAAAGATTTCTCAACTTAGTCTCTTCTGATGTTTCTCTCATGGTTACTGTGCCAAATCCTTAGAGCTAAAATGTTCTTCTTGTCATGTCACATCAGGAATATTTGCTGTCAACATGATTTAGCACCGATAATGTTAAGCCTGATTACTTGGCAAAAAGTGTTTAGAATTAGCCCAGTTTTTTCTTTTTTGACGGTAAGATTCATTTTTTCTCTCTTTCTTTATTGCTACTCTGAACCAAATACTTAACAGTAGCCTTATTTAAAGATGGGGAAGAGTCAAGGTGATTGTTAACGTACTACCTTTTCCTTCATAATTTTTATTCTACTTTATAGAATATTTTTTCTTCCATATTTGCTTAGATTGTAAGTATAGGGGCTTGAGGAGTGGCTCAGTGGTTAAAGCGCTTGAGCAAGCATTAAGCCAAGCTCTAAATACCCGGGTTCCATTCCCCAGCACCACCTAAACTGGGCATGGTGGCTCACAACTGTAATCCTAGCACTTGGGAGGCTGAGACAGGAGGATTGCCATGAGTCCAGGCCAGCCTAGGCTCTGAAGTGAATTCAGTACCAGCCTGGACCACAGCGCGAGACCCTGTCTCAAAAAAAGAAAGTATAAGCAATCTAGTTCTTCATATATTTAAAACAACACAGGAACATATGCAAAAAAACAAGTTGCAGATTTTAGCAAAAGCATATTTCTCTAAAAGATTAAGCAAATGTAATGACCTATTAAATTTCTATTTCTCGTACTTCTCTTCCCTTGAATATCAAATCTTTTATAGTATTCACTAAACCACCTGGAGATTTTAGGTCTTGGGTAGAATCAGTTTTGGTGGGCTGAGCTTCACAAGGTAAATATTCGAAGCTATTAATGACTATTCCAATGGATGCTCCTCCTTGACAGAATCAGAATAGATAAGCAAGCACCGGAACACACACAGACACACACAGACACAGACACAGACACAGACACACACACACACACACACACACACACACACACACACACAGAGAGAGAGAGAGAGAGACACATACATACACACACACACACACACACACACACAGAGAGAGAGAGAGAGAGAGAGAGAGAGAGAGAGAGAGAGAGAGAGACACGCGTTAATCTCAAGCACTATAAAGTAAGTTTTTTTTTTCTGAGCCTTCACTATACTGTAACATATTATTAAATATATTGCAGCATGTCTTCAATCCACTACAAGGCTGGATTCTTTTCAGTGAGGTACCCAGTCATATTTCAATAATAGTTTTACTATTGGTATTTAAAGAAGGCTGGCTTTAAGATGTAAATTTTCCCACTTTCTAATTAGTCTAATTGAAGAACTCATAGCTATTACTTTTGGCCGAATTGTGGTCGATTTTTCTCCAAATTAAAATGCTCAATAATAAACAATCCATAGTACTTAAAGAGAAAATTTGATTAAAACATTGTATATACAATGTGTATCTAAGTGATCCTCTTAAGGGCACCTCAAACCTCAATTCATTATACTCAACATATTGGCAAAGCCAAACACCTCACCTCCCAAGATGAAAGCCACCAGCCTGTGGTTAGTTTCCACATAAAGGCAATAACTGAGAGTTGCTTTTAGCATGATCAATTATGTACTGCACCAGTCTTTCATAGCTGGTCTTTGGAACAAGGAAGGAAACCTCATCTCAGGATATCCAATTCATTGGCTGTCCTCTAATCTAAAAGCCTGAATTCTCTGACCATCACATGTAGCAGTGGTGTTTCCTATCTTATTGTCTCATAGAGATTAGCCATGAAATGGACAGAATTGAGATTTTTGTAGTTGGTAGAGGTTGCAAAAATTTCATGCAACACAAAGACATTCTTTAAAGGAGGACCTGAGCTTGATGATACCTACTGGTCTGATCAAGCTGCCCGCAGAACTGTGCTGCCGCTGACGACACCCGCTACACTTTGCTTCCCTTCACAGTTACCACAACTGCACCTCGGTCTGATTGTTCTCTGTGTTTTTCTTTTCCTCCAGTAGACCTCGTGCCTACTGAATTCCACTTTAGATTGTGTTTCTAAAAAAAAAAAAAGTAAACTACTGTGTCCATGTTCCTAACTGCTACACAGCTATAGAAGTATTCCTTATATGACTCTATGAGGTTCGAAGAAAAACATTCAAGATATTCAAATGTTCAGATGTGCAACAACTATTCAGGTCTTTTACACACTGAGGACACAATTTCCTGTTTTAGACAGTGCCTTTATACATTTGTTTGGTTGCAAAATTGTAATTAGTAAGTAGTATGGTAGGACATATCAATGCTGGTTTTTATGGCAAAATGACTATGTTCATGGAAAAATGTCCCAGGATCACTAATATTTTCGTAATTTTAAAATTTATATTTATAAATATGTGCTCATTTAGTTGTGACACTTGGTTAGTTGCACAAAGTTGTATTTACTTCTTCTTTGCCTGGATTATCTATCCTGAGAAATGTAGTCTCAATGAGCAGCGCCTTCTACTTTCATGGAAAGTTCTCCCCATTCATAATATAAACTTTCCCTAAGAGCAGTGTTCTTCAAACTCATCACTACTGATATTTTGAAACAAACAAAACATTCTTGTGAGTGACTATCCTGTGCCCTATCTGTTGTTTAGTAGCATCTGTGGAATTTAACCTCTAGATCGGGAATCTCAACTTCCAGTTGTGGATGGGGACAGGTATCCGAAGGTAGCCTTGGAAGGACCAGCTGACAAGACAGATGAGATTAGGGCAGGGAGTAAATGGCTCAGCGCCCCCACCTGTCATACAGGCTCCATGAGCTTCTAATGGCACTGATGACCTCACAAGAGGCAAAACTTCCCTCCCTCCTCCCCTCCTGCAGATGGTCCTCAATTCAAAGCTCCCCTTCAACAACTATTACCTAACAAGTCCTGTCGCACCGCACCTTGGGGCAACAGTCTTCTAGTAGACCAGTCCTTGTTGTTATAAACTTTAAGGAGCACTGCACTAGGTAACACTATCAACCACGGAATTGCACGTATCAAAACTACATCATGACATCACCTAATAATCCTCACTGCAGGTAGGAAAATATTGATCTCACTTGAAAATTACTGTTTATAAGAAACTCTTGAAGGAGAATAACAGTAGAGAAGGATTTAAAACAGAATATAATAGAAGTATATTAGTGAGTGAAGAGGGAATTTGAAGAGAAAGAAGAATCTCATTAGAGAGAGAGGTGAGGATGAAACTAGATATCTAGATCAAGCTACAAATGGTAGCAGAAAGCATTTCCAGGAACTGTATACTTTTCTTTCTCTAGGTTTGCTATTTTGTTCTCTGTTTGCTTCTAGTTGTGTTACTCTTGTTTGAATTTTTGAGTCTCTACTTTAATTGCTATTGTGATTTTCTCTTTGCATCAAGAAGGAAAACCAGCCAACGGGACATCGCATTGAAGTGCGACCCGAACAGTGTAACTTCCCCATTGAGTGGTGTTTCAAAAAGTCTCCACACTTTCCTTGAAAAGCCAATGCTGATTTTCTCTTTTGTCTTCATTAATTTTGTCTCTGACTCCCACACTTTGTCACTCCCTTGTTTAGGCATATTTTTGGTGATCACCCTTCTGTCATGGCAGAGCAGCATGTGGAAACAGAAGGAATAAATGCAGCCAATGGAAGAAGGCCTTATGGACGACATTGCTGCGGCTTCTGTGCTCAAACTCGAGCTTTAAACTGCGGTAGATAAAGCAACACTCCCTGAGCCGAGGAAGTAAGGGCGGCTGAAAGAATACAAATTATTTTCTAATCTTCAGGAGTGCTTCACTGTGTCCCCTTCATAAGTTTCACATTTTGCACTGGATCTTTGCTACCATTCTGCAGCTCTTTGAATAATTCCATCTAAATCATAAGTTCATGCAATTCACTGAGTGCATATTTCTAACTCCTATTTATATGTGTGTATTTTTATAAATATGCATATTTGGTATATGCTTTGCGTGTTTGGATCCACATGGAAGATCCATATTTTTAAAATGACCCTTAAGTAATGCTGTCATAGACACACATAAGCCTATAGTAACATGATACTAAGCGCTACATTATAAAGGATTTTGCAAATTCAATTTCTTTTCGTAAGGCTTGTTAGTATCAATATGAAGTGTTTGTGCAAGTGACCCCACATACATGTATTTTAAATTTTTGTTTATTAAATGATACGTGATAGATTTGTGAAACAAAATCTCTATCTCAATTAACTAGAAGAGCTTAAATTATATTATTTTTCTTAATGTATTATATGATTACACACATGCACACATATATTATACTTTTTCTCTCTCTCTCTCTCTCCACTCCGTAAACCGAATCTGTTAGCCCATTAGTTTCTGATTTTCACTGGCCCAGGACCCAGAAAAGTTTTTGTTTGTTTGTTTGTTTGTTTGTTTGTTTTTTGCTTCCACCATCTACTCGATGATATTATTACAGTCACCCAGGAAGAAAAAAGATGCCAGGAGTTAGCACGAACGTTGTAACTGAGAACAGACGACTTTCCTTCCACAGTATTTATGTGCACTTCATAGCTTATGATTTAATATTACATGAGGCCATGCAGTGGTAGGGAACATTTTTTGGCCATATTTTATTTGGGTATTTATGACTTGACTTGTGGGCTATAGAAAATTATTAACTAAAGAGTTACCCTGTTATGTTTGGTAAAATATTTAATGAATTCATCCAAACATGAAGAAGCCAGACTGGTCCACAGATGTTCCTCCTGCACAGAGCATGATCACTGATTAAAGAACATAAAAATGTCTTTTTAAAATGAAATATATTTCCTCATAACAAGTTTGAACTGGAATGCTCTACTATCCTTTCATCTAGATTTGAAGCAAAATAAATCAATATATTCAATAAGATTTAATGTTTTAATTATGGAACTCCTCATCTCCTGCCACCCGAACAAACTGAAATACATAAAATTGTGAAAATGTAAATAATATTAAAACACATGGTATATAATAATAAATTAAACAGAAAATAAAGTAATTCTTGGGGAAAAAGAGAATTCCAGGAATTCAGAGACTGCAAATGAAACAAAAAGTTTCATCCATACAAACGGCTACTCTTAAACCTGATCCCTTGATCTTGAGAGCTGCCAATACCAGGTTATGTTTTTTTAAAGACATTCAGCTGAAAAGTTATTTCAAAACAACTTTTAAAAGACCCTGGTGAGACACTCTAGAAGAGGCTATGAGCTTTCATTATTTCTATACAATCATGAATATATTTATTATAAGATTCTCCACATCTCTTAAAAAATATTTCCAAAACGTGGTACAAGACCTCACAGGAGCTGCTCAGTGAAAGCTCCACTCCTCATCTCAGTTCTGCAGACGCGTGCAAGGTTGTGCAGCTACCAAGTGGCTCTTTGCTCTTTCAAGAAAGCATTACTCGGGCACTGAGCTGTAGTGGCTCTGCACGTTATTTTCAATCAGCAATTTTTCTTGAATAACTCTCACTACACAGGCCATAATACACAAGTACTTTGATAGATTCTGTTATGAAGATAGAAGTAGTCATTCCTCCAGGCAAAGCATACCAGAGGAGAATGTGTAACTGTAGTAAAACCCAAGGAGAAGGAAAATATAATGAAAGAATTTTCTTGAAATGGTCAGGTTATACCTGATTAGAATATAAAATAAATAATCAAATATGATTTTATAGTCTACTACAGAGTAATAAAGAAACAAAAACTGAATATTCTGCCAGCAAGACAGCAATATAATTAAATAAATAAGATTAATTTTACACAAGAAGGCTTTAAAGCTATTTTCTCAAACACACGACATATTTATGTTTTCTGCCACAGAAAGCAAATAAAATAAAACTTGTTTATCATGAAATTGCTAAGATTTATATACCACTCAGGAAGTAAACTCTCAAAGAAAATGTATCTATTTCTCTAATATTAATACAACCAGGATTTTTAAAGGAAATTTCAGGTTTGTGAGAAACATGACATCTCCAAATCTGTAATTGAAATTTTCAAATACCAAGAGCTTATTTTATATTTTGATAGGATTTCACCTACTAGTGCTAGCCTACAGCAAAGCCTAAAAATATGAATTATTCTCTGCAATAATTGGTAATTGATTCTCTGCTTAATGTATTCAGACAGCATCTGCAAGCATATTTTTTTAAATTTTACACCTACAATTTTTTATATTTCTTCTATCTTTTCCTTCCATTTTTAATTATTCTTATAAAATAAACTACCATTTCTAATACAACTTCCATTGAGACATGTATTGAAATAAAAACTAAATATGAAAACATTGAGTAGGAGTATCATTCACTTTGGATGACTTTATAGCTGATAGAAATTTTAAAATAAAATACTATTAAAACAGACTACATAGTGATTGCACAGCTACCACCGAAGCCTCTTTAAAAAAACTATTATTTCCAATCAATTAAAAAGGAACAAAAATAGTTCTTCTCTAGTTACTGGCAGCTTAACTCTGGTATTAGAAGTAGAGCAATTTTTGCAGTTATAAAAAATACAAATTGTATTGGCCAGCACGACAACAAGCTAAACAGAACCTGGTCGTGAGGTACAATTAATTTCCACTCAGGTGGACTTGTGGAACTGTCTCATGAGCCGAACAGTTTTATTTCCTACAGCAGCAAGGTTTTTATAGTCAAAGGAAAACAAGAATACCTACTAAGAAAGGGGTGCTGGGGGATTTTACAGAAGTGATTGTCATACAGTAAATATTTTTAAAACTAAGTTACATCACAACTTTTGATGACTTCATGAGAGTTTCCATTTTCTTATCAGTGCCCTCAACCCGTTCAACTAGGTCAAAAAAAAATTACCTAAAATTTAGTTTATGACCACACTGTTTTTGCCAGTGGCCATTCCATCTAGGCATGGTGAACAGTCTGGAGGACAGGTACAGTCATCAATGCCAGTGGCCTTTCCGCCCAACCGTAGTAGAACTACATTCTGTCTGATTACAAAGGTCATAAATAACTCCTTATTCCGATTTGATTAGTGTTGCAGGATTTATGTAAAAAGGAACTATAAACCATCTGCATTTGCACACCAATAATACAAGTTTGGCTATAGAAACTTTCTACCTTCCATGGAAACCGAAGTCTGTCTCTGGATTGCCTCCTGTTACTGTTAAAGTGTAGACTATGTTGGTGAGCTTATTTGAAAGTAGGTGGTAGAGTTCTCATGGAAGCCTCAGCTGGTGCCTGGAAAAAGATGTCATGTTCTGTGATTGCTTAACTGTGCCCTAGGCACCAGAAACATGCAGAAATCAAAGTAGTGATCTCTGCTACCAGAAATGGTATTTTTAGGATCTGTCATTGAGGCTGAGGCTTGTGGTATAAACCTAAAATCCCAGTACTCTAGGCATCTCGGACAGGAAGACCACAAGTTCAGACTTTTCTGGGCAATTCAATGACTTTATGAGTTCCTGTGTCAAAAAACAGTGAGCAAGGACACAGGGGTTGATGTGGAAGCCCTTAACTGGATCTTCATTACGAAGCACAGAAACAATCATGTTTGTGTGTGTGAAAGGGTTAAGAGAGGAGGATTCAGTTCATGAACTATGTCTTTGTGTATCAGGATGAGGCACAGGGACACTGCAAGGGAGAGGCATTTTTTTTTTAATTTATGAATGTGACCATCAGAAGCACTTGGAAGAAGAATGCCAATGAAGATGATAACTTGTTTGGATAAATTTATTGGAGATATAATGCTTCCAAAAACACCACACTGCCACCAGCACAAGATCCTAAGATGTCTCAGAGCATTAGGCGCTTGAGACTCTGTAGAATTCCAGTTGGATTGTTGTGTTCTACTGTATGGGGTTTGTCGGAAAGGGTGATGATTCTTGAGGTGTTAACGTTTGAAGAAAATCAACCTAAGTTAGCCATTTGTTACCAGTGCTCTTCTGACACTTGCCAGTATTACAACAAAACATCATCAAATTGAGAGGCCTCTTCAATGTAATTTATCATTCACAGTCATTATAATACCATGTTTACAATGTATCAGATTCTTCCCTTCTATTGATAATACTCTCTTCAGAAGTTACATCTTCTCATGGAACATGATTACAGTGGTAGAAAAGAATTCTGAAAAGAAGAAACAGATCTCAAATCTTCGTACGGGTTTGAACTGCTGTACTCTGCTTTCTTTTGCTTTTCCTTGCTCTGTTTTCCTTGAGAGTGAGAAAGAATCAGAGTTGATGAATAAAAGCGTTGACCTCGAATCACCCTAAGACTGCTGTCAGGTCAGCCAACATCATCAGCTACAGATAAGAGATCTTCACTTTCCACTGAAGGTTTGTAACTGTATTACCAACTGTAGGCTTTACTTTCTTCTTAAATGCCTCTTCTGCTGTATCTTTTAGATAGGCAATTCAGCTGAGAGTCCCTAATCCCTGTCACTTTTCATTCCTAGTGTTGTATGTATGAATTCTTTTTACTGGCAAGGAACTTTGACATAAAGTAAGTGTACAATAGGAACTTGTGAATAAATCAGCCAACACACAACTCTCTTTCTAAAGTGATAAGCTTATATGTCTCACAACAGTACGTAGCAATGACTCTAGGCAGACAAGCCATGTGCTTCTATTTGGTTTCAAAGTATTTTGAACTATTTAAAGGAAAAATGCTTTTTAAAAAATCTGTTGGTTAAAAGAAAAACTCACAGGGATTTGAGCTATTTGAAAATGCTTTTCATGAAACTGCATATATCCCTCCAATGTGTCATTGATAAATTGTAAAAATATGGTTTCAGTACTTTTACAGTGTAGAATAAGATTTATTATGAGAAATAAATTATGCATTACACTTGAGTATATTTTTCATCTTTAATATGATTGTTTTGAATAATCTATTCTTATAGAATACTTGAAACTATTAAATCATTTTAATTCTGAAATTTAAAGGTTATTTTTAAAAATTAAAATATATAGAGATTACCAAGAAATTTTCAAATAGTAAAGAGAGGGCTGTGTAGCTTGTAGCAGATGCTCTGCATTCATATAAAACTATGGAACAACATCGAAACCAAAGTTTCACTTTGAAATAATGTGAAAGGAAGTCAATGTCATTTTACCATGCATGTAAACACACATTTATTCATATATTATTTTATTCACATACACATGACAGAGAGGGCTGTGTAGCCTGTTTCTGGTGTTCTGCACTGAATTGAAACTACATTACAATATAAGATCCAAAATTTAGCTCAAAACAATGTGAGAAGAAGGTATCATCATTTATCATGTATCTAAATTTACATTTATTCACTAGTTGATATTTTATTCACGTACCTCAACAAACACATAGAATGTATACTCCACACATTTATACTCACATAAAAACACATGTATGATTCATGCTTACACAAACATGATATAAACTTTCATATGGAGCTATTAAGAAAAAAGAATATCTAGTTCCTGTGGCAAATTCAGGAGGTATCTAATACCTATCGTCAAAGATAGAGAATTATATACAGATGTAGATTTGATGTTTCAGGGTTAGTGACATGCTACACAAAGCTGGAAAAGAACACATAGAGCAACAGAGTTCCTTAACACAAAATGTAACCTATCTGCAACCACAGAGGTGCCAATACATCCCTGCTCCTGTGAAGGCCCGTCTAAACCTGGAAAATTGACAGTGGACACTAATTGAAGTACAAATGTTAGAACTACAATGGTATTGAAAAGGAACTTCAAAAATTCAGAGAAGTAGGTGTGATATCTCTTTTACAATAAAAACCAAGTAGATGATTTTTTCTCAATTCTCATTGATGAAACATCAGCATGCTACTTTGTGCAGTTCATTAAGTTCTGAAATTATTGTATTCCATATGTATGAAAAAATGAATAAAGCTATTTGTGATAAGATGTGAAAAATTATCCCCTAACCTTGTGCACAGCTAGAAAAGAGTAGAAAAGTATACTCCAGACTGCTGTACACGTTACCTCTGCTTTTTAAGCAATATGCCTTGGTAGGCTTTATGTTACTAAGAGATTTTATGATTTGAAAGATAATGTGTGGAGTTTATGGTGAGGTCTTAAATCAAAATGTGGTCCCTTATAGTTCTGGAACAGGCAGTGCCAGCTGCAGCAGAAAATTATAAAGGATTCAAAAATCAGCTCGTAGACAAGATGGAAACCCTGACAACTGTTCATTCAGTGATCTGCTGCCAAAGAGTACTATTCGAGTTAGTTTCAGTTGGAACCATAAGGTCATTGGATGGGTAGAAGAAACGCACAATTTTGTTTATGATGTAAGCAACAGACCTGTGATTAGATAGCAGCAGGGCTGGAGGGTACAGCACATCTATAGACTAGGAGCCCTTCATGCCGCAATCACTGTTTCAGCATCCTACATGCTAATGTTACCTGCTTGTTGGCAATTCTACTTTCTTTTGTTTGCTTTGTTATGTTCTATGACCAAATATTAAAAGGTCTAAGACAAAGAAATTAATTCAATCTCTGCTGAAAGACAGATCAACTAAGTAAATGCCTGTGATCCTGAAGTGGTGTGATTACAGATCATCTTTGACCTTGAAAAATAACATCAACGAGAGAAGTCTCCAATATTCTGCGCTGAACAGTGTACTTGTTCATAACATAAAAGAAATTAGAGCCCACCTGTGAACACATAGATGTGTGGTTAGTGGATAATTCCCCGAATGGTTTCTGATATGAGAAACCCAGATCACAACTCCTATGGAACTTAAAACAAAAAAACAAAGTGAAACAGGGGAGTAGGGTGGGGAGGGAAGGAGGTGTGGATAGGGGGAGGGACAAAAGGAGAGTGGGAAAGTCCTTGTCACCTTGACAAGATACATATGTGCACAAAATGCTCAACTTCATTGCAAACCTTAAATTTTGGGCTTACACATATCAATAAAATGGGGAAAAATCAGTGACATGATTATAAATAGTTAAGATCTTTAGTTCATGTTTAAGATGACTTGAAATGACCAATCACAAAATATTAAAATTAGGGTAATACAGTTGTTTAACATCAGCTAACCTCTGCATCTGCACATCATGCACTGTAGAGAGCCTGCAAACGCCATTACAAGATGGCGCCGGCATCCGGCCGGCTGATTAGCAAACAATTGCCACTACATATGCGCCTAGGCTAAAGACCAGCCCCGGAGTCACGTCATTCGGACTCATTATATGGCCTGAATGGCCTTTGCAAATCAGGAACCAACACCCCACCCAGAGGTAACCTAAAGGATATATAAACCGTGCCATTTTGGGGCTTGGGGTCTTCCTCTCATCAATGTTATAATAAACGATTGCTGCAGAAGGATCCTGATGCCCGCGTGCGTTCTTGCTGGCGAGACAATCGCGCGGGCTACAATGCACTGCAGTGAATGCATGATGTAAGTTAATTAGTGAGTCAGACATGGGTGCCTTATCGTGTACAAAGCATTGGTTCCCATTCCCTGAGGCTAATTTATCTATTGTGACTGGTCAACTTTGACCTTGATTTTCACATGAGAGTGTATTTGTCCTTTCGGGAGACCAACCATGCACTCAATGACTAGTTCATTACAATGCACTCGTGTAACCCTAAAAATGACTGTTATTTTTTTTTTGTCACTGGATCAACATTTATTCTAGATATAATCTTGTCTTCTTGTGTCAGTGTCCTATTCAGTATTACTATCTAATTTATAAATTTTTTTTTTGTCAGCAACAGTATTTCACATAACATTGTCTAAAATTCAGAAACCTACTCAAGAGCAAGGGGGAGTGAGATGATATTAACTAGGTGAAGGAAAAAATAAAAACACATAAGATGTTTGGTCTCATCATATAGCCCAGCACAGAGAGCCACTTCTCTGATAGAACATTAAAATGATCTCATAAAAATAAAGATGGTATATCATTTCAAGAGCAATAATGTGACGATCATGCATCTTTCAAGACAGGATCTCTACCTGGAACCACGACCAACGTGTATCACTGTGTTATTTGGAAGTTGATTACATGAATCTAAGAAAAAAATAAGAGGACAAAAAATGACCATTTAATGCTACTCTCATTGTCATACGTGGGTAACTTGTTCTTTCTGTAGCTGTATGTTTTCTTTCCTCAGGAGGGAGAATTTTCCCATTGTGAGGCACTATAAGAGCATCATTCAATTGAATGAACAAGGGGCCAAACTCCTTAGTGACAGGGGCACGTGTCACTCCAACCAGAAGTTACCTGGAAACTAATAATACTCAAGTGAGGAAGGAAAACCGGAAGTTAGTTGGCAAGGGGACTAATTACCATGAGAAACAGCGTTAGGATCAACTGAAGAGTGTAGATTTTCATTGAAAATGAAAAGCAAAACCTGAAGTAGCCCAATTAGGGCAAATAAAAGAACAGCTCTCTACCCAAATGGTACAAACTGTGGATTATTGTGGTTACTCTGGCAGGTAACCTGCTTCCTTGTTGACACATTGATGCCCCTTTTCTTACAAACCTCAGCTGACAGAAGCTTTCAGCTGCTTTCCTCCCTAGAAATTAACCTTAGCCATGGAAAATATCAATCAAGGAAAGTAACCTGTTCTCCAAGGACACCTGCTACTATTCGGCTGTTACGGTACTGCAAAGGCTGAACCACCTGGTGTTAGTTAAGAAACACCTTCAAATCTGACAGACCATGGCATCTGCATAACTTACTGAAAGAAATGCACTATGTCCTTATTTATAACTCTATTGCAAATAACCCTGTGCTTCTGTCCAATTTTGCCCATGTTTTACTTTCTTATAGTTATACCTCTCAGAAGTCATATAGTATAAAACACCAGAACACAATCTTATTTTCTTTATCTGTACAGAGGAATATGTGCAGTCTAAACACAATATATATATAATCATTAGAGGCAAATAAGGCATGTGTATTCAAAACAAAAATGTATATCAAATGCAAATATAGACATATATAAACAATCTAAATATTCCACGTGTGTATGCTAGGCATATTCATACAACTCTAATATTTATGTACCATAATTATAAATAAAACTTGTTATGAAATATTGTTTTCATTTAAAAACAAATTGTATGATTTATCTTTTTATTTTATTTTTAAAAACAAGGATTCTAAACTAAGCTTTCTGGATAAATTTAATTTCTGATTCAAAGTGTACTCTAGAATGTCCTTGACAAAAACATACTTTATGTTATTTATGCAATTTAAACATAAGTATACTATTAATTAATTTATCCCCTAAATTATAGTATTCAGGGTATTTTTGAAAACTCTGGAGAATCAAACATTTATTTAATATACATTTGGTAGAATTTTTTGGTTGTATTTTAGCAATTGCATTAGAAGAAATACTGACAGAGTGCTCCATTGTCTATTGATTTACGCGTCACATCCTTCCTCTTGCCTTTAGACATCTGATTGTGGGTGAGAAAACGTCAAATTATAAAACAATCAGGATGCAATACTTGAATAAGGATGTAAAAAAAAATCTTTCGATCAGAATTGCCACATACATAAATTATGTGCTTCAATACATTTAGGATTAACTTTTCATTTTTTAAAAATTTCTCATCATTTTATTAATATGTATGCAATATATAATGTTCACAACAAACTTGAGTATTTTGTGCATATATATATATGTGTGAGATATATATATATATATATATATATATATATATATATATATAAAACATCAATATTTTGGTCCCTTTTCCTCCTCATTTTTGGCCCTCTAAAACCCTCCCCATCTCCCCAGAACTCCCACTACCAAACTCATTTGGTTCTATAGAATACCTGTGTTCTGGGTTTCCTAAATCAGAGAAACCATGTAATATTTGACATATTTAATCTTCTGAGTCTGACACCACCACTCATATCACCACTTATTAATTCAGTTTTTCACCCCAAGAAGGGGCTACAGTGGCCATATCTTAATTCCTCTTCTCTGGGTCCAGCCGAGCCCTTTATTGAAGAGATTTGCTCAAAGTTCTTTTTTCCTGTATCTTACTATATCTTTTTTGAGATTCTTTAATGTGGCTTTACTCACCAGTCTACATAAGAAAACTATGACAATAGAATTTATAAGGCTAGAAAACATGAGAAAGAAAAAGAGAGAAGTTAAATTTCATATTTCTTATCAGTGTACTGCAAGGTAAGTATTTGTACTTTCAAAAGGCATTCAGTTTTCTTAGGATAAACTTATATCCAGGACCAAATGAGTGAATCACTACATTAAATGATCTTAAGTATATACCACATTGCTGTGTTAAATGAACTTGGATCTATATCACATATGTATACTACACTTAAAGCAATAGAGTTGCATGCTTAGTTCAGCTTTTTTTTTAACCTTTCAAGAATTATTTACTCACATCTCACTAATTACTAACATTTTACCAGATTTGGTTTATCATTTTACCTACATATCCATCCCTAACTTCATGCATGCATATTTTTAAAGATTTTATATCAATTTCCCCATGTTGAATATAATTATGTTTTGCCAACATATATACTATTAAAATAATAATTTCGGGAGAAGATTCACAGATTGAGACACTTGGTACTGTTGAGACAGTTGGTACTGTTTCAGTATTTTATGAGACACTTGGTACTGTTTTAATAGGATGCCGATCAAATGATTCAAATATCAATCTATTTTGTTGTTGTTGTTGTTGTTGTCACACTTTCCCTTTAGGCTTTTCTTTTCCTCCAGACTTTTTGGTGCCACTTGTCTCTCCGCTTTGATCAAAGATTCCCACAAGTATTTTCTGCAATGCTAGGCTAGGGGTGGCAAATTTCTTTAGTAATTCTTAGTCATGAAGACATTTTTACTTTAATATTCTTGAGTTGATACTTGCTGTCTTTTAAAACTTGAATACCATTTTTATGTCAAAATAAAAGAGGACAGAAAACAAGGTTCTTTTTTTCTGAAATAAAAATTTCAAGGATGCTATTGATCCTTTCACAGCACATCAAAATTACATTGATTGTACACCAGGCAAACCATCAGCAGTAAAGAACGAGTTCAGAGAAATCTTAGACCTTGTGGGCGATCTATGATAGCAAACGGAGATCATCAGGCTCCTAACGGGGTCTCTTGCCGGTACCTCTGAAAGGGCGATTTCAAGGGACAAATTGTGTTTATCAATGTGGCTCAGCCTAAGCAGCACATCAAAACATGAGGGCAAAGATATGCTCCTGTCAGATACTCTCTTTGGATGTAGAATTTGGCAGTCCATTTATAGACTACATCTGACATAGACTTCTCAACGACTCCAAAATTTCTTGTTTCACAGACATAATTCCACTCATTTTCTTTTCTTTTTTAAGACAGGGTCTCATTTTGTATTTCAGCCTGGTCCGAAATTCACTATGTAGCCCAATCTGGCCTTGAACTTACAGCAATCCTCCTGTCTCAGCCTCCTAAAGTGTTGCGATTACAGGATAGCTCCAAAACACCTACCTAGTGTATGTGGTGCTGGGGAATTGAACCTGGGGCCTCGTGCTTCCTAGGCAAAGGCTCTAATTTTTAAGCAAATCCCTACCCTCATAATCTCACCTAAGAAAGGATGATCATAACATACTAATCTAGAAAACTCTTTACTCTGAGATCACCTCATGTTTTCTGTTCTGTTAAACAGGACTCAAAATCTTTTGAAGTTTCTAGTTTAAGTTTCATATGGCTCTGAAATAACAAAATAATGCCATCAAAGAAATAATATTTAACATAAGGGAAATTAAACCAACAAAATGAGTATGATTATCTTGCAAAATTTGATATATTAAGCTAATGTCAATACAACATGACCAAAAAACACTTATCAGTGGTATTACTGTATACACTATGTATAATACAGTGTATGCTAGGTATAGTAGGTGTTGGATATATGTTTAGCAATATAATATATACAAATATAGATGCATATACATATATACTTATACATATGTACAGATGTATGCATTCTGTTTTTAATTAATCACTTATTCGCCATTGTTTATTCAAAATATACTTATTGAATCACAGGGATGTCAAATAATTAAGAAAGTCTTTGTCCTAATGCTTGCAATTTAAAGAATGTGATGACAGTAAACATCAATAAAAGATTTTCTGGCAAATATTTGGCAAATTAAATATTTCCTAGTAAAAAATTCAAACTTACTGCTGCATAATATAAGTATATATTAGAAAAATCCTGTGTTTATTCAGCTAAAAAAATGCCCATGAATCCAGGTCAAAATTAACACAAGGTCTATAAAATTTCTACCGAGATATTTATATTTAGTTGTGAGCATATCATATCTCAATATCACATGTTATTGGACTCAAATCTCTTTGAATTTCATCATGTACAATATGTTTGCTTTATTTAACACTTATCCTAACTGATTTTTTTCCTACAAAAATATGTAGCTCTTTGGTTGGTGTACTTGGAATATTAAAATATATTTATAAATTGATTTTGAATGTAACTTCTTGTCTAAACTAATTTACTGGCTTTCAGTTTTATGTCAGTTTATTGTCTATAAGAAATTCCAGGAAGGTGGAGTTTAACTAAACTTATCTTCCTGGCAAAAAGCAAGCTGAAACCTCAAAAGAAAGCAAAAGAGAAGGGTAACTGGTAAATCATTCTTTTGAAAAAATTAACTAGTAGATCTTTGATTAATCTGTAATTAAAAAAGCATTTTGTTCCTACATCACAATTAAGGGTGCAATTATCTAGGAAAATTATGTTTACCAGATGTCACTTAAGGGCAGAGTTACGTGTGCACAAGCTCCCTTTTCCTTCCATATGTTATTTTCAAATTATTATCTCAGAGATTATATTTCTACCAGTGAAACCAGCCATGACAACATAATTATTCGGCCCATAGGCTATCTCATCTCCACAGGTAGCCTTGGACAGCTAGATATGGGCCCCACCACAGCATACATTTTTATGTTCTTTTCGTGAAATTTCGAACCTGGCAGATGCTGGACCAACAAATGTGTAGGCACCTATGAGAATCCGTGTGGTTCTCAGTGCTACATGAGCTCTGCCTCTGTCATCTGCCAACCTCCATGTGAAGCTCACGTGTATATGACAATATCACATGCACTTCAGTAACTGGGCAAGGAAAATGCACCACTGATCGATGTAGTATTTCAACCTGCCTACACATATGCGTGCCTAAGAAAATAAGAATTTCATCTATTAATCAGAATTCTAAATCTCTTATTACTAAATTTGATCTCCTTCTGTTCTTTCATGAAATAATTTAACGAGTTCAAATCTTAAAAAGGAAGATTTGTTACTTAGATACATTAACTGTTAGAAAATTTATATGAAGTCTCAAATAATTTTCTGCTCTCGGGGCAGCTTAGGTGAGCTATAGGAATGGACTAGGCACTCGCAAATTGAATTAAATGCTAAGATACGCACAGTATCATGGTGGATTTAAGGAATTCTACTGTGTAAACATATCTATGTTAATACTTGCATGTATCACAACTGGAAAGTTGTTCTTTCTTTGATAAAGCAATGAAGAACAAAATAGAAATTTCAGAAAGAGTGGAAAACACCAGCCTGTAAAAAAAAATCCTTTCAGATTGTGACCTCAGTAAAAATAATTATTGCTACTAAGACAAATGGATTTGTATTATGTCAATAATCAAGGGATAGGATGGTGAGATAATGAAGCATTTTGATGTTCTGGATATTGAAATGTATCAATTTCATAGTTTTAAATATAATTAAAATGTATTTTTTTCTAAGTGATTTGAACTGAGCTATATTGATAAAGCATACTGGAATATTGCACTTGATCTCACAGATTACTGAAGCTTACTTCAACTTTTAAGATCATGGAAAGAGTCACTTGCAATATTTAATGGCTGGCTATTCTTCTTATTATGTTCATTTAACTTAACTTTCTATAATTTGTAAATTTATGAGATTAACGCCTATTCCTCCAAGATGCTTTTATAAATCCAGTGAAATGGATTATACTACATAAAAAGACACAATATAAACAAAATATAAATTAATAAATTGACTAGTCTTTATTTTTCTTTATTTTATTGTATCTATAGATACAATACATAATGTTTACATTGACCTTGAGTATTTTTGCATATACATATTGTGGCAAAATTACAAATTCTTCCCCTCTCCCTTTTCAACCCTTCCACCCCTTCTCCTTCCCTCCAGTTCCTATTATTCCCCTCAATTAGCTCTATGAAATAATTGTGATTTTTGGTTTTTCTTATTGCAGAAAGAATTTGATATTTCACCTTCTAGGACTCACTTCACTAAGCACGGTGGTCTCAAGTTGCTTCCATTTACCTACAAAAGCCTCCAACCTATCTGTCTTTATAGATGCGTAGTATTCCATTGCATATAGATACCACAATTTATGTAACCATTGGTCTACTGATGAGTATTTTGGCGTCTTCCACATTTTAGCTATTGTTAGTTGTGCTGCTATGAGCATGGGTACACATGTGTCTCTGCTGTATGTTGCTTCTAACTCTTTGGGGAAGAGTCCCAGAGGAGTTATTGCTGGATTGAAGGGGGTATTTATTTCCGATCTCTTGAGAGACTTCCATATTGCTTTCCATAATGGCTGAGTCAGCTCGCATCCCCACTCGCAGTGCAGGAGGGTTCTTTTTCCCCTCAGTCTCCCCACCACTGACTGTTGTTTGTGTTCTTTATATATTCCGTTCTCTCTGGAGTCAGACGGTATCTTATTGATGATTTGATTTACATTTCTCTAACAGCTAAGGATGCTGAACATATTTTCATGTATTTATTAACCATTTGAACCCCTTCATCTGAGAACTGCCTATTGTTTGGATTTAGAAATCTGCAGTTATCCTGATGGGCTTGGCTTTTAAGTCACCCACAGCTTTTCTCTTAGAGCTTTTAGATTTTTGTTTGTGTGTGTCTGTGTGTGGGGGGGTCTCTATGATTTTAATTTTGGTGTGTGGTGGGGATGTTCTTTTCTATTTGAAGTTGCTTGAAGTTTTATCTGACTGAAGTAGTTCCATGTTCATTTCTTTCCTTAGATTTGGGAAATTTTCTTCCATAATCTCAGTGAATAAGTCCCTTAGTCCTTTCGGTATGTCCCCATGTTCTTCCTGCACTCTCGTGATTCTGAGGTTCTTTCTCTTTGAGTCCTCTATCAGCTGCTAAACATTTCTCCTTCTCTTTTATTTTCGCTTATTTTTGTTTTTGCTGTTTACTTTCTTCACTTTTGCACTTCATCTGCCCGGTCTGCCAGTCAGTTCTCAAAATGCTCAGACTGCTTGTGTATTTTTTCCTGTGAGTTTTCACTTCTTGGCCTTCAATTTTTATTGTTTTTATATCTTGGATGAATTGCACCCTGATTTCTTGAACTGCTTCCATTATCTGTTTGCTCCTTCTTTAAATTCCTTGAACTTCTTGTCACTGGCTTTCTGTACACCTTGTATGTCTGCTTTGAGCCCTTGATATATCTCTTTTATGTCCTCTTTGACCTGTTAATTGCTGTAAAGGCTCTTGATCTTCTGGTCATCAAAAATCCTCAGATTTTTATATAAGAGACCTAATGTCACTATGTGGTCACTATAATTTTTAGGAATGTCAGGCCAATTTTGAGGAAGTGAAAAAAAACTTTAGAACTTTTTATAAAACACGGGATGTCAACATAGATTTAATGTTGTATTGAGTGACAATTGTTCATAAGCTAATTTTTCTGAAGGGCAGAGACATTTCTCAAGAACCTTGCACCAAAGTCTTGGGGGATTGAAGTACTCTCTAGTCATTCTTCTCTTCATATCATGAAAACTCAATTCAGAGGATATTTTTATCTTATGTCAAAGGACCCATAAATTTAAAGAAACACAAAGCATCTTTCAAATTAAAGTATTTTGGAGGAGATCCTAAGCTGATTTAGAAGTTCTGCCCTTCACACATCTGATAATAATATACTAATTTCTTTGTTGTCTCAAAGACATAATTGCAAACATTTGGGTCATTATTATTTTTATTAAATTTAAAAAATTATTTAAATAATTGAAATCCTAGCTAAATGAAATGTTACTAATTTTTAATTAAAACATGTACTTCAGCAATCAAATAGTTATATCACATCTTTAAAATACTCTTCCCTTTAAATTTTAACTTTCAACTTGTTATGTAATAGTTATTGAAACTATCCAGTGTAAACTTTCACTGGGAATGAAGGGACAGGAATGTAGCCTTGAAATCTCGAAGCCAGAATGATTTCTAATCTTCTATAAACTACATAGAAAGGACTAAGAGCTGAATCTGTTCACAAAATTACCAACGTTGTGGTTCTATCGCAGAAAACTTCACAATCAATTCAGCCCAATAAGAAAAGGCCCATCAATCAATCATCCAGACATTTAATCAAAACACACAATGAAAAATCTATCAAAACAAGGATCTGAAAGGAATTGAACTTTGATTACTTGAACATCAAAGGTGTGTGAGGTTTGAGAGCTGTGTTGCTTCTTTGTCAAATAAAAGATGGGGTTGCCTTTTTTTTTTTTTTTCCTTCTCCTATGAACTGAACTGCCTCAGGTCATTTAGAATGGAATTTGTGTCGATCTCTCACTTTTAAAAAGCAATTATTTCTTCCCCAAAGTTTACAAATAATCAAGTATAAAAAAGGAAGAAACAATATAACATTTTTGTTTCAAAAAAACTCTGTACAAACGTGTTATGAATATAAAAAATGAGCCTAATTATCAAATGTCAAATACACATCAAATTTGAAACAAGGAAAAATAAAATTGCACAGGCAAAATTGATTTCTAACATGCTCACTAGTCTAAATACACGTAGCAGTGTGTTTGCTTCCTTATGTGAGTTTCCAGTACTCTTGCAATGCTTCCTTTCACCTGCAGAACTGTCAATAATTTTACCAACTCTTTCAAGCTCACTAAATATCTGTCCTTAGCCAACTAAGAACAATCTTTATTAATTTTGAACATCTTACCAAATATCATTTTACACCTAAATTTATAGTGAATAACTTAATTTTAGATATTTTGCAAAATCATTTAAAATCTATCCTAAAATTGGGGGGGTGAGTCTTGATTTAAAAAATTAAAATGTTGTGTAGAACCCATAATTGCTCCATTGATAATTTTGTCACCATTTTGAAAATACATAAATAGCATTGTTTAGTTGTATAATTTTACTTTTTTGCAGTAGCAGTGTAATCTTCTATTTTGAAAATGATTGGTATTAGAATTAAATTTTAAATTCAAGTAGAATTTTTAGGAGAAATATGAGGTTCTACTACCTTTTTGGGTCATTATTTTCAGTCTCATCAACTAAATCTGTGATTTCTGGAATTGCAAATGCAGAATCTCATCCAAAGGATACTACTGTATTTCCCTTGAGGAAGAGATATATAAATTCATCTGTCATTCTAAGGGGAAAATGGTGAAAAAGGTTTCAACGATTTCTTTTGCCTATATGAGTAGGTAATGTCTTTAACCTGAAAGGCTTTCTTTGAGTGATGTCATGTGTACTGGGTTTTGGCTATTCCTGATGTCTTAATGATTGAGCACTTTGCTGTGGTGCTCACCCCAAATACTACACATCTTTTCTGTCCTGCCCCTGAGTACACAATATTAGCACAACATTCACAAGCATTTTTAAACAATTTTAACCAATGATGCATTTTACAAGATGAAAAAAATAAAATCATAATGATTAAAATTAATAAAACACTATTTAATTGGTATTTACTCAGGGAGTACATACGGGGTCTTTTTAAACACTTGTGAGCACACACAACTATAGTGATGCTAGTGTCACTGCTTCGGGTTCCCTTTACACAATGTATGTAAATACCAAATCCTCACATTATGAGCCTTGAATATGTATATTCCAGTAACTGAAATTCTATAAAGCTGAAAATACAAAACAAAGAATTTTTTAGGAGTAGATAAAGGACTGTTCTACTAAAAATGATCAATGCAGATAAACTCCTGAAAAACGTAAAGTCCCTGTGTTCAGACTTGTCTTCTGTCTTTTTGCCTTTCACAGAGTTCCCGTCGCGTGTTCTCAGTGAGCGGATTTCTTTGTTCATTCCATAACACAAGCATAGGTGAAAGAGTCTACCCAGCTGAATCCTCTGACATCCATCAACCCAGCTTCGCTGTCTCACTGCAATCATACTTTCGGGAGACAAATCTGATATGACAGAGCCACCCAAGAATGCAATTACCAAAGAAGTAAGTTGTACCCCGGGCATGGCAACAGTCAGACTGTTATCCTTTCCTGTAGGTCTTTTTCATATTTGGCCATGTTCTTATTAATTTTAGATTTTATATAAAATATTTAATGCACTTATAATTAAAACTTTTTTTGTTTCTGCTAATTCTGGTTTTCTTATCCTGACATATCAGAAAGTGGCCCATTTTTTTCTTGACTTTGACCTATTGTGAAATATGTGTCTTAGTTCCTCCTTTAAGAATTCTTCAAATTGTCTGAACACTCAGTAAAATATGGGCTCTTCTAAGCTAGCACCACTTTCGATTTTACAATTGCTTGCCCACAAAACTCCTCTCTCAGAACTACCAAAGAGTGAGGAGCATGTACTTGTTTCCTTTGCATCTTCAGAATTGGATAAAATGCCTGAAAAACAACAAACATAGCCAATTTGTCATCCAACCTTGATGAGGCCATCTGGGGTTCTAAATAGGAGTTGTGCAGAACATTACAATCAGTTTTTTATTTATATATTTCTTTTAACATTAAGATATGAAAATGTAATGTCCCCCATTGACTCATGCATGAAAATCTTGATTTCCAGTTGCTTGCATAGTAGGAGGAGACACAAACTTCAGAGGTAGGATGTAAATGTAGGAAGTAGGACACAGGGCATGTGACTCTGAAATGTGTATTTTGTCACCCATTCTTCTCTCTTTTTTTTTTCTTACCACCAGGAGATGAGCAGTAAATTCTCTATGGCCTCTATTATGAAGTTTTAACAGTACACCCAAAATACCATGCAAGGAAAACTGAGAATAGCCAAAATAAGTTTTTCCTCAGTTGTTTAATCTCAGAAATTTTGGTATAATGACACAAAGTTGACTGACACAAATTAAGTAAGTAAATCTGGGAAAAAATCTTTTCACATAAAAATTTAAGAAGAAAAAGGTAGAGTATAAATTAAATGTAAATATAAACCACTAGTCAAGCTGAAAAACAAATACAAGGAGAAGAACAAAATGCGGTTTACTCTTTCATTGGGGTTTATCGCTAGATGATGGAGAATAGGACATATTTTCTACCTAAGGGATTTGCAAAGCATCCTGCTCAAGAATAGGAAAGAAATAATTTGCTCTTGGTAGAGTCAAATGGGGGAACAGGATAAACAGTGTCATTAAGATAACACAAGTGTGGAAAAGTATAAATACTACTAATGACAGAATCCCTGGGCTGCACTTTGGACTTAAAAAGTCATGATGCTGAAATAAGGTCAGTTCTCTGAGACATTGTCTTAGTGGCCAAACAAACAAACAAACAAACAAAACAAAAACCAAAAAAAACAAACAAACACACACACACACACACACACACACACACACACAAAAAAAAAACCTCAAGAAGCTTCCCTCCAAAGGATAGAATGATGTGATAGTTGAAATGTCATTTGCTTCATCAAATATGCTTCAGATGTGAGCTGCAGAGACAGGTTCAGAGTTTTGAATCCCGACTCTGCTGTGGCTCCAGGAAAAGCCTTTGTAGTTCTTAAATTTGCTGCTTCTCTGCAAAATGGAGCAATAGTCTTTTCTTTTCCTGGTTCTTTTGATTCTATAAACAAGGCAGTGTATTCATCAGAAGATTTGGCAGGATGCATGCTAAGTATGTGTTAGTTACTCTGTTTAACGACACGTTTAAGCCAGGCTAGAACAGCATGTATTATCACCAGCAACTTACCAGACAAGTTTTTTGGCCTTAACACATCATGTCAAAATTCCAACCATTAACTGAACCTTTTGATGACAAGTTATTCTCCAAATGCATGTTTTACTATTCCTACCCCCCCAAAAAAATTGTTTCCATGACAGTTGGTAGGATTAAAATATTCAGTAATCATGGGAATTATGGGTACTCTGTATATTTTTACAACTTATAAAAAATGCATTATCGTGTGTAGGAATGCATGGGCACTCATGAGCACATACGCACATGCCTGGTTTTCCCTTCTGCTTTCATAACTCTGATTGGAGAGAGTGTGGCCTCAACTGACCTTTTTGAAACTATCTTTCTCATTGGTCAGAATGACACAAGTTTGTTATTTTTTCTTCCTGACTTCATTTCTCAAACTGAAAACCAAATAGTTCATAATAAGTAAAATTTTATATCGCTTACATTATTCATCCTCATTTTGATATCTCTGTGATTTTTAGGATAGTGCTATTATTATTTTTTGCAGGGTATGGAATAACAAGTCTTTATTTTGAAAAAAAAAAAAAGACAGTGGCAAAAGGACCCAATTTCTGGGAAGAGGGTCCCAAGTGAGTTGCCCCCAGTGATTATCAATAATTTGATTACTTTGTTAATTTTGATTTTAGTCATTGAAGAACTTTGATATGATTATTCACAACAAATATATTTTTCTTGCAATATTTTTCAGTGACTTCCATTTTTTTAAAAGTAAAACTCTGGATTACCTGTTCATAGTTAATAAACCACATATCTTCTATGAACTGGTATGCACACCCTGAAGAGGCAGCCCCACAATCCTGAGGATGCACATCCTGGAGGCCATGCTTGGAATCCAGCTGCCAGTCGCCACTGAGCATTACCGATAGGCATTTTATTAAAGCAAATATACATAGAAGATTTAACTTGCTCAAATGTTTGTATCAAATGAAATCTCTGAGTACTTAGTTTCAGGGTAAAGTTTATAATGATAAAAATGCTTATTAACCAGCTTTATGTTACTGTGACAAAATATCGGAGAGCATGAACCTAATAAAGAAAAAGGTTTATTTTAGCTCATGGTTCTGGAGTCTTACAGCACGTGCCACTTCAACTTTTTGCTTTGGGTCTGTGATAGCACTGCATTACATGACAGGAGCACACGGTGAATCAAAACAGCTTATCTCACGATAACTGGAAGGAATGAGAGAACCGGGAATGAACTAGGCTCTCAGTATCCCATGAAGACATTCTCCTAATGCCCTAACTTCTTTCCATGAGGCCCCATCTTTTAACAATTTCAATACTTCACAATAACATTACAAGCTGGAAATGGTGCCTTCAATACATGTGCTTCTGAGGGTCATACCGGATACAGGCTATGGCAAAATATGAACAAATTTTCCATTCACCCCTTTTTACTTACAGGAAAACCAAAAGCATTTATATTTCCCATTGTGAAATATAGAACACTATCATAGAAACATAAAAGCTTTACACAGACTTAATAAATGTTCATTAAGAATGATTCTAACATTTTATGAGAGGACATAGAAGTTTTCTAAGCTCCTATAATAAGTTAATATTCTACACTATTCATTTTTCACTGAGATTAAACAAGAGTATCTTCCCTGAAAGCAAGTAAGAATCCTTAAGCACTTTGGAGTTACATTTTCAGTTTAAATAAAGTTCTTCCATATAAAGACATCATTGATATTTTATTATGTCAAAGAGACTACAGTTAACATTTGAGTTTTGACTCCTCATACCACTTTTAACAATATATAAAGAAAACAGAAAAGAAAACTTGCAGAAAGTGGCATGTATAATACATGTGAAATTTGAATGAGCTTACAATGAAAACAGACAAAGACCCTCACCCTAGAGGGAAAGCCAAAATCACACCATCAAGGCAGTTGAAGGGAACATTGAAAATGTTGAAAAGACATGGGCAAGACACTAGGACCATTTATGTAATTAAAATAATAAACAATTTAATATAAAATTTGAGTGTTCCTGCAATCGTGGTAGTAATGATTTCAATGTGTTGTAAACAGTATCTGTAAGACATATAACATCTCCGTGAAAGAAACACTTTTTTCATGGAACTGTAATTGAATTAGTTTCCAGCAATTTTTAGAAAGTAACCAGTAATATCAATAGTAATATAATCTGAGAAAAAACCCTGTGCTTTTAAAAATATACGTTATTCCAAACTTCAAGCATACGATATTTTCATTAAATTACCCTTCAGTAAAATACAAGATAGCATTGGAGTCAGGAAAAAGGATCACTAAAGGAATGGCCAATTATTTGGTAATATTGTCAAATTAACTATCTCAAACCGTTACTTTAAAATTGTATGTCTCCTCAGAAAGTATTTTAGAAAGGCCAGTGACATGGTTGCAAGGACTAAGGTTGTCAAGGACATGAGTAGAGCCTACCCAGGAAGAGGGTCAGTGAAACGTGTGAGGCGAATGGGCTTATCAGAAAGTACAGTCTGATGACAGAATTGTTTGAGATCTGTTTGTTTGTTTGTTTGTTTCAGAAAGAATGGGCTGTAGCTTGAAAGCATGGGAGTGGTTCTTTAGTCATTTTGAAAAGTAATGAGTATATCCCAATTAGTCAAAGTGGTGGAAGACTGAAAGGGTGAAGTCGATGTTTGGTTATTTATAAAAGGCTTGAGACATCATGATCACATTTAGTAGTTTGAATGTCATTGTAAAGGTCATCAGTGTAACTTCTGCTAGAACCTAATTAGTACCAGTTCATACTGTGTTCTAAAAAGTATGAACGCATTAGGTTTCATCAGTAGCTTTATACTTCCTAATTCTTAGAAATATGTCAATTCATTTTGAGAAAATATTAAGATTTAATGAGTTTTGGTAGGAAAAGGAAGCCAAGTGGTAACATTAAGAGATAATTTTTATTTAAAAGAATTTCAGACCTGGATTCGGCTAGATGGTACTAGAGAATCAAAAGATGGAATATTTTTATTTTTTAAGAATCTACTTACATGTAAAGGAACTGTACATTTGTTTTTCATGTAGTGTTTGGTACTTAGTAAAAAACTAATTTTATTTCTTATTCTTTGAAAAACTTAGTGTCTTTAAAAAATGTGCTTTGAATATAAAATCCATTTTCTAAATAACTCTTCCAGAAAGTAAGGTTTATAAAGAACAAGATACTAAAATAAAAATGACATTGATGATAACCTTCTGCTTTTTTAGATATCTGTATAGAAATATTTTCAATCATGTGATACTTTATGATGTTGCTATATAATCTCCATCAACTTAAGATAAATCTTGATTTTATTAGAAATTGCATAATACTTTAAAATTATTTTCGGTTCTATTAATCATTGCCTTGGGGCTCTCCTATATTTAGAAAAATTGCCATTTCATAGAATAATAAATGTACCCTTGAAATATAAGATTACTAAATCTATACCATAGGTAAATTAAAAAACAAAATATGTGGGTTTTGATACCGGGAATAGAAATCCATAATAAAATATTCTTTATTCAATATTTCTTCTATAAAGAATATTTTATTATGGATTTCTAAACCCGGTATCAAAACCCACATATTTTGTTTTTTAATTTACCTATGGTATAGATTTAGTAATCTTATATTTCAAGGGTACATTTATTATTCTATGAAATGGCAATTTTTCTAAATATAGGAGAGCCCCAAGGCAATGATTAATAGAACTGAAAATAATTTTAAAGTATTATGCAATTTCTAATAAAATCAAGATTTATCTTAAGTTGATGGAGATTATATAGCAACATCATAAAGTATCACATGATTGAAAATATTTCTATACAGATATCTAAAAAAGCAGAAGGTTATCATCAATGTCATTTTTATTTTAGTATCTTGTTCTTTATAAACCTTACTTTCTGGAAGAGTTATTTAGAAAATGGATTTTATATTCAAAGCACATTTTTTAAAGACACTAAGTTTTTCAAAGAATAAGAAATAAAATTAGTTTTTTACTAAGTACCAAACACTACATGAAAAACAAATGTACAGTTCCTTTACATGTAAGTAGATTCTTAAAAAATAAAAATATTCCATCTTTTGATTCTCTAGTACCATCTAGCCGAATCCAGGTCTGAAATTCTTTTAAATAAAAATTATCTCTTAATGTTACCACTTGGCTTCCTTTTCCTACCAAAACTCATTAAATCTTAATATTTTCTCAAAATGAATTGACATATTTCTAAGAATTAGGAAGTATAAAGCTACTGATGAAACCTAATGCGTTCATACTTTTTAGAACACAGTATGAACTGGTACTAATTAGGTTCTAGCAGAAGTTACACTGATGACCTTTACAATGACATTCAAACTACTAAATGTGATCATGATGTCTCAAGCCTTTTATAAATAACCAAACATCGACTTCACCCTTTCAGTCTTCCACCACTTTGACTAATTGGGATATACTCATTACTTTTCAAAATGACTAAAGAACCACTCCCATGCTTTCAAGCTACAGCCCATTCTTTCTGAAACAAACAAACAAACAAACAGATCTCAAACAATTCTGTCATCAGACTGTACTTTCTGATAAGCCCATTCGCCTCACACGTTTCACTGACCCTCTTCCTGGGTAGGCTCTACTCATGTCCTTGACAACCTTAGTCCTTGCAACCATGTCACTGGCCTTTCTAAAATACTTTCTGAGGAGACATACAATTTTAAAGTAACGGTTTGAGATAGTTAATTTGACAATATTACCAAATAATTGGCCATTCCTTTAGTGATCCTTTTTCCTGACTCCAATGCTATCTTGTATTTTACTGAAGGGTAATTTAATGAAAATATCGTATGCTTGAAGTTTGGAATAACGTATATTTTTAAAAGCACAGGGTTTTTTCTCAGATTATATTACTATTGATATTACTGGTTACTTTCTAAAAATTGCTGGAAACTAATTCAATTACAGTTCCATGAAAAAAGTGTTTCTTTCACGGAGATGTTATATGTCTTACAGATACTGTTTACAACACATTGAAATCATTACTACCACGATTGCAGGAACACTCAAATTTTATATTAAATTGTTTATTATTTTAATTACATAAATGGTCCTAGTGTCTTGCCCATGTCTTTTCAACATTTTCAATGTTCCCTTCAACTGCCTTGATGGTGTGATTTTGGCTTTCCCTCTAGGGTGAGGGTCTTTGTCTGTTTTCATTGTAAGCTCATTCAAATTTCACATGTATTATACATGCCACTTTCTGCAAGTTTTCTTTTCTGTTTTCTTTATATATTGTTAAAAGTGGTATGAGGAGTCAAAACTCAAATGTTAACTGTAGTCTCTTTGACATAATAAAATATCAATGATGTCTTTATATGGAAGAACTTTATTTAAACTGAAAATGTAACTCCAAAGTGCTTAAGGATTCTTACTTGCTTTCAGGGAAGATACTCTTGTTTAATCTCAGTGAAAAATGAATAGTGTAGAATATTAACTTATTATAGGAGCTTAGAAAACTTCTATGTCCTCTCATAAAATGTTAGAATCATTCTTAATGAACATTTATTAAGTCTGTGTAAAGCTTTTATGTTTCTATGATAGTGTTCTATATTTCACAATGGGAAATATAAATGCTTTTGGTTTTCCTGTAAGTAAAAAGGGGTGAATGGAAAATTTGTTCATATTTTGCCATAGCCTGTATCCGGTATGACCCTCAGAAGCACATGTATTGAAGGCACCATTTCCAGCTTGTAATGTTATTGTGAAGTATTGAAATTGTTAAAAGATGGGGCCTCATGGAAAGAAGTTAGGGCATTAGGAGAATGTCTTCATGGGATACTGAGAGCCTAGTTCATTCCCGGTTCTCTCATTCCTTCCAGTTATCGTGAGATAAGCTGTTTTGATTCACCGTGTGCTCCTGTCATGTAATGCAGTGCTATCACAGACCCAAAGCAAAAAGTTGAAGTGGCACGTGCTGTAAGACTCCAGAACCATGAGCTAAAATAAACCTTTTTCTTTATTAGGTTCATGCTCTCCGATATTTTGTCACAGTAACATAAAGCTGGTTAATAAGCATTTTTATCATTATAAACTTTACCCTGAAACTAAGTACTCAGAGATTTCATTTGATACAAACATTTGAGCAAGTTAAATCTTCTATGTATATTTGCTTTAATAAAATGCCTATCGGTAATGCTCAGTGGCGACTGGCAGCTGGATTCCAAGCATGGCCTCCAGGATGTGCATCCTCAGGATTGTGGGGCTGCCTCTTCAGGGTGTGCATACCAGTTCATAGAAGATATGTGGTTTATTAACTATGAACAGGTAATCCAGAGTTTTACTTTTAAAAAAATGGAAGTCACTGAAAAATATTGCAAGAAAAATATATTTGTTGTGAATAATCATATCAAAGTTCTTCAATGACTAAAATCAAAATTAACAAAGTAATCAAATTATTGATAATCACTGGGGGCAACTCACTTGGGACCCTCTTCCCAGAAATTGGGTCCTTTTGCCACTGCCTTTTTTTTTTCAAAATAAAGACTTGTTATTCCATACCCTGCAAAAAATAATAATAGCACTAGCCTAAAAATCACAGAGATATCAAAATGAGGATGAATAATGTAAGCGATATAAAATTTTATTTATTATGAACTATTTGGTTTTCAGTTTGAGAAATGAAGTCAGGAAGAAAAAATAACAAACTTGTGTCATTCTGACCAATGAGAAAGATAGTTTCAAAAAGGTCAGTTGAGGCCACACTCTCTCCAATCAGAGTTATGAAAGCAGAAGGGAAAACCAGGCATGTGCGTATGTGCTCATGAGTGCCCATGCATTCCTACACACGATAATGCATTTTTTATAAGTTGTAAAAATATACAGAGTACCCATAATTCCCATGATTACTGAATATTTTAATCCTACCAACTGTCATGGAAACAATTTTTTTGGGGGGGTAGGAATAGTAAAACATGCATTTGGAGAATAACTTGTCATCAAAAGGTTCAGTTAATGGTTGGAATTTTGACATGATGTGTTAAGGCCAAAAAACTTGTCTGGTAAGTTGCTGGTGATAATACATGCTGTTCTAGCCTGGCTTAAACGTGTCGTTAAACAGAGTAACTAACACATACTTAGCATGCATCCTGCCAAATCTTCTGATGAATACACTGCCTTGTTTATAGAATCAAAAGAACCAGGAAAAGAAAAGACTATTGCTCCATTTTGCAGAGAAGCAGCAAATTTAAGAACTACAAAGGCTTTTCCTGGAGCCACAGCAGAGTCGGGATTCAAAACTCTGAACCTGTCTCTGCAGCTCACATCTGAAGCATATTTGATGAAGCAAATGACATTTCAACTATCACATCATTCTATCCTTTGGAGGGAAGCTTCTTGAGGTTTTTTTTTTTTTTTTTTGTGTGTGTGTGTGTGTGTGTGTGTGTGTGTTTGTTTGTTTTTTTGGTTTTTGTTTTGTTTGTTTGTTTGTTTGTTTGGCCACTAAAACAATGTCTCAGAGAACTGACCTTATTTCAGTATCATGACTTTTTAAGTCCAAAGTGCAGCCCAGGGATTCTGTCATTAGTAGTATTTATACTTTTCCACACTTGTGTTATCTTAATGACACTGTTTATCCTGTTCCCCCATTTGACTCTACCAAGAGCAAATTATTTCTTTCCTATTCTTGAGCAGGATGCTTTGCAAATCCCTTAGGTAGAAAATATGTCCTATTCTCCATCATCTAGCGATAAACCCCAATGAAAGAGTAAACCGCATTTTGTTCTTCTCCTTGTATTTGTTTTTCAGCTTGACTAGTGGTTTATATTTACATTTAATTTATACTCTACCTTTTTCTTCTTAAATTTTTATGTGAAAAGATTTTTTCCCAGATTTACTTACTTAATTTGTGTCAGTCAACTTTGTGTCATTATACCAAAATTTCTGAGATTAAACAACTGAGGAAAAACTTATTTTGGCTATTCTCAGTTTTCCTTGCATGGTATTTTGGGTGTACTGTTAAAACTTCATAATAGAGGCCATAGAGAATTTACTGCTCATCTCCTGGTGGTAAGAAAAAAAAAAGAGAGAAGAATGGGTGACAAAATACACATTTCAGAGTCACATGCCCTGTGTCCTACTTCCTACATTTACATCCTACCTCTGAAGTTTGTGTCTCCTCCTACTATGCAAGCAACTGGAAATCAAGATTTTCATGCATGAGTCAATGGGGGACATTACATTTTCATATCTTAATGTTAAAAGAAATATATAAATAAAAAACTGATTGTAATGTTCTGCACAACTCCTATTTAGAACCCCAGATGGCCTCATCAAGGTTGGATGACAAATTGGCTATGTTTGTTGTTTTTCAGGCATTTTATCCAATTCTGAAGATGCAAAGGAAACAAGTACATGCTCCTCACTCTTTGGTAGTTCTGAGAGAGGAGTTTTGTGGGCAAGCAATTGTAAAATCGAAAGTGGTGCTAGCTTAGAAGAGCCCATATTTTACTGAGTGTTCAGACAATTTGAAGAATTCTTAAAGGAGGAACTAAGACACATATTTCACAATAGGTCAAAGTCAAGAAAAAAATGGGCCACTTTCTGATATGTCAGGATAAGAAAACCAGAATTAGCAGAAACAAAAAAAGTTTTAATTATAAGTGCATTAAATATTTTATATAAAATCTAAAATTAATAAGAACATGGCCAAATATGAAAAAGACCTACAGGAAAGGATAACAGTCTGACTGTTGCCATGCCCGGGGTACAACTTACTTCTTTGGTAATTGCATTCTTGGGTGGCTCTGTCATATCAGATTTGTCTCCCGAAAGTATGATTGCAGTGAGACAGCGAAGCTGGGTTGATGGATGTCAGAGGATTCAGCTGGGTAGACTCTTTCACCTATGCTTGTGTTATGGAATGAACAAAGAAATCCGCTCACTGAGAACACGCGACGGGAACTCTGTGAAAGGCAAAAAGACAGAAGACAAGTCTGAACACAGGGACTTTACGTTTTTCAGGAGTTTATCTGCATTGATCATTTTTAGTAGAACAGTCCTTTATCTACTCCTAAAAAATTCTTTGTTTTGTATTTTCAGCTTTATAGAATTTCAGTTACTGGAATATACATATTCAAGGCTCATAATGTGAGGATTTGGTATTTACATACATTGTGTAAAGGGAACCCGAAGCAGTGACACTAGCATCACTATAGTTGTGTGTGCTCACAAGTGTTTAAAAAGACCCCGTATGTACTCCCTGAGTAAATACCAATTAAATAGTGTTTTATTAATTTTAATCATTATGATTTTATTTTTTTCATCTTGTAAAATGCATCATTGGTTAAAATTGTTTAAAAATGCTTGTGAATGTTGTGCTAATATTGTGTACTCAGGGGCAGGACAGAAAAGATGTGTAGTATTTGGGGTGAGCACCACAGCAAAGTGCTCAATCATTAAGACATCAGGAATAGCCAAAACCCAGTACACATGACATCACTCAAAGAAAGCCTTTCAGGTTAAAGACATTACCTACTCATATAGGCAAAAGAAATCGTTGAAACCTTTTTCACCATTTTCCCCTTAGAATGACAGATGAATTTATATATCTCTTCCTCAAGGGAAATACAGTAGTATCCTTTGGATGAGATTCTGCATTTGCAATTCCAGAAATCACAGATTTAGTTGATGAGACTGAAAATAATGACCCAAAAAGGTAGTAGAACCTCATATTTCTCCTAAAAATTCTACTTGAATTTAAAATTTAATTCTAATACCAATCATTTTCAAAATAGAAGATTACACTGCTACTGCAAAAAAGTAAAATTATACAACTAAACAATGCTATTTATGTATTTTCAAAATGGTGACAAAATTATCAATGGAGCAATTATGGGTTCTACACAACATTTTAATTTTTTAAATCAAGACTCACCCCCCCAATTTTAGGATAGATTTTAAATGATTTTGCAAAATATCTAAAATTAAGTTATTCACTATAAATTTAGGTGTAAAATGATATTTGGTAAGATGTTCAAAATTAATAAAGATTGTTCTTAGTTGGCTAAGGACAGATATTTAGTGAGCTTGAAAGAGTTGGTAAAATTATTGACAGTTCTGCAGGTGAAAGGAAGCATTGCAAGAGTACTGGAAACTCACATAAGGAAGCAAACACACTGCTACGTGTATTTAGACTAGTGAGCATGTTAGAAATCAATTTTGCCTGTGCAATTTTATTTTTCCTTGTTTCAAATTTGATGTGTATTTGACATTTGATAATTAGGCTCATTTTTTATATTCATAACACGTTTGTACAGAGTTTTTTTGAAACAAAAATGTTATATTGTTTCTTCCTTTTTTATACTTGATTATTTGTAAACTTTGGGGAAGAAATAATTGCTTTTTAAAAGTGAGAGATCGACACAAATTCCATTCTAAATGACCTGAGGCAGTTCAGTTCATAGGAGAAGGAAAAAAAAAAAAAAAGGCAACCCCATCTTTTATTTGACAAAGAAGCAACACAGCTCTCAAACCTCACACACCTTTGATGTTCAAGTAATCAAAGTTCAATTCCTTTCAGATCCTTGTTTTGATAGATTTTTCATTGTGTGTTTTGATTAAATGTCTGGATGATTGATTGATGGGCCTTTTCTTATTGGGCTGAATTGATTGTGAAGTTTTCTGCGATAGAACCACAACGTTGGTAATTTTGTGAACAGATTCAGCTCTTAGTCCTTTCTATGTAGTTTATAGAAGATTAGAAATCATTCTGGCTTCGAGATTTCAAGGCTACATTCCTGTCCCTTCATTCCCAGTGAAAGTTTACACTGGATAGTTTCAATAACTATTACATAACAAGTTGAAAGTTAAAATTTAAAGGGAAGAGTATTTTAAAGATGTGATATAACTATTTGATTGCTGAAGTACATGTTTTAATTAAAAATTAGTAACATTTCATTTAGCTAGGATTTCAATTATTTAAATAATTTTTTAAATTTAATAAAAATAATAATGACCCAAATGTTTGCAATTATGTCTTTGAGACAACAAAGAAATTAGTATATTATTATCAGATGTGTGAAGGGCAGAACTTCTAAATCAGCTTAGGATCTCCTCCAAAATACTTTAATTTGAAAGATGCTTTGTGTTTCTTTAAATTTATGGGTCCTTTGACATAAGATAAAAATATCCTCTGAATTGAGTTTTCATGATATGAAGAGAAGAATGACTAGAGAGTACTTCAATCCCCCAAGACTTTGGTGCAAGGTTCTTGAGAAATGTCTCTGCCCTTCAGAAAAATTAGCTTATGAACAATTGTCACTCAATACAACATTAAATCTATGTTGACATCCCGTGTTTTATAAAAAGTTCTAAAGTTTTTTTTCACTTCCTCAAAATTGGCCTGACATTCCTAAAAATTATAGTGACCACATAGTGACATTAGGTCTCTTATATAAAAATCTGAGGATTTTTGATGACCAGAAGATCAAGAGCCTTTACAGCAATTAACAGGTCAAAGAGGACATAAAAGAGATATATCAAGGGCTCAAAGCAGACATACAAGGTGTACAGAAAGCCAGTGACAAGAAGTTCAAGGAATTTAAAGAAGGAGCAAACAGATAATGGAAGCAGTTCAAGAAATCAGGGTGCAATTCATCCAAGATATAAAAACAATAAAAATTGAAGGCCAAGAAGTGAAAACTCACAGGAAAAAATACACAAGCAGTCTGAGCATTTTGAGAACTGACTGGCAGACCGGGCAGATGAAGTGCAAAAGTGAAGAAAGTAAACAGCAAAAACAAAAATAAGCGAAAATAAAAGAGAAGGAGAAATGTTTAGCAGCTGATAGAGGACTCAAAGAGAAAGAACCTCAGAATCACGAGAGTGCAGGAAGAACATGGGGACATACCGAAAGGACTAAGGGACTTATTCACTGAGATTATGGAAGAAAATTTCCCAAATCTAAGGAAAGAAATGAACATGGAACTACTTCAGTCAGATAAAACTTCAAGCAACTTCAAATAGAAAAGAACATCCCCACCACACACCAAAATTAAAATCATAGAGACCCCCCCCACACACAGACACACACAAACAAAAATCTAAAAGCTCTAAGAGAAAAGCTGTGGGTGACTTAAAAGCCAAGCCCATCAGGATAACTGCAGATTTCTAAATCCAAACAATAGGCAGTTCTCAGATGAAGGGGTTCAAATGGTTAATAAATACATGAAAATATGTTCAGCATCCTTAGCTGTTAGAGAAATGTAAATCAAATCATCAATAAGATACCGTCTGACTCCAGAGAGAACGGAATATATAAAGAACACAAACAACAGTCAGTGCTGGGGAGACTGAGGGGAAAAAGAACCCTCCTGCACTGCGAGTGGGGATGCGAGCTGACTCAGCCATTATGGAAAGCAATATGGAAGTCTCTCAAGAGATCGGAAATAAATACCCCCTTCAATCCAGCAATAACTCCTCTGGGACTCTTCCCCAAAGAGTTAGAAGCAACATACAGCAGAGACACATGTGTACCCATGCTCATAGCAGCACAACTAACAATAGCTAAAATGTGGAAGACGCCAAAATACTCATCAGTAGACCAATGGTTACATAAATTGTGGTATCTATATGCAATGGAATACTACGCATCTATAAAGACAGATAGGTTGGAGGCTTTTGTAGGTAAATGGAAGCAACTTGAGACCACCATGCTTAGTGAAGTGAGTCCTAGAAGGTGAAATATCAAATTCTTTCTGCAATAAGAAAAACCAAAAATCACAATTATTTCATAGAGCTAATTGAGGGGAATAATAGGAACTGGAGGGAAGGAGAAGGGGTGGAAGGGTTGAAAAGGGAGAGGGGAAGAATTTGTAATTTTGCCACAATATGTATATGCAAAAATACTCAAGGTCAATGTAAACATTATGTATTGTATCTATAGATACAATAAAATAAAGAAAAATAAAGACTAGTCAATTTATTAATTTATATTTTGTTTATATTGTGTCTTTTTATGTAGTATAATCCATTTCACTGGATTTATAAAAGCATCTTGGAGGAATAGGCGTTAATCTCATAAATTTACAAATTATAGAAAGTTAAGTTAAATGAACATAATAAGAAGAATAGCCAGCCATTAAATATTGCAAGTGACTCTTTCCATGATCTTAAAAGTTGAAGTAAGCTTCAGTAATCTGTGAGATCAAGTGCAATATTCCAGTATGCTTTATCAATATAGCTCAGTTCAAATCACTTAGAAAAAAATACATTTTAATTATATTTAAAACTATGAAATTGATACATTTCAATATCCAGAACATCAAAATGCTTCATTATCTCACCATCCTATCCCTTGATTATTGACATAATACAAATCCATTTGTCTTAGTAGCAATAATTATTTTTACTGAGGTCACAATCTGAAAGGATTTTTTTTTACAGGCTGGTGTTTTCCACTCTTTCTGAAATTTCTATTTTGTTCTTCATTGCTTTATCAAAGAAAGAACAACTTTCCAGTTGTGATACATGCAAGTATTAACATAGATATGTTTACACAGTAGAATTCCTTAAATCCACCATGATACTGTGCGTATCTTAGCATTTAATTCAATTTGCGAGTGCCTAGTCCATTCCTATAGCTCACCTAAGCTGCCCCGAGAGCAGAAAATTATTTGAGACTTCATATAAATTTTCTAACAGTTAATGTATCTAAGTAACAAATCTTCCTTTTTAAGATTTGAACTCGTTAAATTATTTCATGAAAGAACAGAAGGAGATCAAATTTAGTAATAAGAGATTTAGAATTCTGATTAATAGATGAAATTCTTATTTTCTTAGGCACGCATATGTGTAGGCAGGTTGAAATACTACATCGATCAGTGGTGCATTTTCCTTGCCCAGTTACTGAAGTGCATGTGATATTGTCATATACACGTGAGCTTCACATGGAGGTTGGCAGATGACAGAGGCAGAGCTCATGTAGCACTGAGAACCACACGGATTCTCATAGGTGCCTACACATTTGTTGGTCCAGCATCTGCCAGGTTCGAAATTTCACGAAAAGAACATAAAAATGTATGCTGTGGTGGGGCCCATATCTAGCTGTCCAAGGCTACCTGTGGAGATGAGATAGCCTATGGGCCGAATAATTATGTTGTCATGGCTGGTTTCACTGGTAGAAATATAATCTCTGAGATAATAATTTGAAAATAACATATGGAAGGAAAAGGGAGCTTGTGCACACGTAACTCTGCCCTTAAGTGACATCTGGTAAACATAATTTTCCTAGATAATTGCACCCTTAATTGTGATGTAGGAACAAAATGCTTTTTTAATTACAGATTAATCAAAGATCTACTAGTTAATTTTTTCAAAAGAATGATTTACCAGTTACCCTTCTCTTTTGCTTTCTTTTGAGGTTTCAGCTTGCTTTTTGCCAGGAAGATAAGTTTAGTTAAACTCCACCTTCCTGGAATTTCTTATAGACAATAAACTGACATAAAACTGAAAGCCAGTAAATTAGTTTAGACAAGAAGTTACATTCAAAATCAATTTATAAATATATTTTAATATTCCAAGTACACCAACCAAAGAGCTACATATTTTTGTAGGAAAAAAATCAGTTAGGATAAGTGTTAAATAAAGCAAACATATTGTACATGATGAAATTCAAAGAGATTTGAGTCCAATAACATGTGATATTGAGATATGATATGCTCACAACTAAATATAAATATCTCGGTAGAAATTTTATAGACCTTGTGTTAATTTTGACCTGGATTCATGGGCATTTTTTTAGCTGAATAAACACAGGATTTTTCTAATATATACTTATATTATGCAGCAGTAAGTTTGAATTTTTTACTAGGAAATATTTAATTTGCCAAATATTTGCCAGAAAATCTTTTATTGATGTTTACTGTCATCACATTCTTTAAATTGCAAGCATTAGGACAAAGACTTTCTTAATTATTTGACATCCCTGTGATTCAATAAGTATATTTTGAATAAACAATGGCGAATAAGTGATTAATTAAAAACAGAATGCATACATCTGTACATATGTATAAGTATATATGTATATGCATCTATATTTGTATATATTATATTGCTAAACATATATCCAACACCTACTATACCTAGCATACACTGTATTATACATAGTGTATACAGTAATACCACTGATAAGTGTTTTTTGGTCATGTTGTATTGACATTAGCTTAATATATCAAATTTTGCAAGATAATCATACTCATTTTGTTGGTTTAATTTCCCTTATGTTAAATATTATTTCTTTGATGGCATTATTTTGTTATTTCAGAGCCATATGAAACTTAAACTAGAAACTTCAAAAGATTTTGAGTCCTGTTTAACAGAACAGAAAACATGAGGTGATCTCAGAGTAAAGAGTTTTCTAGATTAGTATGTTATGATCATCCTTTCTTAGGTGAGATTATGAGGGTAGGGATTTGCTTAAAAATTAGAGCCTTTGCCTAGGAAGCACGAGGCCCCAGGTTCAATTCCCCAGCACCACATACACTAGGTAGGTGTTTTGGAGCTATCCTGTAATCGCAACACTTTAGGAGGCTGAGACAGGAGGATTGCTGTAAGTTCAAGGCCAGATTGGGCTACATAGTGAATTTCGGACCAGGCTGAAATACAAAATGAGACCCTGTCTTAAAAAAGAAAAGAAAATGAGTGGAATTATGTCTGTGAAACAAGAAATTTTGGAGTCGTTGAGAAGTCTATGTCAGATGTAGTCTATAAATGGACTGCCAAATTCTACATCCAAAGAGAGTATCTGACAGGAGCATATCTTTGCCCTCATGTTTTGATGTGCTGCTTAGGCTGAGCCACATTGATAAACACAATTTGTCCCTTGAAATCGCCCTTTCAGAGGTACCGGCAAGAGACCCCGTTAGGAGCCTGATGATCTCCGTTTGCTATCATAGATCGCCCACAAGGTCTAAGATTTCTCTGAACTCGTTCTTTACTGCTGATGGTTTGCCTGGTGTACAATCAATGTAATTTTGATGTGCTGTGAAAGGATCAATAGCATCCTTGAAATTTTTATTTCAGAAAAAAAGAACCTTGTTTTCTGTCCTCTTTTATTTTGACATAAAAATGGTATTCAAGTTTTAAAAGACAGCAAGTATCAACTCAAGAATATTAAAGTAAAAATGTCTTCATGACTAAGAATTACTAAAGAAATTTGCCACCCCTAGCCTAGCATTGCAGAAAATACTTGTGGGAATCTTTGATCAAAGCGGAGAGACAAGTGGCACCAAAAAGTCTGGAGGAAAAGAAAAGCCTAAAGGGAAAGTGTGACAACAACAACAACAACAACAAAATAGATTGATATTTGAATCATTTGATCGGCATCCTATTAAAACAGTACCAAGTGTCTCATAAAATACTGAAACAGTACCAACTGTCTCAACAGTACCAAGTGTCTCAATCTGTGAATCTTCTCCCGAAATTATTATTTTAATAGTATATATGTTGGCAAAACATAATTATATTCAACATGGGGAAATTGATATAAAATCTTTAAAAATATGCATGCATGAAGTTAGGGATGGATATGTAGGTAAAATGATAAACCAAATCTGGTAAAATGTTAGTAATTAGTGAGATGTGAGTAAATAATTCTTGAAAGGTTAAAAAAAAAGCTGAACTAAGCATGCAACTCTATTGCTTTAAGTGTAGTATACATATGTGATATAGATCCAAGTTCATTTAACACAGCAATGTGGTATATACTTAAGATCATTTAATGTAGTGATTCACTCATTTGGTCCTGGATATAAGTTTATCCTAAGAAAACTGAATGCCTTTTGAAAGTACAAATACTTACCTTGCAGTACACTGATAAGAAATATGAAATTTAACTTCTCTCTTTTTCTTTCTCATGTTTTCTAGCCTTATAAATTCTATTGTCATAGTTTTCTTATGTAGACTGGTGAGTAAAGCCACATTAAAGAATCTCAAAAAAGATATAGTAAGATACAGGAAAAAAGAACTTTGAGCAAATCTCTTCAATAAAGGGCTCGGCTGGACCCAGAGAAGAGGAATTAAGATATGGCCACTGTAGCCCCTTCTTGGGGTGAAAAACTGAATTAATAAGTGGTGATATGAGTGGTGGTGTCAGACTCAGAAGATTAAATATGTCAAATATTACATGGTTTCTCTGATTTAGGAAACCCAGAACACAGGTATTCTATAGAACCAAATGAGTTTGGTAGTGGGAGTTCTGGGGAGATGGGGAGGGTTTTAGAGGGCCAAAAATGAGGAGGAAAAGGGACCAAAATATTGATGTTTTATATATATATATATATATATATATATATATATATATATATCTCACACATATATATATATGCACAAAATACTCAAGTTTGTTGTGAACATTATATATTGCATACATATTAATAAAATGATGAGAAATTTTTAAAAAATGAAAAGTTAATCCTAAATGTATTGAAGCACATAATTTATGTATGTGGCAATTCTGATCGAAAGATTTTTTTTTACATCCTTATTCAAGTATTGCATCCTGATTGTTTTATAATTTGACGTTTTCTCACCCACAATCAGATGTCTAAAGGCAAGAGGAAGGATGTGACGCGTAAATCAATAGACAATGGAGCACTCTGTCAGTATTTCTTCTAATGCAATTGCTAAAATACAACCAAAAAATTCTACCAAATGTATATTAAATAAATGTTTGATTCTCCAGAGTTTTCAAAAATACCCTGAATACTATAATTTAGGGGATAAATTAATTAATAGTATACTTATGTTTAAATTGCATAAATAACATAAAGTATGTTTTTGTCAAGGACATTCTAGAGTACACTTTGAATCAGAAATTAAATTTATCCAGAAAGCTTAGTTTAGAATCCTTGTTTTTAAAAATAAAATAAAAAGATAAATCATACAATTTGTTTTTAAATGAAAACAATATTTCATAACAAGTTTTATTTATAATTATGGTACATAAATATTAGAGTTGTATGAATATGCCTAGCATACACACGTGGAATATTTAGATTGTTTATATATGTCTATATTTGCATTTGATATACATTTTTGTTTTGAATACACATGCCTTATTTGCCTCTAATGATTATATATATATTGTGTTTAGACTGCACATATTCCTCTGTACAGATAAAGAAAATAAGATTGTGTTCTGGTGTTTTATACTATATGACTTCTGAGAGGTATAACTATAAGAAAGTAAAACATGGGCAAAATTGGACAGAAGCACAGGGTTATTTGCAATAGAGTTATAAATAAGGACATAGTGCATTTCTTTCAGTAAGTTATGCAGATGCCATGGTCTGTCAGATTTGAAGGTGTTTCTTAACTAACACCAGGTGGTTCAGCCTTTGCAGTACCGTAACAGCCGAATAGTAGCAGGTGTCCTTGGAGAACAGGTTACTTTCCTTGATTGATATTTTCCATGGCTAAGGTTAATTTCTAGGGAGGAAAGCAGCTGAAAGCTTCTGTCAGCTGAGGTTTGTAAGAAAAGGGGCATCAATGTGTCAACAAGGAAGCAGGTTACCTGCCAGAGTAACCACAATAATCCACAGTTTGTACCATTTGGGTAGAGAGCTGTTCTTTTATTTGCCCTAATTGGGCTACTTCAGGTTTTGCTTTTCATTTTCAATGAAAATCTACACTCTTCAGTTGATCCTAACGCTGTTTCTCATGGTAATTAGTCCCCTTGCCAACTAACTTCCGGTTTTCCTTCCTCACTTGAGTATTATTAGTTTCCAGGTAACTTCTGGTTGGAGTGACACGTGCCCCTGTCACTAAGGAGTTTGGCCCCTTGTTCATTCAATTGAATGATGCTCTTATAGTGCCTCACAATGGGAAAATTCTCCCTCCTGAGGAAAGAAAACATACAGCTACAGAAAGAACAAGTTACCCACGTATGACAATGAGAGTAGCATTAAATGGTCATTTTTTGTCCTCTTATTTTTTTCTTAGATTCATGTAATCAACTTCCAAATAACACAGTGATACACGTTGGTCGTGGTTCCAGGTAGAGATCCTGTCTTGAAAGATGCATGATCGTCACATTATTGCTCTTGAAATGATATACCATCTTTATTTTTATGAGATCATTTTAATGTTCTATCAGAGAAGTGGCTCTCTGTGCTGGGCTATATGATGAGACCAAACATCTTATGTGTTTTTATTTTTTCCTTCACCTAGTTAATATCATCTCACTCCCCCTTGCTCTTGAGTAGGTTTCTGAATTTTAGACAATGTTATGTGAAATACTGTTGCTGACAAAAAAAAAATTTATAAATTAGATAGTAATACTGAATAGGACACTGACACAAGAAGACAAGATTATATCTAGAATAAATGTTGATCCAGTGACAAAAAAAAAATAACAGTCATTTTTAGGGTTACACGAGTGCATTGTAATGAACTAGTCATTGAGTGCATGGTTGGTCTCCCGAAAGGACAAATACACTCTCATGTGAAAATCAAGGTCAAAGTTGACCAGTCACAATAGATAAATTAGCCTCAGGGAATGGGAACCAATGCTTTGTACACGATAAGGCACCCATGTCTGACTCACTAATTAACTTACATCATGCATTCACTGCAGTGCATTGTAGCCCGCGCGATTGTCTCGCCAGCAAGAACGCACGCGGGCATCAGGATCCTTCTGCAGCAATCGTTTATTATAACATTGATGAGAGGAAGACCCCAAGCCCCAAAATGGCACGGTTTATATATCCTTTAGGTTACCTCTGGGTGGGGTGTTGGTTCCTGATTTGCAAAGGCCATTCAGGCCATATAATGAGTCCGAATGACGTGACTCCGGGGCTGGTCTTTAGCCTAGGCGCATATGTAGTGGCAATTGTTTGCTAATCAGCCGGCCGGATGCCGGCGCCATCTTGTAATGGCGTTTGCAGGCTCTCTACAGTGCATGATGTGCAGATGCAGAGGTTAGCTGATGTTAAACAACTGTATTACCCTAATTTTAATATTTTGTGATTGGTCATTTCAAGTCATCTTAAACATGAACTAAAGATCTTAACTATTTATAATCATGTCACTGATTTTTCCCCATTTTATTGATATGTGTAAGCCCAAAATTTAAGGTTTGCAATGAAGTTGAGCATTTTGTGCACATATGTATCTTGTCAAGGTGACAAGGACTTTCCCACTCTCCTTTTGTCCCTCCCCCTATCCACACCTCCTTCCCTCCCCACCCTACTCCCCTGTTTCACTTTGTTTTTTTGTTTTAAGTTCCATAGGAGTTGTGATCTGGGTTTCTCATATCAGAAACCATTCGGGGAATTATCCACTAACCACACATCTATGTGTTCACAGGTGGGCTCTAATTTCTTTTATGTTATGAACAAGTACACTGTTCAGCGCAGAATATTGGAGACTTCTCTTGTTGATGTTATTTTTCAAGGTCAAAGATGATCTGTAATCACACCACTTCAGGATCACAGGCATTTACTTAGTTGATCTGTCTTTCAGCAGAGATTGAATTAATTTCTTTGTCTTAGACCTTTTAATATTTGGTCATAGAACATAACAAAGCAAACAAAAGAAAGTAGAATTGCCAACAAGCAGGTAACATTAGCATGTAGGATGCTGAAACAGTGATTGCGGCATGAAGGGCTCCTAGTCTATAGATGTGCTGTACCCTCCAGCCCTGCTGCTATCTAATCACAGGTCTGTTGCTTACATCATAAACAAAATTGTGCGTTTCTTCTACCCATCCAATGACGTTATGGTTCCAACTGAAACTAACTCGAATAGTACTCTTTGGCAGCAGATCACTGAATGAACAGTTGTCAGGGTTTCCATCTTGTCTACAAGCTGATTTTTGAATCCTTTATAATTTTCTGCTGCAGCTGGCACTGCCTGTTCCAGAACTATAAGGGACCACATTTTGATTTAAGACCTCACCATAAACTCCACACATTATCTTTCAAATCATAAAATCTCTTAGTAACATAAAGCCTACCAAGGCATATTGCTTAAAAAGCAGAGGTAACGTGTACAGCAGTCTGGAGTATACTTTTCTACTCTTTTCTAGCTGTGCACAAGGTTAGGGGATAATTTTTCACATCTTATCACAAATAGCTTTATTCATTTTTCATACATATGGAATACAATAATTTCAGAACTTAATGAACTGCACAAAGTAGCATGCTGATGTTTCATCAATGAGAATTGAGAAAAAATCATCTACTTGGTTTTTATTGTAAAAGAGATATCACACCTACTTCTCTGAATTTTTGAAGTTCCTTTTCAATACCATTGTAGTTCTAACATTTGTACTTCAATTAGTGTCCACTGTCAATTTTCCAGGTTTAGACGGGCCTTCACAGGAGCAGGGATGTATTGGCACCTCTGTGGTTGCAGATAGGTTACATTTTGTGTTAAGGAACTCTGTTGCTCTATGTGTTCTTTTCCAGCTTTGTGTAGCATGTCACTAACCCTGAAACATCAAATCTACATCTGTATATAATTCTCTATCTTTGACGATAGGTATTAGATACCTCCTGAATTTGCCACAGGAACTAGATATTCTTTTTTCTTAATAGCTCCATATGAAAGTTTATATCATGTTTGTGTAAGCATGAATCATACATGTGTTTTTATGTGAGTATAAATGTGTGGAGTATACATTCTATGTGTTTGTTGAGGTACGTGAATAAAATATCAACTAGTGAATAAATGTAAATTTAGATACATGATAAATGATGATACCTTCTTCTCACATTGTTTTGAGCTAAATTTTGGATCTTATATTGTAATGTAGTTTCAATTCAGTGCAGAACACCAGAAACAGGCTACACAGCCCTCTCTGTCATGTGTATGTGAATAAAATAATATATGAATAAATGTGTGTTTACATGCATGGTAAAATGACATTGACTTCCTTTCACATTATTTCAAAGTGAAACTTTGGTTTCGATGTTGTTCCATAGTTTTATATGAATGCAGAGCATCTGCTACAAGCTACACAGCCCTCTCTTTACTATTTGAAAATTTCTTGGTAATCTCTATATATTTTAATTTTTAAAAATAACCTTTAAATTTCAGAATTAAAATGATTTAATAGTTTCAAGTATTCTATAAGAATAGATTATTCAAAACAATCATATTAAAGATGAAAAATATACTCAAGTGTAATGCATAATTTATTTCTCATAATAAATCTTATTCTACACTGTAAAAGTACTGAAACCATATTTTTACAATTTATCAATGACACATTGGAGGGATATATGCAGTTTCATGAAAAGCATTTTCAAATAGCTCAAATCCCTGTGAGTTTTTCTTTTAACCAACAGATTTTTTAAAAAGCATTTTTCCTTTAAATAGTTCAAAATACTTTGAAACCAAATAGAAGCACATGGCTTGTCTGCCTAGAGTCATTGCTACGTACTGTTGTGAGACATATAAGCTTATCACTTTAGAAAGAGAGTTGTGTGTTGGCTGATTTATTCACAAGTTCCTATTGTACACTTACTTTATGTCAAAGTTCCTTGCCAGTAAAAAGAATTCATACATACAACACTAGGAATGAAAAGTGACAGGGATTAGGGACTCTCAGCTGAATTGCCTATCTAAAAGATACAGCAGAAGAGGCATTTAAGAAGAAAGTAAAGCCTACAGTTGGTAATACAGTTACAAACCTTCAGTGGAAAGTGAAGATCTCTTATCTGTAGCTGATGATGTTGGCTGACCTGACAGCAGTCTTAGGGTGATTCGAGGTCAACGCTTTTATTCATCAACTCTGATTCTTTCTCACTCTCAAGGAAAACAGAGCAAGGAAAAGCAAAAGAAAGCAGAGTACAGCAGTTCAAACCCGTACGAAGATTTGAGATCTGTTTCTTCTTTTCAGAATTCTTTTCTACCACTGTAATCATGTTCCATGAGAAGATGTAACTTCTGAAGAGAGTATTATCAATAGAAGGGAAGAATCTGATACATTGTAAACATGGTATTATAATGACTGTGAATGATAAATTACATTGAAGAGGCCTCTCAATTTGATGATGTTTTGTTGTAATACTGGCAAGTGTCAGAAGAGCACTGGTAACAAATGGCTAACTTAGGTTGATTTTCTTCAAACGTTAACACCTCAAGAATCATCACCCTTTCCGACAAACCCCATACAGTAGAACACAACAATCCAACTGGAATTCTACAGAGTCTCAAGCGCCTAATGCTCTGAGACATCTTAGTATCTTGTGCTGGTGGCAGTGTGGTGTTTTTGGAAGCATTATATCTCCAATAAATTTATCCAAACAAGTTATCATCTTCATTGGCATTCTTCTTCCAAGTGCTTCTGATGGTCACATTCATAAATTAAAAAAAAAAAAATGCCTCTCCCTTGCAGTGTCCCTGTGCCTCATCCTGATACACAAAGACATAGTTCATGAACTGAATCCTCCTCTCTTAACCCTTTCACACACACAAACATGATTGTTTCTGTGCTTCGTAATGAAGATCCAGTTAAGGGCTTCCACATCAACCCCTGTGTCCTTGCTCACTGTTTTTTGACACAGGAACTCATAAAGTCATTGAATTGCCCAGAAAAGTCTGAACTTGTGGTCTTCCTGTCCGAGATGCCTAGAGTACTGGGATTTTAGGTTTATACCACAAGCCTCAGCCTCAATGACAGATCCTAAAAATACCATTTCCGGTAGCAGAGATCACTACTTTGATTTCTGCATGTTTCTGGTGCCTAGGGCACAGTTAAGCAATCACAGAACATGACATCTTTTTCCAGGCACCAGCTGAGGCTTCCATGAGAACTCTACCACCTACTTTCAAATAAGCTCACCAACATAGTCTACACTTTAACAGTAACAGGAGGCAATCTAGAGACAGACTTCGGTTTCCATGGAAGGTAGAAAGTTTCTATAGCCAAACTTGTATTATTGGTGTGCAAATGCAGATGGGTTATAGTTCCTTTTTACATAAATCCTGCAACACTAATCAAATCGGAATAAGGAGTTATTTATGACCTTTGTAATCAGACAGAATGTAGTTCTACTACGGTTGGGCGGAAAGGCCACTGGCATTGATGACTGTACCTGTCCTCCAGACTGTTCACCATGCCTAGATGGAATGGCCACTGGCAAAAACAGTGTGGTCATAAACTAAATTTTAGGTAATTTTTTTTTGACCTAGTTGAACGGGTTGAGGGCACTGATAAGAAAATGGAAACTCTCATGAAGTCATCAAAAGTTGTGATGTAACTTAGTTTTAAAAATATTTACTGTATGACAATCACTTCTGTAAAATCCCCCAGCACCCCTTTCTTAGTAGGTATTCTTGTTTTCCTTTGACTATAAAAACCTTGCTGCTGTAGGAAATAAAACTGTTCGGCTCATGAGACAGTTCCACAAGTCCACCTGAGTGGAAGTTAATTGTACCTCACGACCAGGTTCTGTTTAGCTTGTTGTCGTGCTGGCCAATACAATTTGTATTTTTTATAACTGCAAAAATTGCTCTACTTCTAATACCAGAGTTAAGCTGCCAGTAACTAGAGAAGAACTATTTTTGTTCCTTTTTAATTGATTGGAAATAATAGTTTTTTTAAAGAGGCTTCGGTGGTAGCTGTGCAATCACTATGTAGTCTGTTTTAATAGTATTTTATTTTAAAATTTCTATCAGCTATAAAGTCGTCCAAAGTGAATGATACTCCTACTCAATGTTTTCATATTTAGTTTTTATTTCAATACATGTCTCAACGGAAGTTGTATTAGAAATGGTAGTTTATTTTATAAGAATAATTAAAAATGGAAGGAAAAGATAGAAGAAATATAAAAAATTGTAGGTGTAAAATTTAAAAAAATATGCTTGCAGATGCTGTCTGAATACATTAAGCAGAGAATCAATTACCAATTATTGCAGAGAATAATTCATATTTTTAGGCTTTGCTGTAGGCTAGCACTAGTAGGTGAAATCCTATCAAAATATAAAATAAGCTCTTGGTATTTGAAAATTTCAATTACAGATTTGGAGATGTCATGTTTCTCACAAACCTGAAATTTCCTTTAAAAATCCTGGTTGTATTAATATTAGAGAAATAGATACATTTTCTTTGAGAGTTTACTTCCTGAGTGGTATATAAATCTTAGCAATTTCATGATAAACAAGTTTTATTTTATTTGCTTTCTGTGGCAGAAAACATAAATATGTCGTGTGTTTGAGAAAATAGCTTTAAAGCCTTCTTGTGTAAAATTAATCTTATTTATTTAATTATATTGCTGTCTTGCTGGCAGAATATTCAGTTTTTGTTTCTTTATTACTCTGTAGTAGACTATAAAATCATATTTGATTATTTATTTTATATTCTAATCAGGTATAACCTGACCATTTCAAGAAAATTCTTTCATTATATTTTCCTTCTCCTTGGGTTTTACTACAGTTACACATTCTCCTCTGGTATGCTTTGCCTGGAGGAATGACTACTTCTATCTTCATAACAGAATCTATCAAAGTACTTGTGTATTATGGCCTGTGTAGTGAGAGTTATTCAAGAAAAATTGCTGATTGAAAATAACGTGCAGAGCCACTACAGCTCAGTGCCCGAGTAATGCTTTCTTGAAAGAGCAAAGAGCCACTTGGTAGCTGCACAACCTTGCACGCGTCTGCAGAACTGAGATGAGGAGTGGAGCTTTCACTGAGCAGCTCCTGTGAGGTCTTGTACCACGTTTTGGAAATATTTTTTAAGAGATGTGGAGAATCTTATAATAAATATATTCATGATTGTATAGAAATAATGAAAGCTCATAGCCTCTTCTAGAGTGTCTCACCAGGGTCTTTTAAAAGTTGTTTTGAAATAACTTTTCAGCTGAATGTCTTTAAAAAAACATAACCTGGTATTGGCAGCTCTCAAGATCAAGGGATCAGGTTTAAGAGTAGCCGTTTGTATGGATGAAACTTTTTGTTTCATTTGCAGTCTCTGAATTCCTGGAATTCTCTTTTTCCCCAAGAATTACTTTATTTTCTGTTTAATTTATTATTATATACCATGTGTTTTAATATTATTTACATTTTCACAATTTTATGTATTTCAGTTTGTTCGGGTGGCAGGAGATGAGGAGTTCCATAATTAAAACATTAAATCTTATTGAATATATTGATTTATTTTGCTTCAAATCTAGATGAAAGGATAGTAGAGCATTCCAGTTCAAACTTGTTATGAGGAAATATATTTCATTTTAAAAAGACATTTTTATGTTCTTTAATCAGTGATCATGCTCTGTGCAGGAGGAACATCTGTGGACCAGTCTGGCTTCTTCATGTTTGGATGAATTCATTAAATATTTTACCAAACATAACAGGGTAACTCTTTAGTTAATAATTTTCTATAGCCCACAAGTCAAGTCATAAATACCCAAATAAAATATGGCCAAAAAATGTTCCCTACCACTGCATGGCCTCATGTAATATTAAATCATAAGCTATGAAGTGCACATAAATACTGTGGAAGGAAAGTCGTCTGTTCTCAGTTACAACGTTCGTGCTAACTCCTGGCATCTTTTTTCTTCCTGGGTGACTGTAATAATATCATCGAGTAGATGGTGGAAGCAAAAAACAAACAAACAAACAAACAAACAAACAAAAACTTTTCTGGGTCCTGGGCCAGTGAAAATCAGAAACTAATGGGCTAACAGATTCGGTTTACGGAGTGGAGAGAGAGAGAGAGAGAAAAAGTATAATATATGTGTGCATGTGTGTAATCATATAATACATTAAGAAAAATAATATAATTTAAGCTCTTCTAGTTAATTGAGATAGAGATTTTGTTTCACAAATCTATCACGTATCATTTAATAAACAAAAATTTAAAATACATGTATGTGGGGTCACTTGCACAAACACTTCATATTGATACTAACAAGCCTTACGAAAAGAAATTGAATTTGCAAAATCCTTTATAATGTAGCGCTTAGTATCATGTTACTATAGGCTTATGTGTGTCTATGACAGCATTACTTAAGGGTCATTTTAAAAATATGGATCTTCCATGTGGATCCAAACACGCAAAGCATATACCAAATATGCATATTTATAAAAATACACACATATAAATAGGAGTTAGAAATATGCACTCAGTGAATTGCATGAACTTATGATTTAGATGGAATTATTCAAAGAGCTGCAGAATGGTAGCAAAGATCCAGTGCAAAATGTGAAACTTATGAAGGGGACACAGTGAAGCACTCCTGAAGATTAGAAAATAATTTGTATTCTTTCAGCCGCCCTTACTTCCTCGGCTCAGGGAGTGTTGCTTTATCTACCGCAGTTTAAAGCTCGAGTTTGAGCACAGAAGCCGCAGCAATGTCGTCCATAAGGCCTTCTTCCATTGGCTGCATTTATTCCTTCTGTTTCCACATGCTGCTCTGCCATGACAGAAGGGTGATCACCAAAAATATGCCTAAACAAGGGAGTGACAAAGTGTGGGAGTCAGAGACAAAATTAATGAAGACAAAAGAGAAAATCAGCATTGGCTTTTCAAGGAAAGTGTGGAGACTTTTTGAAACACCACTCAATGGGGAAGTTACACTGTTCGGGTCGCACTTCAATGCGATGTCCCGTTGGCTGGTTTTCCTTCTTGATGCAAAGAGAAAATCACAATAGCAATTAAAGTAGAGACTCAAAAATTCAAACAAGAGTAACACAACTAGAAGCAAACAGAGAACAAAATAGCAAACCTAGAGAAAGAAAAGTATACAGTTCCTGGAAATGCTTTCTGCTACCATTTGTAGCTTGATCTAGATATCTAGTTTCATCCTCACCTCTCTCTCTAATGAGATTCTTCTTTCTCTTCAAATTCCCTCTTCACTCACTAATATACTTCTATTATATTCTGTTTTAAATCCTTCTCTACTGTTATTCTCCTTCAAGAGTTTCTTATAAACAGTAATTTTCAAGTGAGATCAATATTTTCCTACCTGCAGTGAGGATTATTAGGTGATGTCATGATGTAGTTTTGATACGTGCAATTCCGTGGTTGATAGTGTTACCTAGTGCAGTGCTCCTTAAAGTTTATAACAACAAGGACTGGTCTACTAGAAGACTGTTGCCCCAAGGTGCGGTGCGACAGGACTTGTTAGGTAATAGTTGTTGAAGGGGAGCTTTGAATTGAGGACCATCTGCAGGAGGGGAGGAGGGAGGGAAGTTTTGCCTCTTGTGAGGTCATCAGTGCCATTAGAAGCTCATGGAGCCTGTATGACAGGTGGGGGCGCTGAGCCATTTACTCCCTGCCCTAATCTCATCTGTCTTGTCAGCTGGTCCTTCCAAGGCTACCTTCGGATACCTGTCCCCATCCACAACTGGAAGTTGAGATTCCCGATCTAGAGGTTAAATTCCACAGATGCTACTAAACAACAGATAGGGCACAGGATAGTCACTCACAAGAATGTTTTGTTTGTTTCAAAATATCAGTAGTGATGAGTTTGAAGAACACTGCTCTTAGGGAAAGTTTATATTATGAATGGGGAGAACTTTCCATGAAAGTAGAAGGCGCTGCTCATTGAGACTACATTTCTCAGGATAGATAATCCAGGCAAAGAAGAAGTAAATACAACTTTGTGCAACTAACCAAGTGTCACAACTAAATGAGCACATATTTATAAATATAAATTTTAAAATTACGAAAATATTAGTGATCCTGGGACATTTTTCCATGAACATAGTCATTTTGCCATAAAAACCAGCATTGATATGTCCTACCATACTACTTACTAATTACAATTTTGCAACCAAACAAATGTATAAAGGCACTGTCTAAAACAGGAAATTGTGTCCTCAGTGTGTAAAAGACCTGAATAGTTGTTGCACATCTGAACATTTGAATATCTTGAATGTTTTTCTTCGAACCTCATAGAGTCATATAAGGAATACTTCTATAGCTGTGTAGCAGTTAGGAACATGGACACAGTAGTTTACTTTTTTTTTTTTTAGAAACACAATCTAAAGTGGAATTCAGTAGGCACGAGGTCTACTGGAGGAAAAGAAAAACACAGAGAACAATCAGACCGAGGTGCAGTTGTGGTAACTGTGAAGGGAAGCAAAGTGTAGCGGGTGTCGTCAGCGGCAGCACAGTTCTGCGGGCAGCTTGATCAGACCAGTAGGTATCATCAAGCTCAGGTCCTCCTTTAAAGAATGTCTTTGTGTTGCATGAAATTTTTGCAACCTCTACCAACTACAAAAATCTCAATTCTGTCCATTTCATGGCTAATCTCTATGAGACAATAAGATAGGAAACACCACTGCTACATGTGATGGTCAGAGAATTCAGGCTTTTAGATTAGAGGACAGCCAATGAATTGGATATCCTGAGATGAGGTTTCCTTCCTTGTTCCAAAGACCAGCTATGAAAGACTGGTGCAGTACATAATTGATCATGCTAAAAGCAACTCTCAGTTATTGCCTTTATGTGGAAACTAACCACAGGCTGGTGGCTTTCATCTTGGGAGGTGAGGTGTTTGGCTTTGCCAATATGTTGAGTATAATGAATTGAGGTTTGAGGTGCCCTTAAGAGGATCACTTAGATACACATTGTATATACAATGTTTTAATCAAATTTTCTCTTTAAGTACTATGGATTGTTTATTATTGAGCATTTTAATTTGGAGAAAAATCGACCACAATTCGGCCAAAAGTAATAGCTATGAGTTCTTCAATTAGACTAATTAGAAAGTGGGAAAATTTACATCTTAAAGCCAGCCTTCTTTAAATACCAATAGTAAAACTATTATTGAAATATGACTGGGTACCTCACTGAAAAGAATCCAGCCTTGTAGTGGATTGAAGACATGCTGCAATATATTTAATAATATGTTACAGTATAGTGAAGGCTCAGAAAAAAAAAACTTACTTTATAGTGCTTGAGATTAACGCGTGTCTCTCTCTCTCTCTCTCTCTCTCTCTCTCTCTCTCTCTCTGTGTGTGTCTGTGTGTGTGTGTGTGTATGTATGTGTCTCTCTCTCTCTCTCTCTGTGTGTGTGTGTGTGTGTGTGTGTGTGTGTGTGTGTGTGTCTGTGTCTGTGTCTGTGTCTGTGTGTGTCTGTGTGTGTTCCGGTGCTTGCTTATCTATTCTGATTCTGTCAAGGAGGAGCATCCATTGGAATAGTCATTAATAGCTTCGAATATTTACCTTGTGAAGCTCAGCCCACCAAAACTGATTCTACCCAAGACCTAAAATCTCCAGGTGGTTTAGTGAATACTATAAAAGATTTGATATTCAAGGGAAGAGAAGTACGAGAAATAGAAATTTAATAGGTCATTACATTTGCTTAATCTTTTAGAGAAATATGCTTTTGCTAAAATCTGCAACTTGTTTTTTTGCATATGTTCCTGTGTTGTTTTAAATATATGAAGAACTAGATTGCTTATACTTTCTTTTTTTGAGACAGGGTCTCGCGCTGTGGTCCAGGCTGGTACTGAATTCACTTCAGAGCCTAGGCTGGCCTGGACTCATGGCAATCCTCCTGTCTCAGCCTCCCAAGTGCTAGGATTACAGTTGTGAGCCACCATGCCCAGTTTAGGTGGTGCTGGGGAATGGAACCCGGGTATTTAGAGCTTGGCTTAATGCTTGCTCAAGCGCTTTAACCACTGAGCCACTCCTCAAGCCCCTATACTTACAATCTAAGCAAATATGGAAGAAAAAATATTCTATAAAGTAGAATAAAAATTATGAAGGAAAAGGTAGTACGTTAACAATCACCTTGACTCTTCCCCATCTTTAAATAAGGCTACTGTTAAGTATTTGGTTCAGAGTAGCAATAAAGAAAGAGAGAAAAAATGAATCTTACCGTCAAAAAAGAAAAAAACTGGGCTAATTCTAAACACTTTTTGCCAAGTAATCAGGCTTAACATTATCGGTGCTAAATCATGTTGACAGCAAATATTCCTGATGTGACATGACAAGAAGAACATTTTAGCTCTAAGGATTTGGCACAGTAACCATGAGAGAAACATCAGAAGAGACTAAGTTGAGAAATCTTTAAAAATCCTTGCCAAGGATCCTCGAACTGTTCAAATAAATGGTTTTGTTTGATTGATTTTTCTCCCATTTTATTGGTATGTATAAGTGCAAAGTCTAAGGTTTACAATGAAGTGGAGCATTTTGTGTACCTACGTACCTAATAAATGGAAGACAGAGGTAGCCACAGACCTGAAGGACTGAGGGAAAAGACAACTAAAGAGGGAAATGGTTTTCTGAATAATAACTGGGGCGTGAAAGTTGACAATAGGGGAAAACTACTGAGATGCAGAAACTCAAGTTCAACATAGATTTAGTTAATACTAATATAGCACACACACACACACACAAACACACAGACACACACACCTTTTCTGTTTGTTTGTTTGTTTGTTTGTTTGTTTGTTTGAAATAGCGTTTCATTATGTAGGTCAGGCTTGTCCTAAACTCAGTACATAGCCCAGGCTGGCCTCAAATTCACAACACTCTCTCCTGCCTCAAGTTCCCTATTGCAGAGATTATAGGTACGCACCATTATGCCCAGTTTATGTTGTGTTGGGGAATTAAGTCCAGCGATTTGTACTTACTAGGTAAGTGCTCTAACTGAAGACCTATGCCCTTAGGCCCCTCTTAGAATGTTCTTGGCCAAAAGCCGGGAGAAAACCCCAGGTGGTATTTCTTAGACAAAGAGAAGACAAAGAAAAAGCGAAGCTCCTCACTGAGAGGCCAGAGAAGATTCAGGAGGGCATTCCTAGTTAATACTATTGTTAACACTGAGTTTTAGTCAAGGAGAATACTCTGTATTACTTCATATAATATTTTAACAACGTGAGACTTACTGAAATGTGTGGAGAACTTTGTATATTGTTCTTGCTTTCTTTTGCTAATTTAAGTGATTCGAAATTGAGAAATTTATTAAATATTGTTCAAGGATGTATTACATGGGTCTTTGGTCCTGAGTGCACTACACTTATTTTTTCTGGCTCTTTTAGTTTTAATTTCTTAACCATCAAATCTTAACATGTTGTCCACCCAGACAAAACAAAATCAAATCAGGAGACTTCTTTTTACATGCCAAGATGGCTAAGTAAAAGAAAGATTAGAGCAATCACAACTTTTTCACTTTTGAAATCTTACAGCATACTGGTTTTTGGTTTAATATTTATTTTGTCTTCAAATTTTAACAATACAAAATGAAATAATCAGATCCCTGTTATAAGGCATCAATTTAATTTTCCATTCAATAATGTGCTTAATTACATATTTACATATGTTGAATTCTATCCTGAGTAACTTGAGAGAGTAACTTTATATGGAGATAGCATTTTTACAGAGCTAACCAAATTTGGTGGATTGATTAGCATGATCTTTACTACGACATGAGTACTGTTTTTATAACATAAAACATTTGGATAACACTTTCATAGGATGATAATATAAAGACATGCAAGAGACACTGAATACTGATAACTACTTCATTATAAATTAGTTTCCGAAAAGAAAAGACAAAAAGAATCTACTCAGTCAGTATATTACTTTGTTGGCTGCGTTAGAACAGCCTATTTAAAATGACAAAAACACTGAAAAATAAATGTATGGGATGTGCCAGTGCAGGTTATTTCAAGTGCTAAAAACAATGTGCCCACGCAAGCACCCTCGGAAAAATTCCAAGGTCAGGGTAAACGGAGTTTCAAGTAGAGCAAAAGATCGACATTAAGTTCTACGGATAGAGGAAAAAAGCAAGATTAGATATGTCAGGAATGGGGCTGGACTGCTCAGAGTCTATGCATCTTATGGTGGAAGACTCAAGACCCAACCCAAAGTGAGATGTCTACGGAGTTTATTTAGGGGAGCCAGATATATTTGACAGGGGTAGTTGACTAGTGGGCCCTTGCTGATCTCTATTCTTCAAGAAAATTAAGAATAACAGAAAAAAAGAATCTGAAAGAATGTTAGTTACATGTAGTCAAAGAAAGAATGGTTTCAAAATTTTAAATAAAATTAAATGTCTCCAGGGTTACCTGACTGTGAGAGAGATGCATGGAAAAAAAATACAGATTCATTATTGTTTTTGAGTGGAGGGAGGCTTTCACTAGCTCTCACTTTAGATCAGCTATGATAAATCAACCTATGTACTTCGAATCTGCTCATAGTACCATTCCTACCAACTGCGACATCAGCTTCATAAATTTATTCATTCAGGCAACATTCAGTATGAAATTCTTATTTCATTCACAGTCCTGATAAATTATGTGGACAATAAAAACAATAATAAGCAATTGCAATCCTTCTTAAATTTTCTTTCTAATCAATTCATCCACAGAGCAGATGGGTTGAGTATCAACTACCTGTAACAAACATGGATTAGAAGAGTATAGTAACATGATTAAAAGACTCTTGTGCGTACAGTAGCAGTGAAGGAAAATAACTCATAAAAATCTATAACCCAATAAGTTATCAAACCCTTTTTGAGTAATTCACTTGATTGTGCTAAATGATAAAAAAACTTTTTATTTTGGCTTCTGTGTGTGTGTGTGTGTGTGTGTGTGTGTGTGTGTGTGTGTGTGCGTGCATGTGTACATGTCCAAGTGTCCACATATCCATTTATCTTAGGAATTTAATTGATAGTGTAGAAAAGACCCAGTGCAGGTAAAGTAACATATTGTAAGTCGTTCTGAAGACAGAACTTTAGGCAGGTAGTATGTAATGTCTCCAATTATATTTTAAAAACTTTACTAGATGGCAATGAAACTTTATCTGAAAATTACTAAAGCAAAAGTCAACTCTCATATTAAAAATGTAAAGATTTCCCAAGTTAGCTACCCTTGACACCACCACAATGGCCCAGAACATCATTCTAAAACAAATCCATGAATGTGCAGAAAACTTTTCCTTAAGTGTGCCATATGTTTGAAATCTCTCCTGGACTTAGTAACAGATTTGTTGTTAATTAGTAACAAAAACTAAGTGGTAGTTTAATAATGCTCAATGCCTTGTAATTGATGGATGTAGACCAACAAGTGCATTCTAGGTCAACATCTGCAAGTCAAGGGGCTTTGCATGAAGGAGTCATGATTTAGGGTGACATGGGTGTGAGTGTGTATAGCTTCTGGATGCTCATGTTGGGAGGGATATCATCTCTGCCATATTTTGCCAACCAATGAAAGCCATAAAATTTGAATATGAGGTAATACAGATTCTATCATGTAAGGACAAGGATATAAAAATGGAGTGAGAGATTGTGCGTTTTAAAAAATCTAGAAAGACTCTTTACTTTGGACTTGCCATGCTCTAACTCCTGTGCTGAACTTCTCAGACTTTTATATACACAAAGCTTGGCTTCCTGTGTATGACCATGGCTTAGCAACTTTAATAAACAAAATTTATTTTCTCACAGCTCTGCATGATAGCAGTCTGAATAATGTTGCTGGTAAGGTTGATTTCATTGTGAGGTCTCTGTCTTTGACCATAGACAACCATTAATAACGGGGCTTTATTTGGTTATCCCCTAAACCATTGTGTTTTCTAGATCTTAACCTCTTTTTCTTGCAAGAACAATGTTATTGTTTTAATCTGAGATGTCTCCCAAAATTTCCTGGGTTAAATCTTGGTACCCAGAGCAGCTGTGTGTAGAGGTGGAACCTTTGGAAGATGACTGGACCATGGGAACTCTATACTTATCAATCAATTAATGTTTGGTGGATTCATAAATTAATTGGCTATTTGGAAGCAGTAGAAACTAAGGGTATAGAGGCACGTTGGAGGAAGAAGGTCTTGTTGGTGTGTCCTTGAAAGTTATGTAGAAACTGGAAACCTCTCTCATTTTGTGTGCTTATTTCTCTCAGTGTCCCTACTTCCTAGACGTCACAAAGTGAAAGGTTTGCTCTACAATTACTCTCCCAGGTCCCATCTCCTTAAAGTTGAATTATGTACTTATTTTTTATATCGTAAAACAGACAGCAAAAATGAGTTCCCATTGGATTAAAAGGTAGCCATAGAGCATAATTCAATTTTAATTATCTTCTCTGTGATTCTATGTCTAAGTAATTCTATTCTGAGATGGTAAATTTAAGAATTTAATACATAAATTTGGGGGAGGCACAACTCAGCCTATAATATTCCTACCATATACTCTTATAATAACAAACTCAGCTTCTCTATACCTTGAAATGTGGGGATGGAGGAATGGCAAAGTGGCCAAAGCACTTGCCTTGTAAGTGTACGGCCATGAGTTCAATTCCCCAGCACTAAATAAAGCTGAGTATGTGTGGTGGAACACACCTGTAATTTCAACACCCAGGAGCCTGAAGCGGAAGGGTTGCCATGAGTCCAAGACCAGCCTGGACTGTGAGTTCAGAACTAGCCTGGGCAACGGAGTGAAACCCTATCTCAAAAAAAAAAAAAAAAAAAAAAATAGATATTGTTGGGTATTTTATCACTGTTTTGCTAATATCAATTGTATGGTTATTCTGTTCATTCAACTCTCATACTACAGGGAATAACTAGTATCCACTGCTTAAATTATTAAAGAGTTATTTGTATTCTGTTTTTAGCCATGAATTTTACTTTTAATGCTGTGGAGTAATCTTCTCTAGTTTGGTAAATATAAATCAACTACTTCAGAGATTAGGATTTAAAACTTTCTAAGAAAATTTATTTAGTTAAGATTTTTATCAATTTCTTGTCATAACCTTAGCTCAATCTCTGGTGCTATAAATAACAGAAATAGATTAAAATTTGCATAATTTAGCTATGTAAAATGTGTACACTACATATGCACACACTATATATGCATTTTTGTGCCAAGCATTATTATACTCTTGCTTGTGAGAAAAAAAGAGTATCATCTATGTTTTTTCAAAATATAAGTGAAAATGGGGTTAAATATTTCTGTGGGTTTCATTAGTGCAGGTTTGACAATTTTAAAATACGCACTTTTTTCACCCTTTTTAGAAGATCATAGTTCCTTGGTTATGTGAAAAATCTGTGTTTATCCAAGAAGAGTAAACTTTAACAGAAAATTATTTTCCTATATTAAGCCATAGTCATACATTCCACAGTTTGAAAACAACTGACACACACTAGATGCAAATATTCATCTCAGTTGCTACCTACTGCTCCCCTGTCTACAAAACTAAGATTGTTATTTCATTATATGGTAATTACATCTCAGGCCTGAAAGCCTTTCCTGAAAGACAACTTTTCGATGAGATTGATAAATAATACAAAATACACTAGGTGAGGTAGATTTTGGAGATAACTTTTTACAGCCACTCTGGATTCAAACACGCTAGCAAAACTGCTGCCCCATCAAGGACATGTGTTCCTTCCGTTAATACCTACCGTGGCTTGGATCTGTGAAGACCCTCCAAAGTCTTATGTGTTTGGACACTGTGGGTCACCTACTGAACCGTGTGCTGGTGGGAGACAGATGCCTGGCCTGGAGTGCAGAGTCACAGTCACATGGATTAGATTATAGGAGTGTAGATTGCATTACAGCCATGCCAATTGGATTACAGGAGTGTAGTGCATTAGAACACCACCTGGAAAGGGCTGGACAAGGAGAGGACAGGTCACTGCGAAGGACCTGGAAGTATGTATATGCCTGTCGGGACTTGACTTGGCTTCCTGTTGGCTATGCTGTGAGGAGCTGCCTCCACCTCTGCCTTTGCTGCGTCCTGCTCTTCCATTTTTGCCGGCTGTTCGCAGTCTATGACCTTCTGAAACTGTGAGCAAAAATAAACTTTCCTCCTCTAATCTGTGCATGTCAAGTACTGAGTCGCAGCAACAAATGCATAAGTAAGATAATTACTATGTCATTTAAGTTTTAATTTTAAAAATTAATTCTACAAAATAAAAAGAAGCTTATTACACATCAGAGACACAAAATAAGATGTAGACATCAAATAAAACATTAAAAAGTTATAGTCTGAAAATTATAGATTTGCTTTACTGTTATCATGTGTTTCCCCAAATATAAGACATTAAAATTGATGGTAAATATATCTGTATTTTATTTGAATCACATAGAATTTAAGACATCTTACATGAGAGAAGTATAGAAGAAGATAAGAAAGATCTTTCTAATTCTGCTATTTTCTCAAAGGATAAGATACCCTAATTTGGGTAATATCTCCTCAAATTATTAATTCAAGTGGTCATCAAAATGTGCTGTAAATATTTAAATTTTAAAAATCTTATCACAGGGATATTCACATTGCCAAGGACGATGATATACATGTGTTTGAAGTGAGTGTTTTGAGTAGCATTGGTGTCAATATCACTTCCTTTAATGTTTCTTTTTAATTTAAACTTTCACTTTATATTTTGTGTACATTCACCTGTATCCTTCACACAGTGGAAGAAAGTTTGGCAAACTTTACATTTGTTCTTCACTGCCTAATCGAGATGTCACATACACTTTTTTTTTTCTTGAGTCAAAGAAAAACACGTGACCTGGAAAGGAAAAACAATTACCCTCCAGAGATAGGAGTTAAAATATTACATATAAAAGTGAAATCTGTATAGATTAGCACAAGCTTATGCACATAGTCTCAAAATAATTCTACTTATCTTCATTTACCTACAGAAAAGTATTTTTTTAAGACAGGGTGTTGCTCTGTAGTCCAAAAAAGTAAATTTCTTTGTATTCTTGTCTTGTGGCTTCTAAACAATGCCCATATTAGTTACAGCCCTGTTTTCAACTTTTTAAGTCTTATAACATGACCCATAATATGTGGCCCATGATAATGTCAAATTGTGTTTACTGGGGACACAGGGCAGCTTCTTCTTCAACACATTCCTTGAAATATTATCAGTGTCAATGTTAAAGAAAATATGAAGGCAGACACATACTTAGATAGTGAGGAGGCTTTATAGAAGACTGGTGTATTTAACTCTGAATATATCAGAAGCATCTCGGGTAAGATGGTTGGATCTGGAGCCCAAAAATCTGCGTGTATTTGGGAGGTGATCATGTTGTGGGCATTAATTGAATCATATGGGAATGTATTGTTTACACGTGGTGTTAAGAGATGGGACAGGTCAGGATGGGTGATCACTGAGATATGTCCGGGGATCTATTCTCGCCTCTCATGATGTTGTAGGCAGCCATCCTCCACCAGGCCAGTCTGTGACTCTTTGATGTTGTCAGCCTCTGAACTATGAACTAAATTAAAGACTTCCTTCCTTAAATTATGGGTGTCAAGTATTAAGTCCGAAGAAAAATCTACTGAACCTTGGAGATTTATAGCCATTAAACAGGGTCCAGAGGAGGAGTTCAAAATTACTAGAAGACATCCAGGGTAAAGGTGTTTTCAACTTAATAGAAATCTTGCTGAAGGAAAGCCAAAGACAGACACTAAAGCTACAAATGAAGAACTCGATTAGATAGTGAGTGAGATCAGATAATCAAGGTGATGGATTTGCTCTAAACGGATTTTACAGGATTATTACTAATCATGGCTTGTGAGGGCCTGATAAGGACGGGAATTGCACTCAGGCCCTGAAAAGAAAGCTCAAGGGAATATTGCTAAATTTGGTCAGAAGGAGTCTTCACTATCCAGTAAGCAGTCCAAAAAAAGCAAACGTTTGTAATAGTGTAATTATTAATGGTACATTATAAATATTGCAAAGCAACATTTTTTTTTCCGGATTTCATCACTATTTATTGACAAATTGCATTATGGTTTATACCTGGCTTGAGCATGTTCTCTGAAGATTCAAGGCCTGTAAGCATGGTCCTCATTGTGATGGTGTTGGAAGGTGACGGACCATTCAAGAGCTGGAACTCGGTAGGCGCTTTTACTTTGTGGAAGGCGTTACTCTTACAGGAGTTTTATACTCATTTCTTGGAATGAGTTTGTACTTCCTAGGGTAGGATACTTTACAGCACCTTAAGTACTTGGGTTGACCTGCTGTGTTTGGCTGTTTGCTTTGCTGTTTTTCTGGAGCAATATAACACTGCCAAGGGGACCCTCATTGGAGAATGAATTAATGCCGCCACTTGTATATAGGGCCTCTAAAATTGTGAGGTAAAATATTTTTTCTCATAAATTACACAGCCTCGGGTACTTAGTTGTAGTAACACAAATGGACTAATATGAACTGTTTAAGTGAATTTTTCTGGAAGACATCAGATCCTCTATAGACCTTTTAGATCCCTGGTTTTCAAAAAAGATACTAAAATAAATGTTATATATTTTTTCCAATACTGAGGATTAAACTTCTGGCTTTTTCACACTGAGCTACAACCACACTTCATCTTTTGTTTTTGTTTTGAGGCAGGGTCTTGACAAATTGCAGAGAAAAAATAACTTGATATTTGTTACTTTGATTTTCAACACTGACTTTGCTATGCTTTGTCTAAATAGACACTCTATTTGCTCCTTTCCTTTGCGGAGTAACAGACAAAACACTCCTTCTGTGAGGGAAGCCTCAACTGAGTGGGAATTCAAGGATACTTCAGCCTTTGTTCTTTAGACAATTCACCAATGTGTTATTCATTGCTATTCTCTCATAAATTAAAACTTTTTCCCAATCATTTGGCTTACCCTGTGTCCCTAAGCCTCTCTGCCGGGATTCTTATTGGCACATCCTCTGTTGTCCTGTTCCAATTGTGAAGCATTCATCCTCTGATGATTGTTTATTCAGTCTTTCCTTCTTGATGTCTCTATTATACTCTGCTGACAGATGCTTCTGGTTGATTTCTGGCAATGGTGCTCTGTGTCTATAAAGAAACACAGTTAGAGAGGATTGTCTTGGTTTCCATTAAGCATCTTTGATTTAGAAAAACCAACCTTGATCTACTAGGAAATCTTACAGGCTGGCTGTTTCAAGTGCAGCCTGAGGAAAACTTGAAAACACAACTATGTATACTGCACACAAACCCTTGAAAAATCTCGTAGTCTGCATGTCTTGTCATTTTCACAACTTTATAAGTATCTTTCCCTCCTATGTACACACTGTAATATTCAGATACACTGATCCTAACCTCTAGAAACTATAAATGACTCTTACTTTCTGTTGTGTTTTATACCCAGGACATTTATAAATATTTCCTGAAATTGGATTTTGACTGTATTACAAAATACTTTTTAAAAAAGGATTTAGGTAGAATGCCTTTTGCCTCAGCCACCCTGCCTGCATAGTCTTCTCATTACTTCTAAATAATGATGAATTTCCATTAACACAGCTCCTTTTAAAGATGGAGAAGCCATTGCATTATTTGAGATGTATCTCAATGTCTTCATTTATTTTACTCATCCTACAAGTTCACATAGAACTTGTAGGCAAACCTAAGAAAAGAGGTGAAATCTAAGCATGTGATGTTAGTTATAACTTTTTTCATTTTCTTCAATAATGAACTTAAGCATGCATTTGAAAATGTATGTAATTAGCAGCAAGTGGATCATTTATTTTATTTATGCCTCCATTTTAACTTTTATTTCTACCTCTTTTCTATTTAGCAATGAGAAGATTTTGTTAAACAAAGGTATGAGATGTCATTGATTTAGAATGGCCCTCATTAGCTGTTAACAGACTAGAACAAACACAAAATAGTATTATCCTAATGAGATTAATCATAATTAAATCAAACCTTTAACAAAGTTGATAAACTCCCAAATATAAAACTTTCTTTCAATTATGAAAATTTCAACATTCCAGTGATGACACAAAAAAGTATCTTCTCAGTTTTAGTTATTACAAAAAAAAATCTGATGTAACCCAATATTAACCAATCGAATTGTCTCTTACATTCTGTTTACTCATTCACACTTGGTAAAACCCATAGTCATTCATTTTTGTGGAATAAGAACGACTCTATGTCAAGAAATACAAATAAAAAACAACTAGATTTATAAAAGTATCATAATTTTTTCTTTGGATACCGTCAAGGAAATATAAGGTAATTTCTTCTTAAGGTGGATGGTATCATGATTTGGAGCATTGTCTACATTTTTTTTTTCTGTAACTTTAATTAAGCATTTTCCCAATTTAAGGAATATGGCCAGGCTGATGTTTCAGAGAACCCTCCAATCCATTCAGTCTAACTCAGCATTTGCAAGAAGACTTGACCACAATTTGTATAAGAAGTTTCTCCCTTCTTGTCTGGTACTTTAAAAGCTCAAGTTGCGGGAAAATGGAGGATTGCGAAGTCACCTCTAATAAATAGAAAGCACAGAGCTTTTTATGACTCTTTAGGCACAGATTATTAATGCTGTAATGACACTAAAGAGTATTAAATGCAAATTTGCAAAGCTCTAAAGAGCTTTATTAAGATAAGCAACATTTTATTGAGTTGATTCAGTTGCTATTTTAATGAAAATCTAGCTAAATAAATCTCAATGGAAGGCACCACAGATGTTGTACTATGTATTCTAGGGAATAAACAACTGAACTTGGTGAAGGAGAATGAAGAAAAAAAAAACTTATAAGGGGAAGCAGAATGTTGTAGGGTTGAAGGAGAGGGGTGTGATCAATCCTCAGAGCACTGTCTCCAATTTTAATTAAGCATGCACTATTTTTTGATGCTAAGAGACATCTTTCATGTTAAGTAAATCAAACGTGTTTTCTGTGCTAATTGAGAAACACTTGTGCATCAAATTTGAAATTAAATACAGGAAGGTAAGAAGAAAGAATAGAAAGGAAGAAAAAGGAAGAAAATTTTTTTTAAAAAGACAGATGCAAGAGTAGGAAGGGACGGGGAAGGAGACAAAGTAATTATGACAATAATTACTTAAATACTGGTAAGACCATTACTCAGATCCATACAGTCAAAGTTCTGGTCTTGTTAAATAGAGTTGACTCAGCATGTGATCTTGTGATTTTGATCAAATTACTGAGTATTCCTTAATGTCAGATTTTTTAATTTTCTAATTGAAATTATCTGTGTACATGTATGGCTCTATATGTGCACTATTTGTAATTTGAAGGGAGAAAATCTTCAGTTGTTGATCTGACACTTCACAAAGAAAACGAAAATCATTGCTGGCTCTGTCTACCACAAGTAACGTCTTGGGGCAAATGATAGCTCAAAATTCCCACCGATATCATGAGTAAAATCGTAAATGTCAAGCTTTGGAACTACCAGTCCATCACAAATCATTGAATTTAGAAAAAAAGTATGATTGTTCAATTCTCTTAAATATAAACCTAATCACCACTGGTGATAACTGATAAGGAGTATTATTCAGATGATTATATTGGAAATATATCAGTGCGTGAATTAATGAGATGAATAGACACGTAAAGTTATATATATATATATATATATATATATATATATATATATGCACTTCAAAATAGTTCATATGCTTTACTAAATTGGTGCATCATAGTAAAAATGAGAACAAATTTTAATTTTCTGAAAAATTAAGGTGTGTACTATTAATTTGTTTGCAAAGTGAAACTTATTTTAATTATCATTATTATTATTTTGGATATGGACTCCTGCTGTTTTGCCCAGGCAATACTCCTCTGTCACCCTCCAGACTAGGTCAGACCAATGCACAATTTGCTGTGCCTGCTTCATAGAAGTTTCTTAAATGTTCTGTGAACAGATGTACGTGATTGGGATTGGAAACATAGGTAGAGAGTTTCTTTAGAACTTCATTTCGACTAGTGACAGCAGTTGGAATTATTGTTAAAATTATGAAATGTTGCAACTCCGTAGTGAATATCCAGACAAATATGGCTGCATAACTTTCCAAGGGGTCATACATACCTCCCCCCCCCATTTTATTGATATGTATAAGTGCAAAAAATTTTAAGGTACGGAGTGTCTGCTTCTCTTATCGAAATTTTCTATTCCTAAACTTCCCCAAATACACACACTTTCTGTTTTTCACCATGTTGAAAAAAATGAAGGTTTTACTTGAGAAACTTCGTGTCTACATATCTCTCATCTATCATCCGTCTATCTATCCAAACTACATTCTCTCATACTTTGTCTGTTCTATTAAGATTTGTGTTCATATCTGTATAAAGGTCCTCTTTACATGCTAAACATTTTTAGTAATATTATGATGTTGTGAAATGCTTACTGGTGCATTTTGAATTTTTCATCATTGATTTATTTTTTATTCCAAAACCCTTATTTTTATGTTTTATTTGTTTGTTTAGTTCTGTTGTGGTGTGTGTGTGTGTGTGTGTGTGTGTGTGCACGTGTGTGTGTTTGTTGTTTCAGCCCTCAGGATTGAACTCAAGGCTCCGTAAATGGTAAACAAGCCATCTGTCATCGAACTACACTTGCAGCCAACGGGCAGAAATTTTTTATTTTTGTACTTTTTTTTCTTTTTCAGCTTTATGTCTCACTTCACATTTCAAAAGATTTTCAACTTTTTTCTTTAATCAAAATATTTTCTTACACTTTAAAAAATTTCTATGAGTATCACATAATGCAATTTTCAGTCTGGAGTTATTAGACTAAATTAAAACACAACATACTTTTTCTACATGAGTTTCTGATTGATCTGACAATATTTCTGTGATTTGGATATGATTTGAATATCCCACAAAATATCATTTATTGGAAATTTGACCTTAGTATGCCAGTGTTGAAATATTGAAATCTTTAAAAAGGAGTGCCCAGACCAAGGCAACGATGTCACAGTAATCCCAATCTTGGACATAAATTAGTACTATTCTCCTGGAGTGCAGTAGTTCTGATAGGAGCACTTTGCTACACAGGAGTCCTTCTTCTTCCCTGAGTCCTTTCTCTACACGCATTGTTCTTCTCTCGTGTATGTATAACTGCCCTTGTGATGCTACTGCCAAGAGCATGTGAGCTAAGCAGGCACCGGTGTTATGTTCCTGGACCTTCAGAATTGTAAACTGAATAAGTCTCTTTTGTTTACGTATTACACAATTCTGGCACATTGTAATCACAATCAAAAAAGGTTGAGATGTCAATATTGAATCAATGATTCATCTTTTCCTCAGATATTTGAAAAGAGTCAGCTACTGCTACTTTCAAAGGCTTCTTTTCTCAAGCTTCTTTATGGTCCATCTTTAAAGTACAAGATCACGATCTTTGATATATCTCCCTACAGCCACCAAGATCCAAACTTTCCATTTAAAATTTCATTTGGAATTCATAACGTGTTTCCTTTCTCCATGACAATTGAGATCCAGGATGTACTTTTACTATTTATTTGCTACTTGCCTAGCTCCTCAATTAAAATAATTTTACATGTAAGTTACATCCTGTTTTATATTGTATAAGAAGTATTCAGTTAAATTTTATGAATCTTGTTTGAATACTGATAGATCATGTGATTCATGAAGCCTAACTTTGGTTATCACTATCCAAACATAACTTTTCTTCAGATTATAGTGCTTTAAAAAGGAAAAATAATATGAAAAAATCAAATTGAAAATGACTCTGGCATTGGTGTACCTGGATTTACAAGGTATTTTAAATGGAAAGAAAAGATTAAAAAATTTTTTTTAAATGTATTTGAACATTAGAATAAAGTCTAATTTAATCTGTGATTATACTTTTTATACATGCAGCTCTTTGAAGAGTGTGAGATCTGTGGTTACACTGTGCACGTTCTCTCAAGGATAGAAGGCCATGCTAGTGTTCTTGGAGGTTCATCCTAAAGCTACCCATACGAACCCTTGTAACAGATTGAACTCCTGGTTTTTGCAAAATCAGAAAACATTATCTAATTTTATATGCCTTTAACTCTCAAAATACCTGTCATTTGAATTTTCTATATAGTACTTGATATCAAGAAGCCATATGTGGAATATGACACAGAATGACACCTTATCTTCAGATAAAGAGGATTGAAAGTACAAAACTTCTGTCTTATCACATCATGAAACTTATATTGCATGATATAAGTGTTTGGAATCACTTCATAGCTACATAACACATATTAAGACAAAGTTTTCCTGAGATGAATCAAGTATTCAATTCCTGTTTCTTTAAGTCATAAGTACTCCTGCCTATACATGATGCTATTGAATATAAGAATGAGGGTCATTCGTTTGGGAGTGAAAGTTAAGTTCCTACAAACTAGCAAAGTTATTGTTGTAACTTAGAATTCTAATTCTGCCACATCATAGTTTTATGAAATAGAGATAAGCCATTTAACCTTTTTGAGTTTTTGTTTTATCGTTTGTAAAATGGAGATAAGAATAGAAAACTCATAGACTATTTTATAGATTTTTTTCTAACATACGAAATGCAAAAAGGATGTTACCACTTATCATGAGAGAGTAATATATGACTATTGCAAAGTAACTTAGGTGTTTGTGAAATGTATGATGATAAAGGGAAAAATCCAGGTTTTTTTCCATATAGAAATAACAGTTACTACATGATATGTGTATTTCAAAATTTCCAGTGTGCTCATTGACACATATAATTGACACTTTAAAAAGAAAATGAGCTTTTAGCATATACTCACGTGCAGTTTGTTAATCTTAGTTTATGTCACCCTTCTATACACTTCTGCTTCCAAATAAGCACAGCTATTTTTAAACTATTAGTTGCAAGGCCGTGGCATTTCTCTTCCACTCTGATTATAGGCCATTGGTTCTTCGGGATAACAAGACAGGAATGAAGGCATATGCTGGAGGGAGTCCCTGTCTTTCTGACATTCTGAGGGTGCTTTTCTTTTCTTTCTTTTCTTTTCCTTCTGTTTTCTTTCTTTCTTTCTATCTTTCTTTTTGTATTTCTTCCTTTTTCACACTCTGGAAGTACATGTATTTCACAGTGAAGAAAATTAGAAGTAGTAGCTTCCTAATTTTTCTATTATGAAGGAGGATGAATTATATCACAATATATAATAAATTCATATTGAAATAAAAAGCACATTTCCTCTGAACATTCTCTTTTATTTTGAAAAGAGATGCTCCATCATTTTGGCCACTTTGTTGAGCAGCTGTAGAAATTATTTTTTTTGTGAAAAATCAAAAAGGGCACGGGCACATGTCCTCTTCTACCTTATAGACTGGACCTGGCACCATGTGACTTCTGTCTGTTCCCCAAAATCAAAATGATGTTGAAAGCTGAATGTTATGAACTGTTTGAGAGCATCAAGGAAAGCACAATAGCGTGCCTAAAGACAAGACACGAGGCTTCTATAACTTCCTCAGAAACTTGCAAAATTGACAGGATAACCGTGTTGTAACCAAGGGGGCAAGAAGACTTATTTCCAGCAGGATTAATGTGAGTATTTTACTGTAATCCATTTAAATGCTTACTGTGTATTTTAATCACACCTCTGAGCAAGCTAAATTGAAAATAAAAGTATAAAATGGAAGTAGGGTTTGACTCTGATATCGATGACTATTGGGACCTTGAATGGATTTTTTCAAAATGAAAATAAGCATACTTATCTTTATCTAGACAATCTGATTCTGAGGACACATCGAAAAGCATATACGGCTGAATTAACTTTTGCAAGGTTTTTTTTTTATTACTTCTCTTAACAATTTTGCACTTTTCCTTTAAAATGATTGAGAATCCATGTGGCCATTCTTTCCACATTGTAAGTTGTTGGTCAGTTTTAGCATATGAACATTGTCTGAGATATGTTTGAGAAATTTTAGGTTTCTTGTTTGGTTGGTTAGTTGTTTTTGATTGGGATTGGATGTTTTTTTGTCAGGGAATTTCTCTGAACTCACTACATAACTTGCTCTAGCCTTGGACTCAGAGCAATTCTCCTACCTCAGCCTCCCAAGGCCTGGAATTTCAGGCATGCATCATGTCTTATTTGCTGATGCATTGCCTGAACAGAATACTCAACATCCACATCTTAAGAGAGAAAAGCTTTATTTAGCTCACAGTTTCAGGAAGTCTCATTCTTGGGGAGGCAACAGGTATTTGTGGAAGCACATGGCAGAAATTCAAATGAAATGCAGAGAGAACAGACGGGGCCAGAATCTTTCTAGGAAGAAGTTGTAACAACATTTTTCTTTCCTTTATTTAAGTACAATCTGCAGCTTGGGCTGCACATACCCAGGGTGGGTGTCCTTCCTTCACTTCCTGGCCCATAAGTTAATAACACACACCTGAAGGTACTGCCCTTCGAGACCCCCATTCTCAGAAAGAATCCCTCCAGGTCAAGCTCCAAGCGTCTGTCTCTTCCAAAAGTCCTCACCTCCCAACAGCATGCACATCCTTATGATCCCACTGTATCCAAGCACGTGAGGCTGTTGGGAGACATTTCAGACCCAAACCACAGCACATCACTACACCCACATGATCTCTACACGGTGCTGGGGTATGGAACCCTGGGCCTCGTGTATGCTAGGCAGGAGCTTTAAGCACTTATATGTGCCCAATTTCCATAGTTCTGAAAGTTTAAATAGTATATATTGTTGGAATTATTACAGCAAATGTCTGCATCTAAGGTAGTCTAAACTACAAAAAATGTATTTTTTTCACAGTTGTAGAAGCTATCAAGTGAAAAGTCAAGGCAGACCAGATCCATTGTATGGGGAGAACGCTGCTCTGCAGCCTTGTTGGAAGCAGGGTTGAAGGAAGTAAGCTCCTTGGGGTACCTTCCCTTAAGACAGCAATCCCATCATTCAAGTTGAATCTTCATGACCTAATCAACTCCTCAAAATCTCACCTCATTGATTCTGAGAGTTTCAGCCTTTGAATTTTGAAAGATATGGTGTACTGAGCAGGAAGGAAGAAACTGAGATTTAACATATGTGTTTTTATTCTATGCATTTAACACGTTCATTTGGAAGGTATGTTCTGTTGAGGTAACAGATGTATTTGTATGTGAAATAATATTCATGAGTTTCATACTAGGTCACGAACCCAAAAAGATGTCTTATAAGTTTGAGGCTAAATCCAGGAGACTATTATTACTCTATTGGTATTTGTCATGGTAGTGATATAAGCTCTGAAGATGGAAACATGGTTTTTGTTGCTGTTAAAGTAAATTCAGAGAAATCAGATTATAGCTGATGTAATTTAGATGCTTGGAGGTGGGGGATTTTCTGATAGCAAAATCTAATATATGTAGCTCCCAGAATGGAAAGCCTCTCTCAGGGCAATGACCTGCATCTGAGAATTTATTTTCCAATGTGCTGATGCTGACACCAATTTTGAAATTGATTTTTTTCTAAAAGTTTTTTATTAGAAGCGACTGAAAATTTATACTTTGCTTTAGCAAAGAGTGGAATTTGTAGAAAGTGAATACTTTTTATTTCATTTTTCATATCACTGACTTTAACTGCACAAAAGACTTCAACATAATTATTTATTGCATCAGTTTTTGGTAACAGTTACTGTATGAGGCTCACCATAATATATACCTTAAGACATTTTTTACTTACTAGTATCCTAACCTATGCCAAGTATGTGTTATCCTATTTATTTTATACAAAAGACAATCTGAGACTTAGAAAAAATAAATAACTTACCTTTGTCAAATCATTATAGGAAGTATAAACAACTGAATGTACCCATACCTGTATCTGTATCTGCAAGATATATTTTTAAAATTGTCAACTTATAAGGCCATGCTACAGCAGTGCTTGTGTGCTGTGTATGCTTTGCTCACTCCAGGACTCATTGATTGACTTCTTTGTGATTTGTGATATTAATGTGTCCACAAACCCAAGCAACTGTCCAAATGTCAAATATAATATGTAACAGCAAATTCCTAAGCTCTACTTGTAATGGAATAAGGGTTAAATTTTAATTGTTAACTTTAAAAAATATAGTGACACCTGAACAGCTGAAAGAAATGGATCGAGTTATTTCAAAACTCCTGCCATGAATCTTCTTGTTCCTTTTTTTTGAGTACTAGGCTGTCATTTACTCAATTTGAAAGCCCATTAAAGAGAAGGCAGACATGAGAAAGAAGACGCTTCATTCCTGTCAAATTTTATGCAAATCTGTAAGGATTTTAAAAGCCTAATACAGTCCTTTCATCTATTCTTTTTCAGAATTCATACAAATCACTACCACCAAACCAAAGGAAACATGGCTTAGATATTCGTATTCCCTCCGTGTGTGTGTGTGTGTGTGTGTGTGTGTGTGTGTGTGTGTGTGTGTGTGTGTGTGTGTGCTGTAAAGACAACCTTAAATGAGAAATAGAATCAAATAAAAGAAGCAACTCAACTAAATAATCATCAGCCTAGATAAGTTGTGTGGATTCAAAGAATTCTCATCGCCTTGCATTTGATTTGAGCAGTTCCATATTTCTTCTGGTTTTAAGATTTATCCTGAGGAAAGGCCTGTCTGCTTCATGCCCGTTCCTCTCCATTTCCCCGTCTCATCCTGTAGAACTGCCTCATCTTGCCCACGAAGTTATCATAAGGAACTCTCACACGCTGCCTCTTTTGGAACTGTATATTCTCAGGACACTTATTTTTATCATTTTAGAGGCAGAAAACTCTTGCAACTCCATTCTAAAAATACCTTCTCCATTTTTTAGACAATCTCCCCCAGAATTTTGGGCTTATTTCTCAAATAGGCTGTCTGTTGTGATCCATAAAACTATCGCCAACTTTCCAAATTCCCCTTATATTTTAAGATCCTTTTCTTCTTAACCTGATTCTCCCCATGTGAGTCCATCTACTTCTCGTGGGGTCACAGAAGGAATAAGAAAGGTCAGGAGACTACTGCTTCAGATTCTTATGCATACAGTTACTTTTTTTTGAACTGTATGTATACTTTCATTTGAACTGCTTTATTTCCTATTAGAAGACATCATTTTTTTTTCTAACTTGCAGGAAGTTAATGTTTCTGTCAGTGCTCTGAATTCTTGTTTCCTAAATTTTCAGGATAGACCCCATCATCTGTTCTCTGTGTATTTAATGAATTGCTCTGAACAAAAATATCTGCTTTTCCTTTTTCATTGAGATGGGGTCTCCCCTTTAGCATTTCCAGTTTTCTTAATATTTTATCCATACATAAGCTTTTACTTTAAACAAATTAAACATTGAACATTATGAAGAAGCTGAAATCCTCTCCTCTGGTTGGCGGTCTCTTATTTCCCCTGGAGATCAGGTGTTTAACAGACAAACACTACTCATTTCCCAGGTCTCAGGAATCAGACTTGTTCTTCATAAAATTCCATTCACACTGATCTCTTTGGGTCAAAATCACCTGCCTCCTGTGATATTTAGTAGAACCACTTCAATCCTTATCATATCTAATCCTAAGAACCATCCGGCAATAGAGGCCTCTTCAAAACAGCTAAAGCTCAGGTGGAGGAATGGCTCAGCGGTTTAAGCTCTTACCTAGCAAGTACAAAGTACCTGCGTTCAATCCCTCACCACCACAAAAGCCAGGCGTGGTGGTGGACACCTGTAATCTCAGGACACAGGAGGCTGTGACACAATGACTGCTGTGAGTCTAAGACCAGCCTGGGCTCCATTGTGAGTTTAGGAGCAGCCTAGGCCACAGAGAAAAATCCAGTCTCAAAAATAAATAAGTAAATAATAAACAAGCAAAGCAAGCTAAAAAATTTCTTTTGGCTTCCAGAAAATCACACCTACTTGGTTTTACCCTTATAGTTCTGGCTATGTGTTTTCTGTCTCTGTATTAGGCATGTGTTTTTATTTTATGCTTTGTCACCTGAGACCTTCCTAATATTGGGAAGACTGTCACTGTCAGGACCAATTCGGTCCAGTGTGGTCCTGAGAACCTCACTGGGAACATTGGCAAACCATGGCAAACAGAGCCTTCCTCTCTCCCGCCTCCCTTGTGCTTTTCCATTCTACACCAGTATTGCACTTTCTAAGCACATCCTGACTGGGTACCAGGCAAATCGAGATACATCCAAAACATTAAAGCTCACCAAAATTATTCAACCTACTAAATCTTGAACTTGCTTTCACCCCCTCCCAACTCTTGTTCAAAGGTGCCATAATAAAGCATCTAGCTTAGCTTTGTCTTAACTGTCAATTGTTTTCATTTATATTTGTGATACATATTAATTACACACCCCTTGGAGACTTGGTATATATGCAGGTCAAGTTTCATCTGTTTTTATTTTCCCTACTCTTCTCCACATCCCTGTCTCCCCCATCCCATTCCCAACTCCCTTTCCTACCTCTACTAAGTTTGTCTTCCCACTTCCTATTTTCTATATTTGGTTTTTCCTTTGCTCCCTGATTTTTGAGTTGCTCACTTACATGAAACCATGTAGTACTTAACCTTTTGTGCCTGATTTACATAAATAAGCATTATTATCTCAACACACATCCATTTGTCCACTAATGATTCAAATTTAATTTGCTTTGAAGCTGAGTAATATTCCATTGTGTACATGGACAATAACCACTGTGCCATTCCACCAGCCCCAAGGTGTTTTTTTTTTTATGATAACAATTTTAATGAACGTAGAATCGGTACCAAAATAAAATCAAAATAGGTTAAACACCTGTATATAAATCTGAAGCGCTGAAGATACTTGAAGATAAAATAGATAAAGCCCTAGAAGATACAGGTACAGGAAAAGATTTCATGAACAGAACACCAGTGGCACAGGATAACATTAAAAAAAAATCAACGGATGGGATTGCAACAAACTTTGCAGAGCAAAGACAAAAAGATTAAAAGAATGAGAGAATAAAAAATGTGCTTTTTGCTCCTTGAACAGAGGTCTTATATCTAGAATATATAAAGAATTCAAACTTAAAATCCACCCCCCCAAAAAAATTGAAATGAATAGACATTTATTTCTCAAAATAGGAATCCCAAATGACCGATGAATACATGCAAAAATGCTCAACGTGATTGGCCGTTAGAGAATTTCCGGCAGTTTCACCCCGTCCCCTTTTCCTCTAGATTAGCGCCGCTGCTCTGTCTTGTGGTTCTACCTCGCAGGGGCGCCCTCACCTCCTGCAATATGGTGATCATCTTCTGATCTATCAGCCTCCCCAACTTAAGAAATAATGAAACCTTGATGGAAAAAGTCTTTCTCAAAAGATCTATTCCTCTATTTATTTCTAAATTAATCGACCTTTCATAGACACTTCTGGAAATTGTTAGGAATATACTTATCATAATTACTTGGGTGTGAGGCAATCAGCATCTTAGAAAGCAATGACTTTTTAATTATTTTTTGAGACAAAGTCTGATAGAATCACTAAATTGTTCATGTTAGGCTGTGCATGACAGGAAACTTCCCTTTCCTTCCCCAAGTGTAGAGATTAGTTTTATGTAACCATATATAATGACACCTGGATTACACATTTTTGAGAGTTTGTTTAAACACACTCTGTTTTGGAAAGCTCTTGCTTAATTTTAATTTAAATACGTGCAATGTAATAATATGCATGTTTTCTCATTTGTGTTTTCTATGTCCTTCCTATACTGCTTAGTGGAGCCTACTGTAATGACTTGATTTGTTTTGCTTTCTTCTTACAGTTCAAGTAAGAAAGACAACCACTGTTTCTCCATTAAGGGCATAAATCAAGTAGTAACTGTAAACTGCATTTTCAACTTTAATATTTTTAGTGCCATAATTTTTAAAAAGAAAAAAATGAAATGAATTTGTCATTTAATCTAACCTAGTCAAAATATTATCATTTCAAGATATAATAATATAGAGTTATTAAGTATATATTCTTAATGTTTTCCTCCCAGTTTTATTGATATGTACAAGTGCAGAATTTAAGGTTTACAATGGAGTTGAGCATTTTGTGCACATAAGTATCTTGTCAAAGTGACAAGGGCTTCCCTCTCTCCTTTTGTCCCTCCCCCTACCCTCCTTTCCCTCCTTTCACCCCCCCCCCCCCCCCCCCCCCCCCCCCCCCCCCCCCCCCCCCCCCCCCCCCCCGCCCCATACAGCGCTGGGCTGCCGGGCAGCGGGACTCGCTTAAGAGCGCAGGTGAAGTGCACAGCTGCTCCGGGCACCCAGAGGTCTCGCAGGAGAGGCAGGGCTGGCCGGCGGCTATATTCTTAATTTTATGCTGCTTTTATACTTTTTACAACTAAAAGTAGAATATTTTTAAACTTTTCACACATCCCAGTCTGTTCTAGCATATTTTAAATGCTCAATAATTACAAGTTATGATGGGCATAGTGGGACACTGCAGCTTTGCATTCTTTTAGCAAATATTTCCTAATTGCTAATGTTTTACTTCAAAATTTTTTCAATGTACTTGACTTTAAATGTAAGATGTTAGCAAATTTGATATAATAAATATAAGAATATGTGGACATTAAAAGTTTAGAAGGTTTTAACTCATATTATATATATACACATGTAAATTTATCCTAGTAACTCATCATATATATATATATATATATATATATATATATATATATATATACATGTATATAAATTTATCCTAGTCATAAGCTATAAAAATGATTTCATGAAATTTGAATTATGATTTTCATTCTGAAGCTCTTCTATTATTTTAGAGAAATTATAGTTTAAAAATTAATGACTTTGTTCTAGTTACTTCCATATAATTTTATGGTTCTGAATATTTTTAAACTTTCAAATATGAACATCCTAGCAGAACTGTGTGTTATTTCATAACTAAACACAGTTTTTATTATTTTTCATGATGTCAGCAACAAAACAGTTCCATGGTGACACATAATCAATATATAAAATACAAATCACATATGTTTTTCTTATCATTTCTTAAAAACAAGAGAATAGAAATTTACATTAGCAAACCATCAAAATGGCTTAAAATATCTGGAGAAGTGCAAAGCCTCCTGTTGGCTAGTGGTCTCCATCTTCTAGTTCCTGTTACTCTGCAACATTTCTATCACGTGGTTTCAAAAGCGTGCTCTGGTCGGAGAGCTCTTGATTTGTTAATGCTGCTGTACCCACCCTTGGGAAATCAGGATAAAAGAAGGGATTTTTTTCTGTCAAGATAATTCACAAAGTCAGTTTTCCTTAAGCACAGAATATGCAGTGGGAATAGCAATGGTGAGAGTGTCTGTTCCTTACAAGGCGTGGAAAAGTCACTCACCGCAGGATTCTCTTTACTTCCATCAAATAATTTTATCCTCGCAGAGCTCACCTCTTCACCCTAAATAATGGATAAAAATCAGTGCCTATTTTTCTGTTCACAGCTTGTGACAGGACTGGAACTCGGTGTCATCTTGTCATCTTCCTTTTTCTAGCCTTTTTGAAAATATCTGTGTCTAAATCCAGCCCTATACTTTCTGCCTTCTTGCTGCACGTTCTCACTCACTGATGCCCATTTCCTCTATGCCAGCCTTTCCTTCATCTGTCAAAGCCTTTCACTCTCCACCCTCCCCCTACCCCCATTCAGCGCTGGTTCCTGTTTTGTGGATGCAAAGGTCTGACACTTGACTCGTTTGGAGGTTCAGCTCAAGTCATGCAGGTTCTTCAGTGATTCACCCTGGTACATACATATGGTGCCCAGCTGGAGTGCTCAGGCTCAGGAGCAAGTTGGATGAAAGTACAGGGAGCGGGGAGTTGCAAAGTTAGGCTTTATTCCTTCCTCTGCACGGCTATGTGTCAGTGTGATGATTATAGAGAGCATTACACAATAGTGTCTCAAAACTAATGACATCATGTATGCACTACACAAGGTAACTAGACAAACCCATATAATGAATCAGGAAATGCAGGGTCACGATGAGCTAGGGGTGCGGGCTGGGAAGTCCGCAGAAGGAATTGTACAGTCATGCTCATTTAATTGCTTGTTTAGCTCTCTTCACCATTGTGATGTGTCTCAGGAAAATTTGGAATTGGAAGAGATATGACTGTGCCAATCCAATGAACTTGGAAAAAATTAATATTAGTATGTTGTTAATGGTGCCTAGCTGATGGCACATTTTAACACACACCTTCTTTTGACTATGTATCACAACTCACTGAATGCTACAGTGTTACTTAGGCTGGAAGCACTGTTCTTCCTCTGTGTCTCGTCCCTTCGTTTTACTAGATGACTTGCAGCAGCAGCAGTCAAGGTGTATTTTGATCTGCCTCTATGTGTGTATGTGGAACGTGTGAGTGGGGGCTGGTGTGGGATGAGAAAAGTGCTGTTTGAAGAACCGTTGCGCCAGAAGTGCCATGTTCTTGTGTGACACTGCTGTTCTTCAGGTTTTCATGAAGATTCATTTCAAGGTGATGTGAATCATACTGAATTAACAATGTTATTATTATTATTATTATTATTATTATTATTATTATTATTATTGAGATAGGGTCTCACTCTATAGCCCAGCCTGCTCCTGAAATCACTGTGTAGCCCAGGCTTGCCTTGGGCTCAGGACAATCACCTGCCTCAGCCTCCTGAGTGCTGGAATTACAGGTGTATGCCACCACACTCAGCTTTATGTGGTACTGGGGAGTTGAACTCGGGGCCCTGCGCTTCCAAGGCAACCACTTTAATCCTTGTTGCATTCCTCCAGTCCCTAGAAATGAGAAGAAGGAGAAGAAAATGAGAGAAGACAAAAAACACTTTTTTAAAGTAATTAAATTTTAGGCAAATAAAGGAGAATCACTGTAAATAAACTAGGAGTCTATGAAGACGTGGAGCAAAAGAAAATCCTTCCCAGGATCCCTACTGAAAAATGAAACCAGGTGAAAAGAGGATAGCACACAAAGAGGAAGTCACCGCTGGGTTCACAGAAAAACAGACCCAGATTATGTGATTGTTCATTATCCTGTCACTCTTCCCTAATCAAATAAAAATTGTCATTAACTATGCTTGCAGGCTGAAACGCACTTTGCAATATTGAGGCATTTGCATGCTATTTCAGGAGTTGGCAGTGGGATGAGAAGAACCTTTAACCGAGTGCTTTTGGGAGGAGGAGAGGACACGGAGGCGGTAGCAAGACAAGAATTGGTTATGAAGCTCAGAGACTTTCTCATTGATCAGTCTGCATGGGCAACTTTATTTTGTAGTTACCAAGGTGATACTTAGTTGTAATATTTTTGAAATTCTTTGTCATCTCTGGTTTATTGACATTTCTAAAATGGGTATGAAAGCTTCCCCATGCCTCAGATGTTCTTCCAAACTTTGTCATTCAGCCTAGAGCTACAGTGAAGGTATTGATTGATTCTTCATAATATTTTCAGAGCGCTTCTGTATATCAGAACTAGGCTTTCAGGGACACTAGTGAAAAGAAACACAGATACTCTTCCCTTGGGAGAACTTTGAGAGGACAAGTGGAGAAATACACTAATCAAATAGTTACAGAAAGATATAGAATTACAACTTTGGTGATTGCTGAGACTCATCATCAATAAAATATGTAGAATTATACCTCCAGCTTTTCTATGATACCTTGAGGTCAGCTAATAGGAAAATCTAAATTTATCTCAGGGTGGATGTCAAGATGCTGAGAATGTGACATTTCAGCTGAATTCAGGCATATGGGCATGAATTACACACGGAACTGCAGACGGAGGGGAAGTTCCCAGAAAACAGCATCATATATGTAATAAGAAAATTGGACAAAAGTTAACGTGACAAAATTTTAACTATTTTCTCTCTTATAAGTGAGAATTGGATTGATGAAGAATTGCTTTGCAAGAAGTAAACATACTCTAAAATTAGGGGAATGGAGGCTATAATTGGCCAGTAGTGTGTAGAAAGGGCACCCAGATAACGTCCTCACTTCTTTCCAGCGCTGAGAACGAAACCTTGTTAGGAAAGGAATTACTTTTGTTTGATAGCATAAGGAGTTGAGAAGTAGCTATCGTGGTGAAACTTACTAGAATATTGCTCTCTATTTTCTACAAAGAGTTAGTTTTATGGGAAGAACTGCTGTATGAAACAACTCACAGTGAATACAGAGCTAATTTGTTGGCCCAACCAGGGCTGAAGATTTTTATGAACTACAAATGGCGCCATGAACTGAGACATCGTGTGTGCTCCATACCTGCCACTGACATCCACACTACTGAGTTCTGACCCTCAGGATGCTGTATGTAGTGTCCTTCTAAGAAGAGTAGCTCAGCTATGAATAAGGGTTCTTTCCTCAAAGTCATGTTAGCATAATCTGCCTGTATAGCTTAACATTGTACCAATTGACTAAGGAAAAATTGTGCACTGAGCTTCGTCCCAGGAACTACTAATGAAGATTTCATTTGGAGTTGACCAACAGAGGATTGAATACTGGCCAACGAATAGATTATTCGGAATGAGGACCTAGACTACTAAAACAAGGCCCAGATAAGGACATCACTAGTAATTAGTAAAGCACTCTCTTCCTATTTAACTAAAATCTGTGTGCATCTGTCTTTCTTACATTATAGAAGGAGTTAACATGTCATATCTGAAATTAAAAAGGAAGAAGGATACCAGACGTACAGTTTGGCCTACAGAGATTGTTCAAAAACTGTCTCTGAGCTTCTTACATTTTATAAAATGAAGAATCTAAAATAAAAGTCACTAAAGTAACTGCTATTGTAATCTCTAATGATTTATTTCTTGAAAACGTGTCATTGACCGAGCATAAGTATTGTATATTATTGTGTTAAGAAGAATATATCCAATATCTCTTGCTAGCAAAGAATTATTTCATTATACCACAGTTTATCAGAATAAACTATGAGCTTGCTAATTATGATGTGTTAGCATATTTGAAGAATGTTCACAATAAATGTAAATTTTCATTAAGTATTTCCCTTCCATCCGTCTGTGAACACAGAGCATATTCTTGAAGGCATGAGAAGCTTTCTGAGGATGTTGCAAGGTCAAAATCTCTCTACTAGTGAGTCTGATGAGTTAATTCGCTGACTCATACTTGGGCTGGAAATGTGCTACAAAAATTTTTTGATAGGTACCTTTAATAACAAGAAGTTTATTGAGAACATAAAGCTTTCCCAGAGAGTTTGAGAGAGTTTGAATGACGATCCCATGAGGGAATTTCCTTGATTTGAAATAAAGATAACTTAATCCCAAATATTAGTTCAAAATAGCTTTGGCTAATTCAGAGATATACATATTATATTGCTTAGAGGCCTTCAAAAATCACTTCTGCTTCTCTGACTTTATGATTTTCTGAAAATGGCACCTTACGATTCGTGACTTAAGAAGATCATGATTAGTACTTAAGAACATCGCCCGCTTGCAAGTTAATCGTTAATGATACTATCTCACATCTCATATTGGCAAAAGGATGATAAAACCGAACAGTATGCTAATAACTTTTGGCTGATATTTCCTCACAAGCACATACAGAAAGGAACGAAGAAATTGAGTTAAAATTAAAGGTGGCTTTTTATGCACATCATCAATATTTTAAAGTCCTCTTCAGTAAAGCTCTTTTCAGTGACAGGATTTTTTTTTCAACCTTATTCCTTTCTGGATTTCAAATGACCTAGGAGATTGCTGCCAAAAGACCAAAATAAGCACTATTTACCATGAATTTCTGGCTCATAAAATAGAATTTTGGACAACATACAAAAACAGTTTCCGTAGATTCCGTGTCTCATTTGGCCACATGAATATGTGAATCCCTATATGATGGATCTTTTCAGGAACCAAAATAAAAGGAGGATTTTGTGCATACTAGTGACCACCGTTAATGCCAACTGCCTCCTTTAGAATAGGGGTTCATGGCGCCAGTTTTACTGACTTAAAGTCTTCTTTCCGCTTTCCATGTTTTCATAAGAGGTAACAATAACATTAAGAAATAATGCAATACAACTTCCTATAAAGCGACCTGTGTCTGGAGTAAGGGTCAAAATTTGTGGCTTGTTGTGTTTTTATTGCTGTCATTTGTTATATTTTATTTTGTGTAGCTTTGCTTAGTCTAAAATTAAATAGCAGATTTTGTTGAAGTAATTATTTCTTTGAAATTGTGAGAGCAATTTTTTTTTTTTAGTTTTTCGCCTCTCAAGTGCTTTTATAAAGAAACCTTATTATGACTATCTATGTGTTTGAATTTATTTAGATGTGCTATTTATGTATGCACCATAGATGTACACTAATGAAAGCATTATAGCATTTTTAACGGATTGTCTGCAATATGACAGCTGACTTATGTGTAATGTTTCTGCACTTGCACACATTGTGCAAGGTGGCATATGGGTAACAAGGTAACTCACTTTGTGGACACATATTTAGGACCTTATCACTTTGCTAGCTGCTAGGGACACATGAGAAATTTAAACAGAAAATAACACGAAGCTATTGTGGCTTATATGTGGAATATCCCCCCATAATCTTATGTGTCTATGGATACTGCGTACTGTTGGGAGGTGAGACCTGGCTAGAAGGACAGGAGGCTGGAGGTTTTTGCTGGGGCACAAGCCACATGCCAGGACACCAGGAGCTCTTTCTGTGGCTCTAACCCAACATGCTTTTCCACCATTTCTAGCCACCCACCTCTGAATGGACTGTGACCTTTTGAATCTGTGAGCGAAAAATCAATCATTCCTCCCTAAAGATGTGCATGTCAGGTACTTTGTCTCAGCAGTGAAAAAGTAACTAAGACACTTAGCCATTCACTGTAGAAATGTGTGAGAAAAATAAAACGTTGAAAGAAAAATTCCTAGATATGTTATCATTATGACTGGTTTAGGCACGTGAAAACTCAAGATTAGTATTCTAGAATCTAATAGTTCAGAGTACTATATAGATTTTAAATGTAGGTGAAGTTATAAATGTCAGGACATAAGTATATTCTGACAAGCTAAAAATTTTAATTTAAGCTCCTATGAAGAAGTATAGTTGAGTTTAATGTGAGGTTTTTTTTTAGATGAAAAATCAGAAAATAAAAAAGCATTTTATATTGACTGCAAAAATACAAAGAAGGAAAATAGAATTGGCTTAATATTCTTGACACTTTATTGATTCTAGCCTCAATATCAAATTGCAAGTCATGTTAATGACAAGTGTCATCAAAAGTCGTACCGCTGAGAAAATGGTCTTCATCTTAGTGATATTGACAGACGAGCAAAAAAGAAAAAAAGGTGATAGAAACAGAAAATATTGAAAGTGATAATACTCTGACTACCATGTGGTGGAATCTACGTGCGTTCAGTTATAAGCACCAAGGAGAAGAGAGATATTGACAAAGGGGAGACCCTCAGAGCCGGGGAGGCCTGAATCAGGAAGGGAACTGACAGCTTGACAGATGAAGCCTCCTTCAAGGAACTGTGGATACTGAATCTGTGGAAGAGAAGACTGAAGGGGACTCGGAGAGCTGTCCTTAAGGAGACCAAATGCTTCCCTGTGCAAGAGGCTTTTGATTTGTTTCTTAGGGCCTCCCGTTTAAAACTGAAATGAAAAAAAAAAAAAATAGCAACTCCAGGGAGCATAATTTTACCTAAATGTAAAGAAGAATTTTCTACCACGTGCAGCTGTGCAAACACACTCACACTGCCCCTGGGGACACGGAACCTCAGGTCATAATATTTCCTGCATCACTGCAAGTGTTCAGGCAAGACCTAGATAAGCACACTTCTGGCAGGTTGTTAGAGTGGGGATTCAACACAAGACAGAAAGCTGGATCGCATGCCCCAACAGATCTTTCATTCTGTACCACAGTGGAACACACAAAGTATATTTTTTATTCTTCTGGCTGGTGAGCCTGGCATACATCCCCTTACTTCTATTTCTTTAAAAATGAAGCTTTCAAGACAATTTCTTTCTTTTTCTTTCTGGACATTTGATATATAACATTAAAATATTTTTATTTATCTGAGGTACAGAAAGGAAAAAAATCACATTTATTAAGATATAAATATTCTTGTGAATATATTCATATGAATATATTCATATGCTCTCTCTCTCTCGAGAGCATAATCAATTTATTTCATGAAAAGTTAGGGAATTTTAAATGTAACTTGATTTCAAAAATTTTGAGATTAGTGTCTATTAGAAAAAAATGCTATATTGGAATAATTTCAAATTTAGTGAAAATGTAATTTATATTCAATTACAGAATCAAGTTAAGTTTCAGCAAAGAAGAATCTTAGTGATAAACTTTTTGTGTTTGTGTGTGTTTTTAAGACTTCAGGCCTTACAGCTTAAGCTCCTGCAGCATTAGGCAGGCCTAGGTAGGAGTCTGGGACATGGCCAAAGAAGTTATTCCTGTTGTTACTTACAATGGCTCTGCATAATGCTAATATAATATGTGGACTCTTCAGGCTGTGGTTCCTTCAGACAAAGGCCCTACACTTAGAGAGGGTTCCATTGCCCCAGATTTGACTCCAGGGACCTTGGCCACACTTCCCAAGGATGTGGTATAATTTGTAACTTCTTTCCATAACCAGCTAAAATTAGTTAGCCACCGGGGACATGCAGGCCCACTATGGGAACCTGAGGGCAAAGCCATGCCCTTTCCATTCTCACGCTTTCTCTTGTGTCTACTTCTCTCTGGCCTCCCTGTTTCCTCCTCTCTCACTCTATTAGTTTATTTTAAACATACTTAGATTTTTGTCCCAATGGTTAGGTAGATGCCCTCATGGTGGTGATTTGGAGCTAATATAAAATACAATTTTCAAAACTATAGCTCTCATAAGCTAGACATGGTGCCTTTGTGTTTGTATTTCTAGTTTGCAATATTTGAGTTTTTAAGTATAGGTAAAAGTAACATTAAATGGAAACCAGATCTCAGAAATATTCTAGGAAAGATAGTTATCCCTTGAAAGCAGCCTCAATTTATTTGATTTGTGAACATAAATGGCACATGTGTTGACAACTGCTCAACTCTATTAAAGAAAAGTAGAACTACATTGAGTCTAAACAATTACAACTTGTTAGCAAACTTATATAACTAGGATTTTCTGCATAAGTGTGCTGTGTGTGTATAAGTAAATAAGTATTGTCTTTGGCTCACTTCTGATTTACCCATTAAAAGTCTTTTTACAATTTTGGGTTGGTGTTGTAAGATTCACTGATCATGATTCACTCAAACGATCTCATTAAAATTTTATTGTAGCTCAGTGTGTATTTTAACAGTAGAAATATTTCATTTTCCTATTATGTTTACTGAAAGATTTAAAGAGAAGAATTCTGCATCCAGAATGTTAAAATGGGAAGCAAGACGGTCCTCGGACAGACTGTAATGACTTCTGTAAATGCATGTCAAAAAATATACATCTTGCTGAACTCTATTTGAATGCATAAAACTTAGGAGCAAGAAGAGGTTCATCCACAAAAAGTGACTAGAAAAAGTAATGCCAAGATCAAGGGCAAGACCAACATGGAGTACAAACAAAGCAAACAAAAGTCTGCTTTGCTCTTTTTAAATTTACAACATTACATTTATATTGTGCACTTAACTTACAGGATATCAATTACTTCTACACCCCAGACTCTAATTCTTCTGCAGTCTCATATATTTTGCCAGAGAAGAATAAAATTTATAATTTTTGGAAATAGTATACAAGTTCTCAACAAAAATTGTGAAAATGATGTGCACAGGAAACTTCCAGTGTCTAATATATTAAATGTAACTTTCAAATAATGTTGGGAATGCTTTATTTAATCATATTTGTTTATATTTTTACCTTATGCATCAATTAATTTCTGATAGTATGTATCAAAAAGCTGAACTTCTTGATAATTTGAGGCTAAAGTTATCAAAACATGATCAAATAGAGGAATGCTAAATGCAGCCTCTCGTGTCAATCAGGTTGGTTCTGCACGCCACAGCTTTTTTATGTGATTATAAATACTACCTTGACATGTAGTAGGGAAGAATTCTGAACCATTTTCTGCCCAACTCATAAATCATTCCCTTTGCCCAAATAAACTCCAACTTTAATTTCTCTAAAGCCTTACTTATAATAATCTCATAATTTATTCTTCAAAAATTGTTCCTGGCACTTAATCTATATGTACATACATAAATATAATTGTCATCAAGATCAAACTGACATATATATAACATATATATATATATATATATATATATATATATATATATATAGTCTTATTATATTTTAATAAACTTAACAGATAACTTAGGTAGATGTTAAAACTAATTTCACAAATGTAAACATCTAACACCTGTAGCTAGCAATGAGTACGGTGTCCATTTCAAGTGTGTATTCATAACCTGTCACACATTTTAATATATTTATAATGTAAATATTGCATATATTTATGAACATTAACCTATAAATCTTTCTACATATACAGATGTATATATATGTATATCCTAATAAAGTAATTTAATTGCTTAGTTTATGATTGTATTTCAAAACACAATTTAGTTGATGTCTAAAATCAGACATTCCTCTTCTGAATCTCTCTTCTGTCTTCCTAATTCCTACTAGTCTGCAGACCTTCATGAAACACCTACTGTTATTTGTCTTGTGTATAACTTTATTTTCAATGTCACAACTATCCAGTACTTTATGACAAAGTCTAAAATATTATAGTCATTTATTTCTGCTATTTATGTTTCTTTGGGAAAAATTGTGTGTGTGTGTGTGTGTGTGTGTGTGTGTGTGTGTGTGTGTGTTTCTTAAGGATTTATATGTACAAAATTTCTTTTAAGAAATTCAGGTTAATTCCTTTTTCACCAAAAGTAGTGTACACATTTCAATGTAATTCATAGGTAACATTGTTATCTCATAATAAATGAAATAACATGAGCTTCTTGTATTCACTTGCCTGGAATAATAATTCTTACTTCCTATTCTATGAAAATATTAGAAAATATTTGTGAAATTATTTAGATGTGGAATTGCTTAGATAAGTCTATGCATGTGAGTTTTTGGTAGAATGTGCTCCAGAAAAAAAAAAGAAAATGAAAAAGAGAAGAAAAAATAACTACACTAAAATCAGCATCTCTGAATACACTGCAGTACATAACATAACGAGACTGCAGAAATAACTAAGGACATAAATCATGAGATAAGGATGTATCTTGAGATATCTAGTGGATGAAATGTAATCATAAGAAACTTAAATTAAAAGAGGAAAAAAAGCCCAGAAAAATGCAAAGGAAAGCAGAGAGAAAGTTAAAGAGACCAGCCTGTCACTTTTGGCTTTGATAAAGAAAAAGTGAGCCTGGGCTACAAAATATGGATTCTCACCCTGTAACAGGGAGAGGACAGAGGTCAGCAGTCCTAAGGAGTTCATTCTGTCAACAATTTAAGTGAGTGAAGGAGTGAACTTTCTCTTACAGTATCCAAAAACAAACAAACAAACATAAAACATAGCTTGATTAAGTCTTGATTTTAGTCAAATATGACTTGTTCTAGATTTCTCACATGGAGAAGCCTAAAAAAAATGGGCATTCAATTTATGATAACAAAAAATAAACCTCAGTATAAAGACCAGTATTTCAACAATTATTTCTTGAATGATTTGTAGTTTTCTAAAAAAATGCTGTTTATTTTTACAGGAACAATATAAAAATTTTCATATGTAACTATAGTACATATTCATGTATGTGTGTGTGTGTGTGTATACACTAAAATCAGCATATACATATCACATATATACACATATATCACAAACACTGAAAAATATGTATATACTTAGCTGGATTCATTTTAATACACTCAATTTTTATAGCACTTGCAATTTCCCTAAAATTGATTTAAAGATATAAAACTACAGCCTTCTCTACTATCAATATATCCTTACAGAGTCATCTAAATTTATAATTAATGAATCTACAATAACACCTCATTATCAAAGTTTGTAGTTTACATTGCAAGTATCTTGGCGTTGTATTTTGTGAGGTTTGAACAGATATTTAATGGAATGTGTTTACCATTACTGAGTCACACAAGGTAGTATATCTGCCTTTAAAATTCACCCTCTGTCTATTTATTCCTGTCTCCCTGCAACCTTTGCAAACCATCTAAGAAGCAGAGAGCAGAGTCCATCCTAAACTGAGGCCACATCAGTCTGCACCATGATCTTGGACTCTAAAACATCCGTAACTGTGAAAGAAATGTCAACAACAATGGGCATAAGTCCCGAGGACACAATGCTTCCTTAAGTAAAATATGACCAAGTAAAATGGATATCTTTTTGTCACAAGTGCTGAAATTTTGATATTACTCAAGAGTGATCTCTGACAACATCTCATTTTCCTCATAGAATATTTCTTGATGGCATTTTCCCCAGATCTTCCTGTTAATAAAAAATCCTAATATTTGTAGATCATCAGGTATGAAGCCTAGTCTTTTATGGAATTAGTGAAGCTTTTAAGCTATAAAATTTCCTTGAGTTGAATTCCACCACGTTGGTTCATTGGATGAGTCAGTTTCTTTCTAGTACAAGGTTCTCTTTCATTTACCTTTTCTCAGAATATAACTGTAGGCTATACGTGAACACACTACCAATATGAGCTAATTCATCACTTCAATGAGTAAATGAGGTTATAGCATAGAAAGATCACTTCAATTAAATATTTAACAATAGAGCTTGTAATAAAGTTCAGGCAAATAGGTTGAGTGTCTACAGGAAATTAATATTACTACTGTAATGTTCAGGCTGCCTGAAAGATATATAGAAAGTCAATTTTAGGGAATTCTCTTGAAACAAATGTTTATTATATTATTGGTGTAAATCTCTATAATTATAGTTGCATGGGATCCTTATTATCATTTGGTCATGTTAAATGTTCATTATGCTGTTATAAAAACTGCAAATGGATAAAAGAGTTGCAATGACTAGAGAGGAAATCAATGCACACACAACTGCATTTTACATAGTAGAAAGTCTTTTAACACTTAATTTTGTTACAAAGCACAAATCTAGCTTGGGATAAAAATATGAAAGAGCTTGAATTATTTAAGCTGCTTTTTCTAACAGAAAGCAAAACACCCACCCACAAAACCAACTCCACCACAGAATGCATATCTGTCTGATCAGTAACAAGTCACCACCTGGCTTTTGCTTAAGATCATTGCTCCCAAGGCAAATGTCGCGATTTCCATTTCAAAGCCATTTTCACCTGTATTGTTTTGTAGCTGCAAAATGACAAATCACCTGGTATGAAGGTCAAAATAAACCCCTTATCTTCGTGATAATGATCTAGGAAAGCAGGCAAGTACCTCAGGAAGCAATCATGGTGGAGAGTTGCTCTCTGCTGCCTTGTTTCCCGGTGACCCAAAAGGGGTGGAGAGCGCTCTAGAAAGATTAGAAACGTTTGCTTCATACTCACATCCAAGAACTGTTGATATGAACACTGCTGCTGCAACATCCGCTCAGATTCTGTAGTTGTTACTGCACCACTGTTTCAATATAAGATTGCCGAATTCAGAAGTGTCCGCTTAAATTCACATATTTCAGTTATATGCTGAATGATATCATTTAGTCATTCAAGAATTATTTTACATTTCCCAGATAGAAAATAGATACGAAAATTACAATTCTTTTTCACTTCATATAATAATTATGGAGACCTACTGACATAATGTACATGACATTCAAGGTGTCCTAAAAAGAAACTTCATTATTTGCCATTCTAACCTAAAATAAGTGAGAGTTCCTGCCGCTCGGTGTTTTCATCAGTGTTGGTTTTGTGAGATTCGGTTTTCTTGTTTGTCTTAGATTTTTTTCCATAATAAATGCATTGGTGTCTCACTGTTCTAACTCATAATTTTATTTACAAATAATATTTTATTTATAAATAACCCTGAGAATCTTGTCATATGCCTACTATATTGGTTATCCATTATGTATTATCTTTACATGTATTTTGGTCTACTCTTAATTTAGTTCGTTTTCTTTTGTAATTTGTAAATATTGAAGTTTTATGTAATTTCTTTAACTCTGCGGCTTGTGTCTCAGGGGTGGTATTTCTAAAACAGAAAATTACAGTTTCCGGAACATCTACTTTGTCAGGTTTAATTTCACAAATTGTATTTTGAAGTTTTATATCTATGAACTAGACATAAAATGCAAACTTTTCTCCCATATTGTATTTTCTTCCATTTTATCCATATGTATAAGTGCAAAATTTAAGGTTTACAATGAAGTTGAGCATTTTGTACACATACATATCTTGTCAAGGTGACAAAGACTTTCCCACTCTCCTTTTGTCCCTCCCCCTGCCCACGCCTCCTTCCCTCCAACCCTACCCCCTCCTTGTTTCACTTTGTTTTTCGTTTTAAGTTCCATAAGAGTTGTGATCTGGGTCTCTCATATCAGAGAGACCATTCGATGTTTCACCTTCTGCTTCTCACTCACTTCACTAACTGTGACATTTATACACAATGGAATACTACGCATCTATCAAGTCCAACAGCGTGGAGGCTTTTACAGGTAAATGGAAGAAACTTGTGAACACCATACTGTACTTTAAAAGATAAATTCTTCTGCAATTTACATACCGAACCAGTAGTTGAGGATATGAGGGTCAGAGCTATCTGATGAGAGCACTTCCAACCTATGTTCTTTTTGGGCTCCTGTACCCTTGGTCGCAATGGCTTTAGAGATGCACAATGTAGCCCCTCCCTCTCATCTGCACAGTCACAGAGCCACGCACAAATCACTCGGGATCGGGTGATATAGGGGCTGTTACATCAATAGGCATTTTTGACCAGGGCCTTAAACTTGATTGGAAAACTTGTACGTAAAATTTAAAGTGATGTGGGCAAGTATCTCTTGTTTTCACCTACATATTCTGCTATTTCACTTTCAAAAAAGTTGGAAAAAAATGTAATATAGCTTCTTCGAGGAAATCATAGAGGAAGGAAGTGTCCTTTTCCACCTGTAGTTGGGGCATTTTGGGGTCTAGCGTGAATCATACGCGTGTGCTGCTGAAGGAGATTTTTCTCTGTGGGTCTCCTGCACTCTGTGACCTGGAAGCTGGCCAAGCTGGACCGACCTGAGCTCCCTGCCCTGGCACCTCTACCACTCCTGCCATCCTGCTGCTGGCACGTGACGAGCACAGATCAGTAAACACTCTGGGGCACAGATTTGGCTGTCTGAGGAAGGAAGCTTGTACCGCGGGGCCTTGCACAGTCTGCACATCCTGGAAACCCTTTCCTTGGGATTTCAGGCCTTCCTTGCTGTGCCTGTTCCATGTGCTCATAGAGAACACTTTTCTGTTATTGATCTAAGATTTTATTACATTATGCCGAAACCAAAGCCTTGTCTCCAGTAGTCGGCCTCAGAGCTACTGTGTTGCTACACAAGCAGGTTATGGATACATTCTAGAGACCCAGTCTGTGGTGTCGTCTGAGCAATTCCACGCTCTATGAGCAGGCCCCCCTAAGCTACAAAGTCCCCCCCGCCCCATCACACTGTTACCTATCGCTTGGTACTTAATGAATTTATAAGTTTCTCAAACCAGTGTGTCTTGCACTTTGCACATTTTCTTCATTTCATAACCAATTTAGGGATTTCTGTTTTTATGTCATGGAAATTAGAAATTATGTGCAAAATATAAAATTTAAGTGAGATAATTACTTATTCTTCAAAAAGTAAAAGAAAAAGGATTGGGTCAGTTCTCACAATATTTACAATCATCAACTCCTGAAGTCCTGCTATACAATTGGGTTTTCCTATTTCTGGACGCAAATTGGATCCACCAGGAAACATCAATGATTTAGTAGAATAACATTGTCTGGAGAAGCAAAATTTATGACAAATGCAGTGGTAAATACGCAAAGACAAGTGAATACAATGAATTTATAGCAATCAAAATAAAAAAGAAGCACATAAAATATTGATTAAATGTGATTACTAAAGCAAAAACTTGTCATAAAAATAATATTCCTGAACATTTTAAAATGAATTATTCTGACGTGTTAGAAGTTAATATTCCAAAAGTTCTGTGGGTCATGTATAATTAATAAAATTTTACATTAAATAGGAAAGTACCAGATTTTTATGAAAATGAAAACAACCATTTATGTTAGCTATATATAAGGTCAGTTTTCAATTTTTTTCTATGTGTTTCTAGACTTCATTATCAAAAATTATATGCCCACTGCTTGCAACAGTCTCAATCCATTACCCTAATGGACTGAAATTGCAGGCTACCATAGGAACTGTCTATTGTGTGGCAAAGTCAAATGCAAACCCTACAGTGAAAAGTCTTGACGTTATTAAATATAGGAAATATATTGTGTTCAAAATGATGCTAATAAGGACTGTGGATATTTGACTAGCCCAGCAGAAAATAATGCGATGTTTTAGACAACATGCAAACTATTTTTGAACTTACTCCTCGGTAGAAATTCATATGCAGAGAGAGGATATCCAACAGTGCTAAGTGCAAAAGGGACTTAACTGATTAATTATCCTCTTTTCTCATGAAACACAAGGCATATGCTGCCCACATATACATGTTATTATTTCTCACAAATATTACATCATGAATTGCTTTCATTTATCCACTTGAAAACAAAGTAATGCTGCTGACAAGCAACCAAATGTTCCTATTTCTTATCCTTTTTCCAGCCTAGAAAAAGCATATTGACAAGACTCTGCTAAATCTCAAATGATTATTAAAGAAATAGTATTCCCACTTTCCCAACAAAAAAGGCTTAAACCTCTTATTTGCATTTTTTCCATTTATCCTTTCAGTTTATTTCATATTTTATCACATGAGTTTATCAAGCTTGGGTTTGATCATGTGACATTCGCTGTAGCAGCTCTAGAAATCTGGGTTTTGGCCTTCTGAAGCTGAGCACTGATGCAAAGAGAACAGGAGAAAGGGGGAAGGTGACTTTTGTCTAGAAGCCATAAGGAGTATCTGGTGAGCTGAGCTCTTTGTTAGCAGGTGGAATTGAAGCAGCATCACTCTTTTAGAGAAAGGGTGTGTGTGGGGTGGCGGGGGACAAAATGGAACCTTCAATAGGGCAGAAGATGTTCTCATGGCCACTGCTAGGTAACAGATCAGAGGCACCTCGACTCCTCTCTTCAAACTTACAGTGGTGAATAGCTATGGAGCCTCCTCTTGGGCTGTGTCGATAGCAACTTTTACTATGTAACACTCAGCTTTCCTTTTTGAATTGTAGTGTTTTGCTTCTCTATTGAAAGCATAGCCTGGGTCGTTGGTATAAACTGAATGTTTCTGCCCCCAAATTCCCACGTTGAAACTTTTCTCCATGTCCCATCTAACGTGATGGTATTTGGTGATAGGGCTTTAAAAGTCGTAAGGCTTGAGTGAAATCATGAAGGAGGGTCCCCATAATGGAGTTAATGTCCTAATACAAACGTAAGAAGATCAGAGTCTCCAACCTTCTCCACCACTTGGAGATCTAGGGAGAACACAGTTTGCTATGTGCCAGGAGGGAAGCCCTTGCCAATAACCAAATCTGCCTGAACCTTGAACTTCCATCCTCTATGTCTGTAAACATAAATAGGTGTTGTTTCTGTCATCCTGTCTATGATATTTTGCATTAGTCACCTTAGCTGACTGAAATAATCACTTACATTTAGAAACTGAAATAAATATTGAAAACTACTTCGATTTCTAAAGGTTATTTTTCAGACTGAGTATTAACAGGATAAAACTTTAGATAGCCAATGATCACATTCTGAAATATATATTCTTATATGTGACAAGGAAATAAAAAAGGATCTCTAATAAATTAGACATAAAGGTCAGCAGAAAATTATGACCAATGCTGAACCAAAAGTTCACATTTAAAATGGTAATAATGAAAGCATAAATGTAAAGACAGCTTTTGCATGTGAAATTTTCTTATCAAAGCGTCTCAGAAGAGGAAACAGAAAGTTGAAATTTACCACGTTAGTGTTTAAAGTACTTAAAGAGTGCTGATGAATTAGAATTTTAAATTACCAGCACATTCCTTTTACTTCTGCCTCTGTCATCTGTCTCTGTCTCTCTGTCTTTCTAACTCCCTTTCTCTCAAACATATGCACACACACACACACACACACACACACGTGAGCGCGCGCGCGCGCACACACACACACACACACACATACACACAGGTCTTTTATTTTTTTGTTTAGTGGAGCAATGTAGCCGTCCTGTCACCATCCATTTCCCACAGGTTTATAATTAGTAAGTAAAAAGTACCCGGGATTCACCCACTCAGAAAATGTTTATCCGATGTCATTAACACCACAGCTGTAGGTGCACCCACTCATTGCATAACAAGAATTTCTGAAATGCTAAAAAAAAAAGTGTTTTGGGACTTCAATTAAAAAGAAACAATTGAAGCTACAGAAAACTGAAAAAATATTGATATTTAAATAAGGAATATTCTGGAATGTAATTTGAGTGAAAAGGAGGAAAAAGAAAAGGCAAAGTTTAAGTTGAGTTGGGGAACAAAGACGCAGGTGGAGACAAAGGTGGTGTAGTGTGGACGCCTAAGCCTGAGCTTTGTCCTGGGGGAAGATCATTAAGGAAACAGCACAAGAGTTTGTAGTGGAGCAGACAGAAAGATGTCCTGAAGCCACTTCTTCTTAAATGGAACTTACACGAAGAATTAGAGTTACAGAGGAGGAAAAAGGACATGTGATTTAACCAGTGTATTAGAGTGGATATTGGGCACAGGCCGGAAGCGCAGAAATTATATTGGTATGAACGGGCAAGGGAGAGAGTAGGAAAAAAAATACCAATAGAGTTGAAGCCGAACTTTAAATACATATTAACTCATTGAATTTGCCTAGGAGAAAGGCATTTCCTATGGACTTATGCTCAAAAAAATGCAAATATTCATTCCATAGACTTCCAGATACTTAACAAAACCTATTATTTCCTGAAATTAATTTAAGAAAACTTTATTTAAGAAACTCCTTACTAGGGTCTTTTGAATAGAGAAATGTCTGGGTGGAAGAACCTAAAACTAGCAGGGACACAGATCAGGACATGATTACTTGTCTTTTCGCACAAAGAATTTGAGGAATAGAGATACACATCTCATAAATTTTTCCTCTCCTATTTGAGTAATTTTGATCAATATCTTCAGAATGGACATATGAGGACAGACAAGTTGGAACTTGACCAAGGAGAACTGTCTCTTGCAGAATGTCACTTCCCCACACCCCCTCCCACGTGGAAGTGCCACATGGAGATTTTGTACTACTGTAAACTTTTGTCGATCAACTTAAATTTGTGGATAACAGCTCATCTATGTATCTACCTGCCACCTTTCTCTCTCAGTCTCTCTCTCTCTCTTTCTCTATCTCTTTCTGTCTTTTTGTCATCTGTCTCAATTTGAGCTACCCTAAGAGATGTCACTGTAGCCAATGACTAATGGAAGGCAGTCAGCTGTTCCCCGCAGATGTCCCTAAGTCACATGCACATAAACACAGTAAATGGCTTAAGTTTTCAAATCTATTATCGTCATGCTCTGTCATCTTATATAAAAATTAAGTTAATTCACAAGTAATTTAGTTCCAGAAATAGGGTGATATAATGACAAAATATAAACCGTGGTTGTTGCTTCTGAAATAAACTAGAGTCAGCTAATAAGTCCAAAAATGATGGGAAAAAAGTATTACTAAAAGCTTCAAAAAATGACAGATATGTAGTCAAATAAGCTTTAACAAAAGTATTGCCTGCATTGTGGTATTGAGAAATTTTATGTCTTATTTTATGTATTATTGAATCTGAGTATGTAGATTTCTATGTGATATTTATTTCAAATCATTTCTTTTAACTGTATATGGCAACTTTTTCAAAAAGCAATGCACTTAGGAAGGAGTTGAAATATGTTTAAGAAAAATTGAAAAACAGACAAACATGAGACCTGTCAAGTTGGAATGTAAAATTATTTTCATTCCCAGTTTCTTGCAGTGAGAAACGAGCAAATTAATAAATGCTACTATAGCAAAGATACAGGTAAATGTCAGTAGAACACGACCTTGTGAGAATGGAAATATCACAAGAATGTCCAATATCCAATAGATGCTTTACTGAGTCTTCTGAAATGTGTAAACTGATGGCTATGTATCAATGAAAATTGTTTTTTAAGACTCTTTTTAAATCATTTTCCAACATGACCTTCATGAATAACCCAAGGTAGATTAAGACTGGAGAAGAAAAGTGTTGTGATTTTGGCAGCGGGTTTAATTTTAGATTTACACATGTTACTACTGAAAACTTCCATTTTTAAAATATTGGACTAAAAGAAAGAAATAATAATGCAAAGAAAATGAAGACTTTGGTTTTCCAATTTTCTAATGGAAGGAAGTAAACTGAGAAAGGTAAGTTTTTGGCTGTAAGCACCACTTATTTATGTATGGAGAGAGATAGAGAAAGAGGAGTGATAGATAAAGAGAGGAGTGAGAGAGAGAGAGAGAGAGAGAGAGAGAGAGAGAGAGAGAGAGAGAGACAGAGACAGAGACAGAGACAGAGGGACAGACAGAAAGTTAGCAAAGAGCATTTCTCCTAAGAAAATACCTAGATCCCCAACTCAGAAACTGTCAACATGCCACTGATTTACTGTTAAGATTGCTATAAATCTCTTTATTGTGTGTATCTCTCATAAATTTCTCATCTCCCATTTGAGTAATTTTTATTACTCTCTCATTTGAATATTTTTATTCTGGCCGACATATGCTATCTGTGTGATTCAATATTTTGATGTTGCATGACAGATACCATTTCTCTGTTATTCTTGCCTTTAGATTTTGAAGCATATCATCTGGGAAAGAGGATTTACAATGGGGAACCACCAGTAAGAAGCCTCATTCACAATTTAACTTGGTTAGATGGTGAGATTTTGGATATCAAAATAAATGCACCATAAGAAGAATCTTTCTAATGCCTTAGGAAAGGAAGAACGCCCTTATCCTCTGGAAATGATGAATCATCCTTGATTAGAGAAAGTCTCATTTAAGAAGCTATGGTATTTGTAGACAACGGCGTACTACTCAAATATAAAAACAGATAGGATGGAGGCTTTTGTAGGTAAATCGATGCAACATGAGACCATCATGCTCAGCGAAGTGAGTCAGAAGTGGAAGGCTGAATAGCAAATGGTTTTTCCATTGTACCTAGATGAAAATCATTTCATAGAATTAATTGAGGGGAATAATGGGAACTGGTTAGGAGGGGCAAGGAGTGGGAGGGTCGAAGAGGAAAAGAGGAAGGATTTGTAATTTTGCATGATATGTGTGTGCACAAAATTCTCAAGATCAATGTAAACATTATGCATTGTATATGTAAATATACATATAAATAAAACGGGGGAAAAGAAAGTGTGTAAGTGGCACTTTCCTCTATCCAAAGGGTAAAAATGAAATAAGACAGAGATTTTTGGAAAAAATTACAGCTTAAGATTCATCAGATTTTAACTTGTCTTTATAAATAGAATACAGTCTATAATTTTGTCTCCCATAAAGTGCGTGTTCATTGTGGAACAAGTCATTCAGTAAATTTATTTTGAAAAATTCCTAAAGTATGTACTGTTATTTATTCTGCATTTTTTATCATCAGAGATTCTTATAAACTGCTAGTGAATCATACAACCCTAATTGACTAAATGCTCACTCAAATTTATGAGTCTGATTAGGCCATGAGCTCATTTTATATAAATCAGCTGTGCTGCTTGGATTTATTCAAAACATCTCTGTGAACTTTGTGAATGGATATTGACATTTCAATATTGCAGCGTTTTGCTGGCATATTATCTGACAGCACCAAAATAAGTAAAGAAGTTTAAGACAGTAGAAAATCTAATTTGACCAATAAAGCACCTCTTCGTTTGTCCAAAGAAATTAATCTTTAGTCCAGGTTTCACAGTGAGTACCAAAGTGAAAAGGGGGGCCTGCAGTTGTCATGGGGCACTCTCAGGCCCTCTGTGACCACCCTGAGTCACCGACTCACACACTGAGTGAATCCAGGGAGGGCACTTAAACCGGAGCAGCAAATATTCGTTAATCAAAGCCAACTTTGGGGAACGTGGTGAGAATGGCTCTCTAAAATTGCCCATCTCTTGGAACTGTGGGTCCTACAAGACACTGTGAATGGGCCAGAGAGGACAGGCATCTCAGAGAGCTTCCGATCTCCATGTGTAAAATAAACAGGAGAATTGCAGTTCCCTGTTGCCTGGAGGTGGGGTTGTAAGAATCTCCCCCTTTGTGAGGTCTCTGATTTGCATATCTTTGTGCTTGAGATTGACTGTCTTCTTTATTTGCTTAATGAAATTTATAACCTTCTTTGAAAAAGACAGAGGCGGTTGGGAGGAAGCTTTGGGTCCTTTCCCCACACATGCCGAGGCCAGATGTGGACATCGCCAGGGGGAGAGATGGACCCACTCATAATCCAGAGAAGCTTGTGAAATACAAGACTTCTAAGTTTCTTTGTTCATTTATTTAATATCTATGTGTGTGATTCGGGAGAGTGCGCCCAGAGCCTTCTTACTCAGCTTTGCACCCTCTCTTTTTATTAAGACAAAGTCCCATTCAGTTGCTGAGTTGCCCCAGCTGGGCTCAAACTCCTGGTCCTCCTGCCTCAGCTGCCCTGAGTGCAAGAATTACAGGAATGCCTGGATAGACTGTTAAGTTTAAACTTCCATTCTGTCTATGTTAATAGCTAATGCCCACATAATGTACAGGTGTAGTTCTATATTATTGTATTGAGCCAATAGCAACAGTGGTTACATTCTGAAATCAATTTTATCATAAGAAAATAAGAAAAATTTAGCATTTCAAAGACAAGAGTGCAATCAGTAGATAAGAAAGAAATAACTGTCTTGTGTTCAAAATTATATTATATGCACAAACATATGCAAGTAGATTTAAAACATACATATTAGTATGATGTATCATGGCATCAATGATCCAATTTTATAAGGATTATTTTTTATTACATAGTGCATCGAATTTTCCGGATTTTCATAGCCCTGTGATAATATTTTTACTAGTTTTTTTTATCTTCTCTCTTAATAATTTCAAAAATCACATGCATGTGACTTGTGTGTTGTTGATTGCTTTCTGTTTGTTTGTTGTTTGTTTGTTTTATGAGACATGGTCCTGAAATCACTTAGAACAGAATATTAGTTATAGGCAAAGTATACTGTCCATATGTGCAAACGTCCAATGAGTTTATGGAATAGAGGGTAACTATCAGACCTGCACTGGGGTCCTCGTCAGAACTTCCCCAAGTGGGCTTTGGGGTCTTTCTTTCCCTTCTCTTGGCTTCCACTTGATCTTGTGATAGACCCTGGGAAGGGCTGAGATTTGGTCCTGGGTAAAGGCCCAGGATTGGCTAAGTACAGGATGGGATAAACACAGAAGGATCTCTCAGCAAATGGAAGGGGTGGTGTCCCACAGTCATCAACTATATTGGCTAATGCACCTGTTTTCAAAGGAAATCTTTGAGTTAGAAAATTAATGTTTCAATATAAAAATGATGACGTTTTACATATTTATATTGCAGAGGGAAAAATCTCATAAAAGTGAAGATGCTATTGTCCGTGGCTCATGCCTAGAAGAACCTTTGTGTTTGGACTCAGCATCTACATCTCGCCTTACCTTGAGCTCATTATTAAGCCAGCCACTGAGTAACTCAAGTGATTCAGACATCCGCTGAGGCTCTAGATTAGTACTCTTCATGCCCATGCAATAACTTAGTATGAAGCATCCATGTCTGCATTGCTGGCTATGAGGACACATGCTACAGAATGAGTAAAATCTCTGAGCTAGAGTAAATTAGACATCTTGGTTGAATGGTGGTTGTAGGGAAGAACTTTTCTAACCAAAGGGATGGCGTCAACTAAAATACCCAGCCAGAAAAAAAAAAAAAAAAGTCTGTGTCTCATACATTACACTACTTATCTCTTTTCTCCATGAGCTAGTTATGTCAGTCATATAAAGCTGAATTTTATGTTTAATGATTTATTTATGTAAAAAAGTAATGCCTTTTGCTTCAGGACAAGGAAATATAGTACACAGTTTTTAAATATTGGTTTGGGAATTGATGTCTCTGTAACTGTGGTTCCTTAACTACCTTCCTAGCTATGAATATCTCAGTCTTCTCTCAGCAGATAAGGGGAAAAGGGGAACTTATCAAATTAACTAAAATTATTTTATGAACTTGAGAATTCAACCATTCATTTGAAAAAGAATCAGGATACCTTTTTATTGGGTAACTGTAGGTTACTTGATGATTTTGAAAATGTGTAAAATGTTGCACATTGCTTGTCTAGTTTTTCTTTATAATTCATGCAATAGGAAAGATGAAAGCTTTACATTCATAATGGACATGCTTTCTCTGCCTATCTTGGTCAACTTTACCCAGTCATTACTACAGTTCTTCATCTGGATAGTTGGTAGCTCTGGTAGGAAGGCAGTGAAAGTGTCCTGACCTGAGATTGGACAATGTCATTTCTGGAAAAAATTTCAACATGCTTTAGGTTGTGTCTTAGTTACTTTTCATTGCTGTAACTCAATACCTGATACCCACAAATTTAGGAAAGGAAAGTTTTTGTTGTTGTTGTTGTTTTTTTTTTTTAGCTCAGTTTCAGAAGGTCACAGTCCATCCAGGAGCAGCCGGTAGCCATCGAAGTACATGGCAGAGACAGAGGTGGAGGCAGCTTCTCATGACGTCATAAACAGGAAGGCAAGTCGAGACTAGTTGAGACCAGTCCTAGTCCCAGTCCTAGTCCTCAAGGAAGGCAGGATGCAGCTTATATATTCTTCCAGGTCTCTGCCCAGTGATTAGCTCCTTCTGCATCTGGGTGTGGAAGGTGTGGCCACTACACACTGTTAATCCTAACTCACACTACTTCAATCCTAATTTAGCCTTAATCCTAATTTAACCTTAATCCACCTCTCCAGACTAGACCCCAATCCACCAACAGCACATGGTTCTATACACAATCCATAACATTAAAATACATGAGACTTTTGGGGGGCACTCCAGAGCCAAACCACAATATGCTTTATATATTCTTCTGCTGAAACAAACTGAAGCCAGGAATGTTTAAATGGCACCTGAACTTGAAATAGTCACTCTCTGCCTATTTCAATACATCTGAAATATTATTAATGAACATAATAATTTCAAAATATTGAAATTGATAATCCATTTTCAAAAATATGCATAACATGCATTTAAATTTTCCGGTTGTTAATGAAACTTAATTTACAAACTAATTTCTGGTTCATAAAAGGTTATAATCTTTCTATGATACTTATCAAAGCAAGAAGTTCAAAAAATAGAAACAGAACATAAAAATAAATAAATCATTTACATGATTGGACAAACTGAAAAAAAGATCACATACAATCATTTGATGTAGCAATTAAAAATTATAAATTGTCAGTGAAGTATATTTCTTATAATGGCTGTTGTAGGTGACATTTGATAATATATTTATCATTTCTTGCAAATATCATAAATATATTTTACATGGTTGAAGGAAAATACAGTTCAAATGAACAACAATAATGGGAAAAATTTAAAAACAAATTGAAAAAAATATATAAAACCATCTACATTATATTTAATATAGAATATTGTAGTTTCAAGATAAAAATGTACATAAACAAAAGAGTAAATTTGCTATTTGATATATAAAATACACAAAAAGTTATTATTTTAAATTTAAAGTTTTGTTGCACAAAGATATTGGAACAATTTGTTTGAGATTTCATAGTGAACGCTACAAAACATATGCAACAAAAGTATTTCTAAATTTAAAAACATAAAGTTTAATGCATTCATAATTCAAAATTATGAAATTTAGGAAATTTTTCATTTAATTATGAATTCTAAATCTATTTTCTTATTTTGCTTTACATTAACTCATTATTGTAACCTAGAATTTATTCTTAAATAGTATATAGAGATGTTTTTATTTCATTTTTTTGAAGTCCAAGCTGGCCTTGAACTCGCTATGCAGCCCAGGCTGGCCTTGGACTTGGTAATCCTCTTGTCCCCAGCCTCCCTAGTACTGAGATTAGAGGTGTGTCCAGCTTTTATGTGGTGCTGAGGAATTGAACCCAGAGCCTTGAGCTTGCTAGGTAATCACTTTAACTGCTGTGCCATTCCTCCAGCCCTATTTTATTTTTCATTCGTACAATTTTCCACTTTTTTGTCTTGCTGTACTTTAACAACCAGTTTCACATTTATCAACATTAGGATTGTTCCTAGTCTTTTGCTACAATGATCACTGAGTATCCTTGGGCATTTGTCTTCTCGTATTTTGAGAATAGTTTTCTAGAAGTTGCATTGCTGGATCAAAGAGAAAAACAAGTGCAGTTTTATGATCTATCAACAAATTCTTATTGTAAGAATTGAATTATTATACTTTCACACTAACAAATATATGTGGAAGCATTTTTCTTCTGGGCTCACAAATAATCTATATTGTTAGACTTGAGTTTTGACAATTCAATATATGACGAACAGTATTATTTTGAAATTCCATCAAACTTAGTTTTGTCAATGATTACTTCATATTTCTCTACTGTAAATCAATATGCTTTTCTTAAAACTACATTTTTCGAATTTTCTGCAGGTAAAACCACCTTATCCCTGTTCCTGCAATTAATACCAATAAACTTGTTGCTTCAGAAAGCTGAATCTTAGTGGAGTTGTTATCTTGTTCTGCCTGCTGTGTCCCTTAGAGGATAAACAAAAATTTACATACCTTTCCTCAAGAAAAGTTTCACTCAACATGCCTCATGTCTACACCTCGGGATTTTTCCTCTACAACTTATGTCTTCCTCATTTTCAAAACAGCAAAATATTGAAAGATACACAATTTCCTTTATAAAAATCAGAATCTAAAAAAATTATCTAAGCAGACATGCATACTTATAACACAGACATCCTCTGCTATTTTAAAATATAGAAGAGCTACAAATGCAAATAAGGGTATTCAAGGACCAGCATTTTGCTCTGTGGGACATATGGCTGTTTCTTTTCTGCAAGAAATATGACAAATGTAAATGCCACTAGCATTTGTCATTATTTTTCAATATTCCACTCAAATCCCTCTGAGGACATGTGTGTGACTTGTGGGTGTGAACACTACTTGGAAAATATTTTGTCATCTTACAAATTTATACAAGACATAGATTGAGTAACGTAAGAGCTTCCTTTCTGAACGATGCCTTTGGAAGCTTCTAAAAGGCACCTTTGTAAAAATTCCTGTTACATAATTTAGAGCAATGTTTACTCCCTGATGTGTGATTGGTTTGTAGGAAAATTGCTATTTTATTTTGAGCTGAGATCTCACTGCCAGGAAATCCATTTCTCTTAGAGCTAGAGACCCTGATTGTTTTTTAACAACTAAAATATATAGAATAAGTGGTGATATTATATTTACATTGTACATAAAGGAAATAAAGCCATACTCAGTGTGGTTATAAAATCTTCATTTAGTGCTTTCAATAGGTCTGTGTTGCTTTCCTTGGGGTCTACTATAACTCAAAATATGCTGAGAACAGGACAGCACATTTTCTGTTGGAAAGTATTTGTGTTCTTTCTCCATTATAAGAGAGCTTATAACTTTCCAAGTACTTTATAGGCTTTCCTTGGGGGAAAGTCTACGATGCATACTGCACTCTGTTATCAAAAAGCTAATGCTGAAAAATAGAAATTCCCATTTGCACTATGGCAGTATTTTCATCTTGAAAAGAGAGACTTTTTCTGGTTATTGCTCACTGACGTAAGTATTTATCCTTTTTTGTCTACTAAGTGCCAGTTGTTTTATACTTACGATTTATTTTTCAAAAATATTTTAAGAAAGGAATGGTTAACATTATACAGATTGGACAAAAAATGAGACTGAGACGTAAGGGAACTTATTTACTGCCAAATTGTTATGAAGTTGCTGTGGAAGAATTGAAAGCAGTCTGAATGGAAACGCAGTTTCCAGAGCTCTTTCCTTTTCTCTGAGTCACTTTGACCAGCCCAATTATTGGTTTCTTAAATATTTCTGTGGTTATTTCATCGTTGCTGATATCTGAGTAGAATTAAAGTGTGTGTGGGGGGTGGGGTGTGAGAGTGCTTGTGGATGTCATAGAGAGAGAGAGAGAGAGAGAGAGAGAGAGAGAGAGAGAGAGAGATCAAGCCAATCCCATCCAAACTGATAACATTCCTGTCCCATTTGGACTGTGGCGCTTCTTGGTGATTAGGAACAATATGGCATTAAAATAGAAGTTCAGACAGCTCATCAGGATCTTGCATTCAATTATTTGGGATCTATCTACATACTGAAGCAAGAATTGTTGTTAGCTTTGCTCGTGTGTGTGTGTGTGTGTGTGTGTGTGTGTGTTTGGAGAAGCCTCCAACCCATTTGCTAGAGAGTACTGGATTCAATATTTCAAATTTCCACCAACAATGACTTTTTTCCCTATCATTTTTACATTATTGTTATTCAAACAGGAGTAAGGTGGCTTGCAGATGCAATATTAAACTTAATTTATTTGAGAAATAATGCTATTACGCATCTTTCCGTGTAGTTGTTGCGTGTATGTGTTTTAATGCAGTCACATGATTTTTGATGCATACATATATTACACAGCGTTTAAGCATATCAGTATCTTCAAACACTTATTATTTCTTTGTGGTTTTCAAGTCATTTCTTCTTGCATTTTTGAATCTATAGTAAATTGTTACTTTCTGTGGTCAACCAACCACTCATCCAAATTTTTATTGTTTGTACCTGTACCTTAAAGCCTCTTGATTAAACTTTCCACGTATTTTCCTGTCTGTTCTATTACCCAACTTATAATAGTCAATATTTTGTTCTCTTCTGTGTAATGTTAGCTCTATTAGTCTCCACATATGAGGAAAGTCGTACAATGCCTGACTGTCTGTGCCTGTCTCCAGTCTAATCTCTTGTCAAAAACTACAGTATTTCACTGACTTTTCAGGGGCTAATAGTGTTGCATTTGAAAATGTGTCTTGTTTTTTCACTCACTGGCTGAGAGTCACTATGATTTTAGTACTTTTTAGATCATTATACATGTTGCTTCAAAAAACATGGGCATTCAAATGCCTGTTTAATGCAATGATTTAATTTTCCTTAGATATTCATCTATCACAAGAATTGCAGGATTATAACGTAATCAAGTAATCTTATTTTTAATTCTTCGTGGAATATCCATAATATATTATATCGCGGGTGTATTAACATTTTTAGGAATAAATACACAGAGTTTCTCTTTTCTTCACATATTCACCTACAATTGTAGCTGATTGTCATTTTTATAGTAGTCATTCATACTAGACAAAGTAATTTAAGATCTATACTGTTCTATTTTTTTAAAGTCCCAGATGTTTAGTGGCACCGTACATTTTTAAAGTATACTTCTTGGTCATTTTAAACTCTTATTTTATGAAATAGCTATTTCAACCCATTACCCAGTTTTCAATTTCCTTTGTTATTAGTATTTGGAGTTATTAATATATTGTGCATATCAACCTCCTGCCAAATATATGGGTAAATTTTCTCTGTAGGATGTTGATCGCTTTTTCTATTTCTCTGTTTTGTTTTGTATTTGTGTTTGTTTACTATTTTTCTGTACAGAAGCTTTTTAATTTGAGGATGTTTCATTTGTCGACATTTGGTTTTGGTTTCTGTACTTATGCCTTGCTCATTTTCAGATAGGCTACTAATTTTATACTCTTGAATTGTTCTTTCAAAAAAGTAAAGAGGGTAAAACACTTAAAAATATAAGTTTTGAGAGCAGCGTGATTCTGATATCACAACCAGGCAATAACTCAAGAAACAAAAATTATAGGCTAGTATCACCCAAGAAATAAATTCAAAATTCTCAACAAAATCTAGTAACTATGTTCAAAATCGCATTATAAAGCTCATAGGCCAAGATCATCTCTGGATTTCAAGAAGACTAAAATATGCTCAAATCACTATATGTGACCATAATAACAAAACAAAAGATTAAAATCACATGATTTTCTCAATAAATATGGAAAGATGTTTTACATATGTTAAGACACATAATAAAAATAAAATTAACTGGAGAGAGTAGCTCAGTGATTAAAGTCTTTGCCTAGCATGCCCAAGGCTCAGGAGTTGCTTCTTTTGTACTACATACGCCAGGTATGGTGGTGCACATCTGTAATCCCAGCACTTGGGAGACAGAGGCAGGAACATTGCTGTGAGTTCAAGGCTACAAAGTGTTACATACTCAATTTAGGACTACCAGCTTAAAAGTCAGATCCTACCTCAAAAAAAAAAAAAAAAAAAAAAAAAAAAAAAAAAAAAAAAAAAAAAAAAAAAAAAAAAAAAAAAAAAAAAAAAAAAGAAAAAGAAAAGAAAAGAACTAAAATGTATAAATGAAAATCAAGAAATCAGGAATAAAAGAAATCTACCTCTATATTTAAAGTTACATGAAAAGAAATCCATAGACAAAATTAAAAATGTGAGTTTCTTCTATCTCGTGGACAAAACAAAACGAGTACTGACGTTTATTACTTCTGTCTCACACAACCTGGGAAAACTTAGTGATATGTAAGGACAAGTCAAGAAAATAGAAGTTCATTTCCCCGCATCTGTACATGTTGTATTGAATTTTTATTATATATCTAAATATTAAATTACTTCCAATATAGCAATAAGATGCCACAGAATCTGACATACATTTGTCCTGTATCTTCTTCCTATTAATATATTTGAAATGCATATGCTCTACTTATCAAGTTTATAGTTACTAATATCTTCATTTAAATAAATTTAGTGGATTATTTTCTTTTATAGAAGTTGAATATAAACCATCATGAGAATCCTGATATGGGGACAATCTGAAAGAAAAGAACATTAAAGCAAAGGGAAAAAGAAAAACCACCTTCTTTACATAACTGATGTGTCCATTTATTTTTACTGTCACTAAGAAAAAACTAACTGACATGAGTAATTTTATAGCCATATTTTGTTTAATAAACATTTGCTCTCCACAACAGCAGACATGTTCTCTAGGTTTAATATTATATACAAATTATGGACTGAAAAACCTGAGTTTAGAATTTAACATGATACATTTATTTAAATAGCTTATTTTGCCTAATACTATTAGTTAAATCATATTCTGGTAAGGAATGCAAGTAATTAGTCTCTTCAAATATTAAAGTCCTTTGTCTCCATGGTAACATTGGCCTTCTAAGAGAGAATTGCATATGGCTGATAGCTGTACTTATGTATGTATCCATAAATAATGAATGAATAAATTATGTTATTTAAAAAAAAAACTATGATCTTTAGAAACCCTCAAGGCTGCTGACACCTAATTTTATGAAGTGTTAAGCATAAAAATTACATTTCCTAAGTATGACTTTTTTTTTTTTTGCAAAGATGAACAGTAAAAACAATGGTAAATCTCATACAACATAAAGGACCAGCTGGGGTCTCCAGGCTAGTTTCATCTCAAAGCATCTTTTGAATTAAACCAGCAAGGAGAACCTACTTAGACTCATTTTCCAAATGACTTATCTTCTCAAGGATAATGACCTTCAACTATGAAGAAAAGCTCTGCTTAGAGATTTGTTGAAAAGGAGAGTCTGTCGTGACGCTAAAGTTTATAGAAATAAGTTTAATTAAAATGACAAAAACTACACTTATAATTTAATAAATGTAATGGTCATTGCATTGGAGCTTCAAATCAACAGTACATTCTTTGTCAAAAATGGTAATTTTTATATTCTTTCATAGAGTACAAAAATAAACATTACCATTGCAGATTTGAAAAACAAAATCAATGGGTTCAGCTTTGGCCATGAACTGCTCTCACTGGAGCTCAGAGTTATTATTTGTGTAAGACACAAATATTTCTTCTGAACGTATGTGGTTTGCTGATACACTCTTTCTTCCTTTCTTCCTCTGACTATTGTCTACTGATTGCAAAATGAACAGTGCTGAAAAAAATCGATGTTTGAATTGGTTTAAGGAGTTAACAAAATCTCGAGTGCTGGGAGCCAAATTGATGGGGAGATTACCTGCTGGGTAAACAAAATCTGTTCTACGTGGTTAGAACAAATCTTTATATCTGAAAGATTCTTTTGAATGTGAATACATGGCGAGTGAGACCAGTCACGGACAGAAAAACTTTGCCATTCTCTTAGCCCTTCACTGAGGGCTACTGCTGGCCATGGTGTGTTTACTTTCAAAGCCACCCAAAGCCGGTAAAATAAGTGTCAGGAAAAAAAAAATCTTAAAACTGGAAGGAAAATATGGTGCTTGTTAAATTTAAAATAAATCCTTTTATTTTATTGTATAACACAACCAGATATTCTTTTAGATATTGATATTGTTATTGATATTGATATTATTGATCAAATATAAAAGTTAATGCCAGATAGGTGATTTCATCTGTTTGACCTACTGGTCTCAAGTAATACAGACAGGAAAACATTGTTATTCATTGCCAGAATTAAAAAAAAATTTCACACATGTAAAGGTCTTATAACAGTGAATTCTATAAGACCTTAATAAACACAATTATAATTACTATTATTTAAGAACTAGTTAGTCTTGTCTATCTATACAAACACAAATGAGCTATTAATATCCAGGGATTTGGTATGGATGACACATTTGTTTTGAAGGACCATTTTCATGAATAACTGCATTTTATTTACTATATATTTTACAAAAGTAAATACACTACCACTCATTTTATTCCAAGTAAAATGAAAGAATAAACAATACTCAGTAGAAAAAAATGTGGAAAAGTTTAAGAAACAAAATTTTAAAACCTAGTCAATTTTTGTACAATTCACAACTAACGTTTCTGTCAAAATGTACTTGGTGTATCTGAAGATAAATGCCTTAAAATGGGGGGTGATATCCAACAAATTGTATTAGTAATAATGGTATCTAATTTGTCATACCAAGCAAGAAAACCACGTGAGAAACATCATTAACCTTCTTCTTTAGCCACAACAACTTTTGGTATTTTTTTTCTTGGATAATATATGCTTTAGTCTATTCACAAGACAAATATTGTATATAAACTCTCTCATATGAGCTAAATGTAAATATGAATAAATACAAAAATTATTTATTTATGAGATGGTGACTCATATTATTTCAATGTAAAATCTAAAACATGCTTGTCACATACATAATTGTCTACATTAGTTATATGTAAATATTAGTTTGTAATATCATTAGTACCTTTTGTTTTGACTAGAGAAATCAAATTAGATGTTTTAAGTCTTATTGAATAACATTACTAGATTAAAGAAATGATACTACACTTCCTTATACATTGTCAATAGTATTTATGTACTTGTTGAGCCAAAATTTTATTATTGCCTTTGGTTCTTTCTACATGTTAAAGTTTCACATGGATGTATGAAGTTTGCCATGTTCTGTGTTACCACATAGAATAGTGCAATATTGTAACACATTTCTTCAATAAAATACAGAAAATGTTTAACAGACCTAAGAAATGTTAGCTTTTCTTCACATAAGTCAACAGAGCAGGAAATTTAAGTTCATAATAATGTCGAGGAATTCTTCCCTGTCCTAGATACATTGAACAAGCATCTACATTATCAGTTTTTTAAGTGTGCAGTTCTGTTATGCAACAGCCATCTTGGTCAGAAGTTCTCCAGTCCTTTTTAAGAAGAAATATTATTTTTCTAAAACAAATATTAACATATTTACAAAAGGATAAGTTTATAATAATGTCATAGCTGTTTATTGCAGAATAATTATACCTAGTATAGGTAAGTTGAAAATCTGGAACATTCAATTCTACGCATAATGGCTGACCTCCGTCTATGCTCATCCTTTTTATTTTCTAATCTCTTTCCTTCTCCTTTTCTCATTTGTATTTTTTTTCTTAATTACTTCGGGACAAGCTCAATTGAGAAATTCTAAGTAAATTAAAACATATAGAAATTATGTAAGTGATTTCATAAAATCAACACACAATGATACCAAGAGTATATACATTTAATTTCTTGATTATCTCCTTTACACAAATATAACTATTTATTTTTCAAATTAAATTTATATTAATAGTAGAATAAATGCCTAGAAGTAACAAGTTTGTTCATTTTCATAAAGTGATTTTCAAATTATTTTTGATTGACCAAGTGGCAAGGTTGCTGCAGACATGACTTTTGTTCCATAGATTATTTAACACAGTTAATTCTAAATCTCTTTTAAGATATAAGTTCCCAAGAACTAAAAATTCCACTAGTACCATAATACAATTTTTTCTACATGGGCTGCCTTAGTACAATATTATATACGTGGTGATTTAAACTGTAAGAATTTGTTTCTTACAGATTTCATTGCTGAGACGTATAAGGTGGAAATAGCCAGGGAGGCAGGTTCCATAATGAGGCCTCTTACCCTTCCAGAAACCTCCTCTTTGCACAGATAACATGTGCATTAAATGTTGGCCCTTATTCTGGTGCCATAGGAAGGTGGTGGAAATGTTTAGTGGTGGGGGCCTATTGGGACATTTGAATTCTGGTCACTGGGGGTGATTAATTGTACATGCTAGTCTCTTCCTGTTTGTGTGTGTGTGTGAGTGTGTGTGTGTGTGTGTGTGTGTGTGTGTGTGTGTGTTGTTTAATTCTGTTTTCATCTTCCAGCCATGCAGTGAGTGATTTTACCCTGGCATTCCTTGCAGCCACGCTTGATAATGAAGGCAACTTATCATAGACCAAACACCTGAAAGGATGAGACAAAAGAAACCTTTCCTCTTCATAAGCTGATTATCATGTGTCCTTTCATAGAGACAGAGAACTGACTAACACATTCATATTTTCAGAAATATTATATACATATATGCAATACAAAATATTTGCAATGAGCTTGAATATTTTGTGCATATATATATATATATATATATATATATATATATATATATATATATATCATATTAACCTTGCAATCCCTTCTCTTACCCATTTTTGTCTCCCTTGAACTCTCCCCCAAATTCCCCTAGCTCCCTTTATTACACTATTAGGTTTTATAAAATGTCTGTATTCTGGGTTTCTCATATTAAATTCTTGTATGTATAAAATATTTTAAAGATGAAAATTATTTCACAGAACTATTCTATTATAATCCTTTCATTTGTTGTTTTAATTTTCTCTTCTTTTATAGGATTCCCGTGTTAGTTGTATCATTTTAAACACAACATGTAATTGAAATTATAATTAATTACTTACAGCACTAAGAAAACAAAAAGAAATATGATTTTTGTTTAGCATTCCTTGCAAGTAGGATCTGGAATTTTTATGTCGTATATCCCAAGGTGTTTGTTATTGAATATAGGTAACTTTTTCTGTGAATTTATTGGATGTAGTATACCATTTCAGCTTGCTTTTAGAAACATTCATATTTTTTAGATAAAAGATTATGTGGAAAAAACTACGTGATAATCATTATACCACTTAATGCTTCCTAGGCATACCAGGAGACACAGTTTCATATACATTCTCAATTACCTTGGAGCTAAATAATTAAAAAAGAATACACAAGGGATAGAGCAAACATTATGCAGAAGATAACTTTGCATTTTCTTTAAATATTCTTTATTCTTTTATCTATTGTCACAGTATGTCACCGTTTGAAGCTACAGATTAAAAATGGTGGATACCTCTGACATAGGTGGATACCTCTGTCAGCTCGTGGAGATGATAAGTAAAGAGAGCCTCTGGGTTCCAATGTGTGGGATATTCCACTCATAGTTGAATGAAGTTGAGTATACCGCAATAGGACTCTGTGGGCACCCTGAGGCCCCTGAATAGGGATGAGGAAACACTGAAGAGAAGAGGATGAGAGATAAGAATAGGCGGAGGAGAAAGCCACATCCCTTTGACTGATATGCGATTCCATATTTAATAAATCATTGAATTGCTGACAACAATTTTCCTCTAAAATTGTCTTGGGAAAAAAATGTATGCAGAACATACAGAAAACACTCAAATGATTGAAGATAACAAAATGAATATCAAGTGAATAGAAACTAAACTATATCGTGTTGTTGAATGAGATTTTAACTTTTTGCCAAGTGTTCCTTGGCTCCAGATTTATGAATGAACTATACATATAAATTTCAATTAGCACCAGAAATATGAAATTTCAAAGTGGATGCACACATCAACATAAGAGCTGTATTACAATTTTGCGGAGAACAAACCACTCAGTCTTTGAACATTTACAAATTTTAAATATAGGGTGATGTAATCTTTATAAAAATTACCATAAAATACATGATGCAAGTAGCTCTCATTTATTAAATTTACATATTAGAATTGCCAAACACTGCTGAATTTCCAGACAGGATTTAAATGTGTGATTCACTTTCTTGAGACTTTCAGAGTGTTAGAATTAAGGAGTATATCACCATACTTATCTTGTTTTAGTTTCTTGATGTCCATAGATTTTATTTTTCCAGTAACAAGTCAATATTTTCTTCTGTCATCTGTTTATGAGAATGTCAATTCTTCCTTCATCCCATAAGATTGATTTTTCTTTTAATTTTTTAAATTGGATTACAGTTTATAATTATTAATGGAATTTTTGTATATGATTTACATTTTACTCATTACTAATAAAATACTTTGGGTTTCTACAGTTCTTTAAAAATTTAAGTTTGATGGTTTTTTTCATAAATTGCAAGTGATATCTAGAGTCAACTTATATTAAGACTGATTAAAAACTTTTTAAAAACCACAAAATATATTTTCCCTTTTCAGACTAGTTCATTCTTAAATTTTAAAATATATTCAATTTTGATATATGTTTCCTTGAAAAAATTGTTAACTAACAGTAAAACCAAAAATACAGTCAATCATGTCGGAGAAAGACTGAGATTGCCACTCAAAATCAGTGGACTCCAAAGAGAGAAAGATTGCCTGAGAAGCATCTCTTAGAGGATAGAATTGCTTCTGTGGTTCTGTACATGCCTAGTCTATATGTTTTTTATAAGTGGTAAATATTTTTTCTTACATATATACAAAGGAAGCTCTCATTCTGTCATAATTGCGTTAACTTAAGTCCTTGTTATTCTTACATGCAGTTACTGAAGAAACTCAGTGTTTTCATTTCATAATATAAAATCAAAAATTTGAAGCCTAAATTCAAATGAAATAAGTTGTTTGAAGCAATGAAATCATAAATTACTCTGCAAAAGAACACAGAAGTATGGCCAGGCATATTGGCAAAGGCCTGTAATCTCAGTTCTTGGGGAATTAGGCAGCAAGATCTTAAATTTGATTCTGGCCTAAATAACTGGGTGATTTAAAGAGTTTTTTTGTTAAAATATAAGTTAACAGAAGAAGGAAAGAAGGAAGGAAGGAAGGAAGGAAGGAAGGAAGGAAGGAAGGAAGGAAGGAAGGGACAAAAGAAAGAAAGAAAGAGAAAGAAAGAAAGAAAAAATAAAGAAAGAGAGAAAAAGAAAGAAGGAAAGAATAGGAATTTAAAACAGGAAAGACGTTGGTTTCAATTTTCACATTCCTCAAAACTAACAGAATCAAACTAAACTAAAAAACAAAAGTTAGAATTGTGTCTTCTTAAACAGTGTATTTGCACACTTTCATTGTGAAGGTATATTTTATTTCTCATGTACCTTATGAGGTAGAGGTCATGGGAATCTCTAAGACCTGTAAAATTTAAGGAATTTGACAAGAAACTAACTCCTAGTAGTTGAGGTCTCAGGCAAGGGAGGTAACATGCCTACATTAGGTATATAAACTAGATAATCAGTGACTTGAGAAGAAGTCTGATTTTATATTTGTGTAATATCATATCAAATTCTCTTCTGACATAGGATTTAATTATTTCTCTTATTTTGTTACAATCTATGACTTGTGATAATCTATTTTTAGGCATTTTTATAAGAATTACCCACAACTTAATGCTTAACAGTTGCAAATTTTCATGTTTCTCATGAAAAGGGGTTGTTGACTTGGGAGCAATAACTTACTGCTATGACCAGAGGTAAAAGTGCTTTGAGTCAAGGTGTACTTGTTGGAATTGAAGCCCATCAGGGGGGGGATTTACAGAGTTTTCAAGAGGTCATTTGACTAAAGTTTAATCACAGAGGTAACATCCCAAATTTCTTTTTCAAATAACTAGATGGACAATGGTGGCAATCGTGTCATTAAAAAAAATAGTCAGTTTGTGAGAGAATTCATTGTTTTCTCACTTTAAAGGTTTTGGTCCCTTCAACTTTTTTGAAGCATGCTTCTGAGAGCCAAGTTTTTCAAAGTTTAAAAATCTGGAGAATAATATCAAGCTTATATTTCATATGATTTTAAAGATATTGTGTGATTCAATGTTTCCTCTCCCAGCCCCCAAAAGGCCACTCTGTGAAATGATATTAAGTCACTGTGAGTGACTGCTTGTGCACATATGTATATAAAGATACGAATGCATTTTGATAATGATGCTCCTTTAATTGGCTTAAGGTAATGTTTTATTTCTCTTGCTAGTATTGTTTTTCAGCACACTGACTCTGGATTTTACTAAAGGACCTTAATGAACACAAGCACTAGTTCAGAGGAAAGTAGGCTTTCTGTTAAACCCAAAAGACATAAAATGGCTGGACTAATTTGCAGAACTTGATCTTGTGGTGTCTCATATGCACATTTAAGATATTGCTATAGACGACCTCCTGCTGCCCACAGCACATTGGATCTAATTTAAATTCATACAGCCACCTGCTACTATTGCTTTTGTTGCTACGGGCTGTAATGACTACATACAGCACTTAACAGAACTGGATGACGCTAGGGGAAAATAGAGGCTTTCTTTGTAATTGATTCCGTTAGTTTTTCTTATTAAAAATAAATTCATCACATCCCAAGAAGCATAGGCATTTTTTTTTTATTAAAGGAAAATCTAAGAAAAGGGAAAAACAAATGGAAGAAAGTACATTTTAATGTTTTAATAGTTTTCTAGATTTAGAAACAGGCAAAGGGATTTCTGGCTATCATTTTGGTGGAGTATTGGAACAGTTAACAAGGGGTTCAGGTGTTATAAATTCAGTAATTTGCAACTCTTTCATTCAACTGTCTAGAATACTTTATTCTTGAGTCAGAACTTAAGGTAAGGCAATCCAATCACAATGAAAATTATCATTGTCAACAATGCTAAAATTAACATTAATAGAGCATAGGTCACATGTTTTTATATTATTGAAAATATGGCCAAACGAAATAATGCAACATAATATTTACCTTTTATAATTTAATTTTATTACATATAACTTTGTATGGTAATTCATGCTGATTTTGACTATGAAATTTTGATGGTCACAAAATGGGAAAAGTCTAAAATGTTAGAGATCAAATATTGTTGATAACTTCTGGCCATATAAATTATGATTTATATGATTTAGAAATGATACAACTATGTATCCATATTTTTTCATGGAAACGATGAGCTAGGCTGGCAACTCATCAAGTCATTTAGGATTTCACAACTCCATCCATTAACATTCTTTTGCTTCTACAATGGTGCAGTCGCTTATATCCAATGCTTGTTACCTTTGCATTTTCCAGATATCTCAGCAGGAGGAAATTAAAAATGAATTTTCTAAAGGTTAATTACAGATAATACATTTGTTATGCAAATGTAGACTCTACTGAGTGATTTAATTTGCCAAAAACCCATACTGAGCTGCTAAATTAAAGCCTACCTTTAATTTACAGTGCTAAATTTTCAATCAAACCGAAGGTTACTCAATTACAAGGACATGTTAAATTTCTACATGTATTTGATCTTTTTTCTTCCCTTCGAAGAGAACTAGGATTCTAATTTAGTCTTTTGAGGTAACTGTTTAGAGCTTTGATTTAAAGATAAAAATATGTTTTTACCATGAAATAAATTATTTCAATATTTTAAGCATAGTCTCAGGAGCAGATTTTTATTAACCCATTAGTTTCACTTCCTCTGTTTTCTGCAGAATCTAATGTTATTGATTGTACTTTAATTTTCATTCTATACTTTCAACAAAAATATTTCAAAATTTATATATATATATGTATAATTTTAAGTTCTCATTCAATAGAAATATTTTTGCTCATCATATCATTTGATATTAATTTTTGTTCTATTCTCTTTGTCTTTTGTTGTCTTCCATGCTAACCCCCATCTATTTTCTTTTGATTTTCTTCTTAAGTGGAGTATTGATCATTTATTATAAAGTAAAAAGTCAGACAATTAAAGTGACAAATAGAAACAAAATCTATAAAATGAAGTAAAAAAAAAAAACACTAAATATCTAGGAACACACACTAAGTACACACAAAATGCATCATGCATACCTTGGATACTCTTGTAAATTTTCAGGCTATTCTTAATGTTTTCTGAAGTTACACATTTTTTTTTACCAATTTACAGATTAATCTTTACATGGAATGCAATTAAATGATTTGTAAATCTACTTCCGTAAAAATGAGCCCATGTCATTGATTTTTCTTACCACAAGACAAATTTCATGCTCAAAGAAAGCACATTTCCAGAAAGGGGCGACAATGTTCGATTGGCTGGTGGATGCTCTCTGCAGGCAAGGATTGACTGCAGGAAACGAGACAAGGCAAAGTCTCTGCCGACTTCCTTCATCCCACCTGCACCACAATGTAGGCGACTCTGATGTTGCCATTTTCTTTATCCCAAGATTCTGCCAAGATTGCACCTCTGTTGTGTAAGTTTTCTGTCCTATCATCCCTCATTATGTGGTGTGTGCTCTGTAAAGTTATTTTACTTTTGTTTATCAATGCTTTTTCTTTTCTTCTACCCCCACCCCCACATTTTCAGTTTTCCTGACAAATATTACATCTTGTGGCATTCCATTAGATAATTCTATCATTATTGGTGATATTTATACAACTTCAAACCTTCACATTTCATCAGAGATTTATTTTCCTAGACCTTGGAAAATAAACTGGCTTTGTTGAAAGCCAACATAAGCAAACAAGTTATTCTCAAAGATGGGCCCGTGGTTTTCATCCAATCACTTGTTTGCAAACTATGTTGTATTTTGTAAATTAATATTGCTAGTGAAAGATCCAAGCAAAATGATTAGTTTCTGCTGGGAATTTTTGTGTCAAAACTCTCTCTACATGCATACTTGTATTTTCACTGAATTATCTTCTAAGGCAAGTACAAATATTCATGTACCATAAAATCTCAAAATTCATGCATGCCATTCACAATAAGATTTTATATGGCTGTCCTAGTTATTTTTTATTGCTGTGACTCATTATGGTCAAATTTAGGAGAGGAAAGGTTTATTTTAGCTCACAGTTTCAGAAGGTCTCACATAGCCCTTTCGTGGAATGCAGGCAAAGGAAAGCCGGTCCTGGCACCACAGACAGTAAGTCAAGTGAGTGAGGGAGCTGGGATTAGTGTTCATCTGCCATTCTTCCTAAGAAAAGATTCATTAGAATTGTTTTGGGTCTCATAGTAGAAATGATCTGACATCAAACACAGCACACAGTTAGTGGTATATTACTTTACAGTTTCCTATATCACATTCACATTAAATATCATAGCTTAGAAGAAAAAAGATGAGAGGAAGGTATCCAATGTTTCAGATGGGGTCAGTGAATGGGAAAACAGAGAATTCGGCAGTGGGAGATGATCTTAATCTCTAGGGCAACAGAATAAAATGATAAAAAAAAAAATCCTGTGGTTTTCCTGACAGAAAGAATGCTTTACATTTCATGTAATTTTCTTGGCATTTTCTTGATAGATAAACATATTTTGTAGCAGTTTGTTTTAAAATTTACCTAAACCAAGCCCTCACTCAGTCTGCAGAAATGAAAGCAATTCTCTTCACTAAGTATGTTGTTCCTTTTAACTATATGTAAAATACATGATACTTACTTCTAATATTATTATTAATATTACTATATTTTTAAATGCCCTAAATGTTTGCTCTAGAAAAGTCTGAAAAGCTTTTGAACTTGAAGGGACAGATTTGTGAGGAATCTATTGGTGGCCTTTTGCTACTACCTTTAAAACTTTTTATGCTGTCTACATTATCTTAGAAACAGCTTAAGCCTGTGTCTTATTAATTTATTTAGAATGTATTATTTTTATTTTGCTATAATTTTAAAATACATACATTCACATATCTGTATGTGTGTATTTCTATACATATATGCAATTTTAAGGATTAATAAAAGTTAACTATGAGATATACAGCCAATAGGCTTTTCCTCTTTGGGGGTCCTCTGGTGTGCCACTTCCCAAGTATATGGAGGAGTGGAGCCCTACTTCTTACTGTTATACTTCTCCATCTTGTGGGAGAAATTACATCTTCATTTTTGTCATAATTTTTCTCTTGCTTTTACTTTCAATTTTATTAACTCCAAAACAACAATGTCTAGTGACCGCAACTACTTACCGAGAAATGAAATCTTTGTTGTATCAGGTATTTCTAATTATATGTTTTTAGCAAATTTGTAGGAATGTCCAATTGACATGTCAGTTCAATCAATATTATGGGTAGTTCTCTATGTAAAATTTATTAGATATTTGGCATATTATTCCATCGGGTTGAGATGAGAAGATTCTCTCAGTCATATACACTTGTAAGTCAAGTTCCTCAATGTTGTTCATTGTGACCTGAAACAAGAAACTCAATTCTAAATTATGTTCCCTGCAACTACTAAGTGATACTATATGATTAATTAGGACCTATTTATTTTTATAAGTTGCAGGCACTTTTAATGTTTATAATTTTCAAAAAATTGATAATCATGAATGAAATTAATAATATATTTATGGCATAGTAAGTAATGTATAATAAAATCTGAGATGATGACTCAGACTATAACAATGTTTGGCTTGCATACTTAAAACATTATGGAGACAAGAGTGAAAATAATAAACTTGCACTTCATGTACATATCCAGGAATAAATATTGTGAGATCATTGTGAAATATCATTATAAGCTTGCAATGTTTTACTATGGAGTGGCATTCTCTGTATTTGGAATGAAAATATGAGCTCACAGGGAGAAAAAAATGCAAAATTTTCTGCAGTCCCTTTTAATGTACTTTAAAAGAGATTTTTTTGATGTTTTAAGATGTGTTGCCCATTTTCTCTGATTTAAAAAAGTTGTCAGTATAGTGTTTATAAAGAAACTGTTTAGTACTACGTATCGCATGCTAAAATGTAAATTTTGTAAAATATTATAGACATAACTTTTAAATGTGCAAAATAGAATAGAATACATTAATTTATGTACTTTAAAATTTTTAACACATATGTCATAAAATCTGAATGGTGACTTTAATCCCATGGAACAGATTTTTGGATAGATCTATTCTATTTTGAATTTATATGTTGTAGCATTTAATTTAAATATTACATGATAGATTTATTTGAGCCTTCATTTTAATTAATTTAGTATTCTGATTCTTTTTCTTTTGTTCTGGGGTCTTCACACCGATCTTTATTCCCAATCCTTTTCTTTCTTTTTTTTAAATAACATATTACTTTGAGAAACTAAGTGGGCCTCATTGGGCTTGAACTTGATCATTTGTTTCTCAGCCTCCCAGAGTGCTACGATTACAGGCATGTGCCATCAAGCCCAGCCATACATTTAAAAAAATGGCTTCAGTATAATTTTGTTTCTTCTGACTCTTCAACCCAGAATAGATATAACTTGAGTATTTATTTTAGCATTCTTCTTTGAGTTTGTGAGTCTTTTCAAATTAGACACAAATTTATTTATCGGATTATAATTTTTTATTTCAGTACTTGTCAAAAAATTAGGTCATCTTATGGAGTAGGAAATCAGGTAACAGTAAAATATATTTTGAATAGTAGGGACTGGTTTGTAATAAGCAAGCAAGCCCCAATTAACAGTGGATCTACTCCCCTCTCAACCTCTACTTGCTCCTTATCCTGGACTTGGAGTGCATAGGAAAAAATCATTACTCCCTGTATAATCAAGGAACCATATTATTCTGCAGGCTGAAGTCTGCATTTTATTGCATCTTTTTTTCTTCTTTTTTCTTTTTTTCCTGAAGAGCAAGAACTCTGGTTATAATACTTTTTTGTTTGTTTGTTTGTTCTTTAATATTCGCCTAGAAGTGTAGAGCTGACTTTCTTTACTAAAGAGTTTACATTTTGTAACTCGTTATTGAGTAAACTTATTCTTATTTTCTTCCATTGTGCTTTTTCTCTTTGGATAACAGAGATGGGAGGTATTGGCCCTTTGTGCAGGCCAACCATGAGGCAATTGTGAGTGCACATTAACCTCGGCCTTTGCATGCTCTTGAAGAATCTTTTTTTTTTTTTTTCAAATATGAGTGGGCTCTTTTGTGTGTATTGCCTCCTTCTTTTTTCCATCACTCGTGATGTGATCAGTCTTTATGCCTTTGGAATGATCTATTTCTCTTTACTGGTGGGAAAGATTGCCACCAAGTGCCAAGAGTAAAGTAGAAAGTTGTTTTTCACATGGCTTTTAATGAGCAAATGCTTCAAGAGTCTTCAGATCAAAAACAAAAAGAGACCTCATGCATCACATACCTCCTTTGCAGATGCTTACAATATTAACTGGGAAAGTGTCACGATGTTCGCAAAAGATGGATGCAGTTCTCTAAATCCTGAGTTTGCTCAGCACCTCACCAAAATTCAGCCTTTCATCTTTAAAAACCAACCCTTAGTATTGATAGAATATTACAGTTCTCTACAACTGGGAATCTGAGGAACGTTTTTCTTTTCTTCTATGCTCTCCAATTATTATCAGTTCTGAAGATGACTGTGATGTTGAAGATGTGAGAATTTTCCCCCGTCAGCAATCGGTTCTGTAGCAGATGCCAATTGAGTGTAGGCTAATTCGATTATATTCTAATATAAACTACCTTAAAATAGCTATGGATTTCACAGATTGAACACTTAGTCTACCTTATTTTCCTTTCCACTTAGGTTTCAATCAGAAACCCACATTTCATTTTAATACGCTTCTGGTATGAATTGAGATTTATATAACTTCTCAGTTTCAACTGATGATTAATAGTTCCCAGAATTTCAAAACAATTTCTTTTGCTGCATTGAAATAGTTCTATTCTTAAAGATTTTGTGTTGGGAAAATGAATTATTAATTTTATTGAAATGAATTTAGACGAATTTAATTCTAGCCTTTGTCTCAACTATAGAACATAACCTTTAGAAAACACTTGAAATTTTAAGAATGCAAATGATGTGTTTAATAATCATCGTTAAATCACCCTAGAACATATTGGATAATTTATTCTAAGGAAATAGATTACAGTGGGTCAAGTAATATCCAATTGTCTCAGGGAAGAAAAACATCTGAAATGTTGGAAAAAAAACTAACCATAGTTTTAGCGCATGGAGGTCACATAGAGTCTGTTAATGCCGAAACTAACAAAAACCATTTCAGAAATCAATCAATGAATCTTGCTTATGTGACGGAATCCAATAATATTCCCAGACTCTGAAGCTTTAGTGAGCTGCCATTGTTACCAAAATATTTTGTGTATATTTGAACACTTCAAGGTCAGTAGAGGCCAATGTCTTGTGAGGACACAAAGAGGGAACAGCTGGGAATCCCAAGTTCAGTGTCCTAGTGGACTCTGCCTTATGCATCTCTTGTATCGTCTGGGTCTATTCTAAGTGCTGTTCCTGTAGGAACTGAGACCTGATCTGGTAAATCCTGTTAGTCTTTCTAATGACCTGAGAAGGATTGAGAGAAAGTCTTGGACTTACTATTGGTGTTAAAAATGTGGGGCCCTCTGCTCTGTTTGGAGAATTTTTTCCTTAATCTCATAGTCCAGAGTATTCTATGTAAGACGTACTAACTTCAATCCATTTTGCCCTGTCACCTAGTAATGTACAAAGCATTTACAGAAATTGTATAATGGAGTAGGATATCATTTTTTATGAAAAGAAGTTGAGACCCATATGCAAATTTTCTTACCTAGCTACACTATGTGTTTCAAATAAAATGTACTTTATAAGGCTGCAGGGTCCTTTTAAATAAATGGAAATGTTAAGCTAATAAAATATTGGCACAAAAATAATCTATTTAACAGTTTTCTGGTGTGTTTTGCTAAATTGCCTTGACAAATTTGTAATCACGAGGCTTGGAGTTTTCTAAAACTTAATGATTTGAATCATCATAAGGGATATTTAAATTTTAATGTTGTTATTAAATAGAGACTCCAAATGTAACTTTTTATAGGAACAGTTTTTGCTTTGAGGTAAGAGTTTAGCTATAGTATTTGACTACTTACAGCACATTTAAAGACTGAGGATTCCTTATTTTTATGGTATACTCATGAGCTTGCCAATTTTTGTATTTGAGTAAGGAATGCATTTTGATTAAACTGAAATTTTTGATCCTAGATAATATTTAAACATTGTTTGTATTGCCAGGAACAACTTACAAATTATAGCTACTTACTATACTCACTTATTTTTACAGTGTTTTACTATTAATTTTGCAGTAATGTACCTGGGCAATCTATATCTTTTGAGCGTCCTCAGCCAAGAATCCCAAAAAAGAAAAAGAAGTTGTGCAGTCTAATTTTGTTGTTATATTTTTTTTCTAGAAACACTGTGATTTGAAATTCCACACTTAGGAAATGGGAAATTTTGAAATTTTCTTAAAATGTTACGTTGAAGTGGTAGTTACCTGTTATTGTAGGGAAATGCTCAAGGATAACAATCTGTGATGATATTTGAAGCAAATCATAATTGATATATCATTCAATTATTATTCATCTGTGAACAGGAATCTCATCCCATTATTTCCTCAGTACATCCAATCATCTTTTTAGGAAGTCTGCAAAAATATATATCATTTGTAGTACAAGAAATTCTGTAGTCTAGTGGCCTAACTTCACTTTGGGAGCTTGCGTTGAGAAGCCATGCTGATACTCACCTAGATGATTCCTGTCGAAATATCAGCCTCTCTTTACATTCTTTATTAAGTAGAGCAAAGCATGGGACATATCATAAGGAACTATGTTCTGTAATTTTCATCATAATTTTCATCATTGGCTTTATTGTTATTCTTCTCTTTGAGTGGTAAAATTTTGTTGAATATTTTCAATTTCAGGTTACACAATATACATTAAAATGTGTGCAAGTTAACATCAGTGATTATGCTCATATGATGAGGAATGAAATAAAAGAGGACTGTAAACTCATAAGATTAAAGAATTTCAAATGTCAAAAGTTAAGTAAATGAAAGATAGCAAATTTTTGTCGACAGGAAAATGGATGAAGATAGAGTAAGATAGCTGTCCCATGTTATTATTTGTGGCCTTAAAAATCCAGCAGGAGATATATTGTCTGAATTAGTCTAAATTATGTATTATAGACCTATCAAAACAAGATGCAACTTCTCTTAAAGTTTCTAAACCAAGTAATCTCTAATTGGTTATAATTCATGAATGCAGCAACATCAAAAAACAGTAACAGGTCAAACAAGTCTCAGTGAGATCTGTAGATCCTAGATTAAGTGTATAGAACAGGAAGAGAAACACATGTGTTGATGATCTCTGTACATGACATTAGTTGCATACACGCTCATCACTTCTCTTTAAAGGCTCCAAAGCTCAGAGTGATCTCTAATTAGAAGCAGTAGAAACAAGAACAAATACAGAATATAAAATACGAATATATATCGTGAGTGTCACATTTGAATATTTGATTGCGTATAATATAACTTAACTGAATATAACTTACATAGTATTATATTATCATTTAAATGGATTAAATTTTCACATTTAATGTAATTTTTACAGAGGTCTATGGCTTTATAGCAACTCAAAATTTTATTTTTCTTTTATATGTATCAAATATATTTGTGAAAATATAAAATCAAAGAAAAAAATGTAAATATTGCATGATTAATCTTTAGGTGACTCAAAGTGGTAAGGAGAAAAAATAAAATAATCATATAGAATATGAGCTTCACCTGACTGTCTTGCAGTAGGTGATTATCAGATTGCAGTAGCCAAACAGACATCCAGGAAAATCGGTTTAATAACTGCTCTTTGCAATATGTACATAAATGCACATATTTTAGAGATTATGACCACTTGAGATAAAGACGATATCACATATTCTTCTGTAGAGAATCTAAAAAAAAGTAAACAATAGAACATCTTCCAAAACAATAAGAGAAATGTTATGTCTTAAAACACTAAGACCCTACACAATACAGTAATGCATTCTGAATGCTGAAGAAAACATTTTCCAGGGTAAAAGTCCCTTCAAGGCTCATTTTTAATGAGGGATTAGAGATACTGACAGTATTTTGTGACAATTAAGTTGTAAATAAAAAAAACCTTAATTTTTCTTGTTCTATTGCCTATAAAAGGAAAGATAATCTGTTTCATCAATACGTTGGAACAAACAAGAAGGGGAATAGAAAAATCTAAAAGAAAAGAAAAAAAACAGGTAATCAAAAAGAGAAAGAAGATGCTCTGCAGACGACTGGGCCAGTTACACGTTCCAGCGTGGGGCCAGAGGATATCAGCAGAACTTTCCCGAGATAAGAGCAGTGAACATTCCGCACTGGACATCGTTGGCCATGTGAAAATCAGTGTTGGGAAGAGGAGAACTTCATATGAGTTAATTCTATAAACTATCTATTAAGAAAAAGATAGATACTTATTAACTTTGGACAAAGATATAAAAGGCTAGATACACCTTGATTCATAAGCAGGTTACATATATATATATATATATATATATATATATATATATATATATATATATATATATTCATAAATACATTCTAAGTTATGTTTCTGCAATGAAGAAGCATAGAACTAAACTTCATAGAATCTCTTTTTTTATACCAAGGAAAAGTAGAAAGCCTATTATATTATCAGGAAGCCTTTTCTAAATTTTTTCTCGATTTTTATTGTATGCAAAACACAATGGTTACAGTTAGCTTGAATATTTTGTGCACATATACATTGTGCCTACTTTAGAATCTCTTCCCAGATTCTCAGTGAAGTGTAAGCTAATTACAGCATTTGCACGCAATCAGATGGGCATTCCATGGTCTTGCAAATCTTAGTAGCGTGAGAAAGAGTCGTTGGTAACCACACATTTTCATGTGGCTACATTAAGCATTTAGGGACTATTTTCCAATGTGTTGATCTACAAGCTAATAATTTTCTAAATATTCATTTATGCATGGAGTGCACACAGACTTCGTGATATATGGACACTAAATTAGATGAAGCTGCTGAAATGCTCACCTGAGTGAGAAAGTTGCAATAAAGGATTTCTATTTTCTTTTTTTTTTTTTTTTTGTTCAACTCTTTTCCTCATTTTTGGTATATGCAATGCGCACTGCCTACGTTCTACTTGAGAATCCCGTGCACCTGCATCTGGTAACCACTTCCTGTTTCCTTCCCAAACCCCTTTCCTGCCCTCGCATTGCTCTTTGCACTACCCTGACACCCAGCATCTCCTTTACTTAACATTTTCTACTCTAACTGTTAAAAAATTGGATTTTTTGTTTTGTTTTTGTTTATATGTTACTTATATACATTCATTTATAAACAGGTTACTTATATACATTCATAAATATATTCTCCATAATTTCCCAATGCATTTGGGAACTTTTTAGCAAGTTTGATAAAGTGTTACACATATGTCATTATTTCCCAATAAGGTCTATAAAAGAGTGCTTGAACTTATTAGTAAGATGAGATACTCAGGATATACAGTGGAGTTTACAGCTGAAAAATACTAATATTAAGAATGTAATATAACTGTTTCAGTATTCTCTTACAGAAATGTAAAGGATGCAATGTTGACTTTTCACTGAAAGTTTTGCATTTCTTTGAAAAACAGAGATATTTGATGAGCTCACCAAAATCTGTCCTTTGACACCAAGTTAAGACATTTATCTGGAAAAATTTATTTATGTAATTTTTATTCTTGAAAGAATACTTCCATGATTTGTTTAACATAATATATTCCCTTTAAGAAACATAATTATAGTAAATCCTCCCTAGATAGTAGACATTAGCACACTTCTGTTTTTCAGTGAAATTGCTAAGCAAATACAACTCCAGTTTCTAGAAAGTGAAAGAAAACATTTAAAATAAAAGCAAGAGCTTCACCAGCCTGGGACTGAAGCCTGGGCTGCAGGACTACAGGAAAGCACAATGACCAATGGTTATCATTTTGAAAGGTGGCTCTGAAATATTAAAATGATGTAAAAATATATAAATATTTTAAGAGGCAACAAAAATAAGTATTTTAGTACTAATCAACCAACTCCTAATCTATTTTTCTTTTCATTTCTGTATTCTTTTCTTTATTATAGACATAATCCTTGCTTTTGGTGCACATTACCAGCAATATATATATTACTGTATCATTGACTGACTGGCATAAATTTTATGAGGTCAGAGCCATTATTCAGGGACATGCTATTCAGTCATTTCATATGCATTTTTAATTTTACAGTTCTTCACATTTTTTCTCCCTTAAGTAGGATTTTTTTTACTAACTCCTATATTTCAATGATTAGATCATCTGAGATCCTTCAGAAAATAGTCCTTGACTGTCCTTCAGGCAAAAGTAGATGCTCTTCAAAGCTCTTCTATCTCCTTTGACCCTTAACACTCTTGGTCTTCCTAATGCACATCCTAATTGCTTACCTAACTAAACTACAATCTGTGATATATTTAAAAGAAAAATATCATCCAATGCCTTAGAAAATACCAGCGTATCATAGACATGTTAAAAATATTTACTGAAATTTTTCGTAGAGTCACTAAAAGGATATGGAGAACAGATATATCTGTCGCGTCTCCCTCGACCCGCAAGAAAGACGCAACAGCCGCGGTTCTTCTCCAAGCTTTATTCAGGCCTCTTCTTAACCTTGTGCTCGAGCACCTGCTTTTCTCTCTCCTTATTCCTCTCCTCTTCTTCCCCCGCTAAGCTGCAAGCAATTTTATAAGCCCCACAAGCCTATCATATCTCACTACGTGGCATTTTTAGATAGGACCCTGCACATGAGGAGATCAGTCGCCAGTCCGCGATTTCCACATATGGAGTTGTTTATCACATTTTATTAGGAGGTGTGGCTGCCACGCAGGCGCCATCCTTTGGGTGCGGCATCTAATCCTGCCCCTTGGCCCGTTGCCCGGCGCCATCTTAGGGTTCGTCTCCCCACAGATATCCTCCCAGATTTTGAAGTTTCTTCGGAGTTTGTTTTTCTAAGCACATGGATCTTAAAGAAAAACATGTAAATTTTAACAGGGTATATTGGTATGGTTCTGAGACTAGCAGAATTAATGAATAGTATATATACATAAAGAGAATTTCTTCTGTTGGCTTACAAATTCGAAGAGGGAATCCACAATGGCCTCCTACCCCTGTGAGAGTCGGAGCCTCCTGTAACAGCTCAGAAATGAAACAGAGGAGCGCTCGTCTGAGAAGGCAGGACGGCCGGTGCGAGATTGTGGCCCAGACTATTGTTCAAAGGTGGTCCTCAACACCTGAAGAACGAATCCGCGATGGAGATCGACAATGCGCAGTCAGGAGTGAGTCAATGTCCAGAGATGACGTCACTGGCTGGGACCTCCCAAGCACAAAACAGCAGCAATATTCCTCCTTCTTCCTTTTCATTCACCTCACTCTGCCAGTCTATTGGTTGAGTAGTGAGTGCGCGGGATGGGCTTCTTCCCTTATTTGCTGGTCCTCAAGTCAATCACACATACAGAAACGGCCACGTGCAGAGTTTCTCAACGCATGTTGTCACAAACCCCTTTAACAGTCAACATAGAGGTTGATCAGTGCCTCCCGGCATATGGTATATCTTCCCCTTCAGAGTTCTTGATTTGCCTGCTAGAGGAACGACTCAGCCGGTTATAGGGCTTTGCCTAGCAAGCACTAAGTCAAGTACTAAGTACCCGAGTTCGATTCCCCAGCACCACATAAGCCGGGGGTGGCCTGTAATCATAACACTCAGAAGACTGAGACAGGAGGGTTGGTATGAGTCCAAGGACAACCTAGGCTACAAAGTGAGACTCTGTCCCAAAAGAGCCAGAATTCTTCATTTGGATTGCCTTTTTCTACATGGTAGATTTCAGTACAAGGTTACATTTTTGTTCCTTGCTAATGATAGTGGGAAGGTAAAAATTACACTAAAGGTGTTAATTAAATACATAAAAGACAAAATTGTTTACTATTCTAAATCTTGTTGTCACGAAGCATCAAATGTGAGCTTTACATTTTTATTCTATGTTTTTATGTCTTCTTTTTCTTATGTGTGGTATTAGTCATTGAACACAAGGCCTCACAATGAGATTTAAACCTAGATGATTTTCAGTTTTTTATGTTCGCATAGTATCTCAGTAGTCATCAAGTTTCTTAAACGCGGTTTAAATTTATAATCCTCCTGCTTCAGTCTCGAAGAGTGCTGAGATTCCAGGTGCAGGTACCTTCCACCATGTCCAGCTTACACGCGTTACTCTTCATGTCTTACTGTACCTTCTGTGATCACCGACTTTTATTTACAAGCCTTTAAAGTAGTTAATTCATAACATGAGATCAGGAATCTGGCAGAAGTCTTCTTAAGTCAATTCATGATGAAAACGTTCCAATCTATACATACGGCATAATCAGATTTCTATTCAAAATAAGAATTTCTGTAATAGAAATGATAGTGAGGGATAGACCGTGGATCCCCAAGCCCTGGACCACAGACCACTACCAGTCCGTGATCGGGAAAGGACTGGGACATTAGGACACATGAGCAAGAATCTTGAGGTAAGTGCCAAGTGGAGCACTGTCTGCTTTCTGCACATTCCTGTGAGGTTCCGATGCTGCCATGGATCAGCACGAGGTGATGACTCGCTCCCTGATCCCCTCCTGGTCCTGATCTCACATTTCAAAACTACTCTTCAACAACCTACAATCACCCTCTTCCCCCTCTTTGGGAGAGCAGACTTAAACTAAGCCAGTCACGGGTGTCAAAACTAATGGGAACCACCGAGAAAGATTATGAATATCTAGTTGATCTTGCTTTCACACTTCTTAAAATCAATGTGGGTAAAATAAATGTCATTGCATTTAGAAGAAGCATCCAATATTGTTTCACCTGAACAACTCTAAATGTACTGTTCAAGCTGTGGTGTAAAGCGTCAGTGAACCCAATTGTGTCATTGCAGTTTCTGTGATTTTTTCACGTGCAGAACGGGGCCTTAAAATCTGTATTATTCTTTATTTTTTTGCTTCAATAACTAAGATTTTAGAGCAGTCCAAAAGTAAATATGAGAATTTAAAGAGTAAATATAACGTGCCATAGTTTTCCTTCAAATTATATTTACTTATATTTGTTCATTTCCCATTAAATATTTTTAAAAAATGTATTAACTTTGTGACAAATTGCCTGAGATGGTATATCCAGATAGGTGACCAAACATTACCATTGAATATTAGGATCTTTCTTGATGAGATTAAATTTTGGATTTATAAGATGAATGAAGCAATTTACTCTTTCTGATCTGTGTGTACCTCATTAAGCCAATTGAAGACCTAAATATAACCAAAGATTAAGTAAGAGTGAATCCTACACCTCAATCGTTTGCTGGGTCTTTTTCTGTCTTTAGACTCAACCTGTATCATCAGTTCTTGAATTGTGAGCCTTCTGGATTTTCCTCTAGAACTTACAACCTCAACTCTTCTAGTGTTCAGGCATTTGAACTTGGACAAGAACCGTGTCACAGTCACTCCTGGGTGTACATTCTGCCTGCTAAAATCCTTGAGATTTTGACACCATGACTGTGTGAACTACTTTCTTATACATTCCTCCAGTCCTAGTGTTTAAGAAACAATAAATCAGTCTCTGTACAGCATGGCTCCACAGTGAAGTTCTACCTGGCTGCTCCTACTAACTTTGAATGGCATATAGGTTACTGGGCTCAAGGTAGAGGAGGACAGTGTGAAAAGATGGCACAGGTCAGAGGCAGGGCTCAGTACACCAGACAGTGGAAAATAATCCCTGCTTTCTTAGAGAAGAAAGTTAACATCCTAGACATTAGCATGTTCGTTTCAATAGATAGCACAGTTATAAAATTAATTGCTATTCATTTTTGTAGTAATTCGTTCTACCACACGTTTTCCTTATTTTCTGTGTGACTCTTAAGTCCATTTCTTTCTCTAAATTCAAGGTCAGTGGATAGAGAAAAAGGGGCAATGATGGGGGGAGAAAGAGTAGAAAGGAAGACGGAGAGCAAAAACGATAAAGATACCAAATAGAAATGCAAAATGGCTCAAGTTGTCCAATTATTATGAAATCTGATTATGTACTAATGAAATAATAATTTGGGGGAAAATAAATTTATTTTTCTTCTCAACCTACTATCTTTCCCCCCCGCCCCCATTTTATTGATATGTCCAAGTGCAGAATTTAAGGTTTACAATGGAGTTGAGCATTTTGTGCACATACATTTCTTGTCAAAATGACAAGGGCTTTCCCGCTCAACCTACTATCTTTTAGTTTCTACCCATAATTTTGTTTATGGTTAGGAGAACATTACATTTTTCCCTAATGAAGGCCAATACAAAAAAAGGAAAAGAAAAACTAATAAACAATAAAACCCTTAAAATTCTCACTTTTTGAGAAAAGTCTCATTTTGTAGCTCAGGCTGCTCCTGAACTCACTTGGTAGACCAGGCTGGCCACGGAGTCAAGGCATTCCTCTTGCATCAGCATCCGAGTGCTGGGATTACAGGTGTTGGCCACCATGTCCAGCTTTTTGTGGTGTTCGGAAACGAACTCAGGACCTGCTCTTGCAATGCAAGTGCTTTTAACCTCTATGCCATTCCTCTAGCTCCTCTTAACACTTTTCATCTTAGCTTTATGAGAAAAAGAGAACAAAATATCTCTACTTGTTTCATTTGTTTATTTTTGAATGTTTGTATCTTCCCTCTAAAACAAGGCCTTTCAAGTATGGACAAATTTTCTACATTGATTCAGTCCTGTGCACTCCTGCAAAGATTAATATCTGCTAACAGGCATATTTGATAATAGAAATATATATATATATATATATATATATATATATATATATATATATATATAATTTTACTTTATTTAAATAAATTTATAGAATTTTCTTTAAAAATTTATCAAGCACTAAATTTTTGTGGCATTGGACACAATAACGGAGTCCACTTGATGCTTGATGAGGTAGGCTATAGATCTAACGTTGAAAAATGTGCTCTGGACATTTCTTGTGTGTGTGTGTGTGTGTGTGTGTGTGTGTGTGTGTGTGTGTGTGTGTGTTTTCAGATGAATTTTTTGACTCTTCTTTGCCTGTGCATGTTTTCCTTTTTGGGAGTCTTTTTTCAAATCTTTCAAGCAGAATAAATAATGAGTCCTCTCTTTATCATGTTTACACTTTCTTTATAGCTCCCTGTTGGTGTTTGCCACATTGTATTATAATCCTTTCAAGTCCTTAGGGTTTATTGACACTAGAACTTGAACTCTTTAAAGACTCATAAAATAAATGTGCAAAGACTCACATTTATTTATTTATTTTTTGGAAACTCAGTAGCTCACCAAGTAACTGGTGTTTAATTATGTTGTATGCATGTTATTGAAATAGTATGAGAACAACTGCAGTAGAAAAGTTTAATGGCATCAAGAGATTTTAAAATCTGGTATCTTTAAAAATGTGAAATCTTGCTTTGTTGCTCAGTTACTCTCACCATGTATATAAAATTGTCTTTGAGTCAGTTTTCTTAACATACCTGCACTTAAAGAAAGTAAATATATTCTTTGAAAGTAGTCAAATTTTTACACTTTACATAAAAATATTTCACATAATAATTTTTTATTCTTTCTTTTTAAAACACTAAAGTTAAAACTCACAGGCTGAATGGGAACTAAAGGCATGTTAAAAAAAACACATTTGTTGCTATAATGACAGTGTTTTCCAATATCAAAGAATATCTTCCTATTTCAAAGACAGTTGTATCTGAAATGGAAAAAATACATATGTAACTAGAGTCAAATAAAAAAATAACATCATGCTGGTTCAGTATTTAAGCCTGTGTGTGTTTTTCTCCTGTTCTTTCCTCTCTTAACCTCATTGTAAGATTCTACTTTATATGTTCACTATTGTTACCTTTCATCTTAAATCTGGTATTTCGCAGAGATTTGTTCTCTGTTGAGTTTTTCTTCCATTATCGCTGCAATATGTGTAATTTTGCCTAAACATGGGTCAACAGAAATTATTAACTTCTCCTGTAAACCAAGAAGTGTTTACAACTGTGAGATGTTTAATAACACAGCAGTTATTTCAATTTCTATAAAACTTTGGAGCTTTGGAATATCTAATATTCCGAGAGTAAACTGAGAAATAGGATATAACAAGAGGTTCATAGTTTCATTCTTTATGATATTATATATTATGATATTATATTTTATTAACAATAGATGAAAGATTATATTAGTCTGACAGGGTTCATCTTGTTGGCATTCACTGATTTTATACTTGAAAACATCTTTAACTTCTATTTGTATTCTTATTATTTATCCACACTTAGTCTTGCTGAGATTTATCTCATGATATTTATATTGAATAGCTGTTTTGGATCAAAGTTCAGGAACTATTTATGGCTGTGAAATGGCGTGAGGCTATTAAAAGCCCTTAGATTCTCTCAGCCTTATGCTTGTCATGAATTGAGTATCTTGCCCTTAATATCTTCATTTTGATTATGTAGGGACATTTTGAACTGGGCAGGTCCGAGGAGAGAATCCTGTGTCCTTTCATGCATGACCCTCAGCTGGCTGACATCTTCTCTGTTAAAGAATAATAAATTAGATGGTTGACTAAGAGTTCCTGACTTGCTTTCCTATAGGAACTGTTTAGATAAGTACAGGAAACTGGATAGTTTGAAGAGATGTCTCAGGATGCTGCCTTTACTTGGGAAGTTATCCAAGCAGACTTAATGCCCATGAAATAACTACACATGACATACAATAGTCTATCTACTCTCAATTTATAAGCCAACCTGACTTGTGGTGTTGAGGCCTCTCCTTCATGTCTACTCACATGACTTTTCCTGAGAGTATTTTCATGCCAAATCCCACTAAAAATATTTGATTAGATGACAAACAGAAGAAATCCTGTAAAACATTCTTATTTTAAGATACAGGTCTCATACTGTTGTTTGTTTCATATCAGTAATGTGTACAATTCCCAATTCAATTGGAGGTTAACATAAATAAGGCTAATTTGTTATTTTGCATTGACTATGTCCACGGTTCCTAAAACTATGCTTGAACATGTTCAAAAAATCAAAGCAATATCAAACAATGATTTCTATCCTAACATCTATAAAATAAATACATCTTTTTTGATCTCATCTGTTCTCCTCTTTCTAGGAACTGTCTTCTCACTCACTGGCAGCCACTTTTAGGCCTACATATTGTGAATTTATTAATAAATTTAATAATAATTTCTCATTCTACTTAGTATCTATTGCCCAATTCCAGCTGTCTTGAATAAAATTTTTAAATGAGTCATTGTCTTTACTTCCCACATATCATAATCCATGATCTCCTTCCAGCAGTGGTGGCAATATGGACAGGGTATTTAAGTCTCGCCAACATTGGGGAAACATACTATTCTCAACTCTCAGCTGACCACTGCTTTATTCTGTTCTGTGGGAAGTTCCGACGCTTTCCTATGCTGGCTCATGTAGGGTTTGTCCTTAAAGGCCTTAGCAGCAGGTACACATTTTCCCCTACTGATCCTAGTGGACCAAGCTGTTTGCTTCTAGCAGCGTAGGCCACATTGATGATGCTCTTTTCATCTTGATGTCAGGTACTTGGAAATCTTCCAGCAGTATTCGGGTATCTTTAGATTCACCAAAAACCTTAAAAACTTCAAAACCTTATGTAGATCCATGTGTGTATTGATCACCGCTTGCATAGTTTTCATTTTATTCTATTGTGTCTTATTTGTGTATTACTGTCTGGGGAAATATTAGTGGGTTTTTTCTTGCTGGAGTAAATCATCTGACATATATAACTTGAAAGAGAAGAGGTTCACTTTGGCACAGAGTATTGGATGATTTAGTTCACTGCTGGATGTTCTAGCTAGGAACAGGATGGAAAACTATGGCAGAGAAAGGTAGCTGACCTCATGGGAGCCCAGATGCAGATAGGCATGGGAGGATCCCTGGAGTCTGGGTTAAGAGACAAGAGAAATCTCCCAGGGTCAGGATCCTCTGCCCCACGCAGGCACAATGAAAATGATTACTTTCTAATCTCTTTGATATCTCTTAAGTCAGTTCAACTGATGAAAAAGATTAAATGTCACAGGAGCATTGTTCTTTTAGTTACTACGAGGCCTGACTCCAATTTCTTCCTCCTCAATACTGTTGACCCAATTCCCTGTAAATATCTAATTGAATGCTTCAAATATCTCCCTTTCTGAAGCTTAAGATTGGGTTGGTTTTAACTGAGGAGTAAATCAGAACTGTAGTGTTTTATTACTTTCTTTCCATCTAAATAGCCATTATGTTTCTCTCCCACCAGAAAAGTAACATCATTATTTAGTTTCTTGACATTACATATAATCTTACACTTAATCCCTCTTCATAAAACCTTGTTTTTGTGTAGTTCAGAGAAGTCATGGGGAAATTATCAGGGACGTTTTCTGTGAGACATAGAGATGGTGTATACATCTCAATAAAGCTGCTATAAAATAGCATTGTGACATTAAAAATGTAGGAAGATCTAGGTAAATGGACCCAACTCGAGACCATCATGCTCAGTGAAGTGGGTCAGATACAGAAGGTTAAATGTACAATGGTGTTTGTAATAAGAGAAATACAGAATATAATCATTTCACAGAATTAAATGACAGGGATAGTGAGAGTTAGGGAGTTCAGGGAGAGGGTGGGAGTGCCAAAAAAGGGAGAGGGGGCATATATCTGCACAGAATGGTCATGTGCAATGTATGTGTATATATATATATATATATATATATATATATATATATATATATATATAAACAAAACAGGAAAATATGAGTCACATGGCTCACCAACTAATTGCCAAAGTTGGATCTTGAGTTTTTGTTGAAATGAAGTTGATAATGTTATTGTTTTAATATTCCATTCAGAAAAATTTGGACAAGCCTTGATATTTTGTAATATTATAAACCGATTTTAATTGCTGTAAAAAGTATGAATTTGTGATTGTGTTTTATAAATTTATTTCTAAGTGTCAAAAGTATAAATTTGTTCTTGTATTTGAATAATGAATCCTTCTTATCTTTAACAGAAACATCTCAAATAATTGAGATGATAATGTGTCTTAAATTTGCTTCAACGTAAATTAACAAGACACGAGGGAAATATATATATATTATATATATATATATAATATTATATATATATATATATATAATATTATATATATAATTTTAACTATAATATATATTATATATTATAGTTAAAATTTATATTACTAATAGTTAAAATTGTAGTAGCAGTTAATATTTGAAACATATTTTGTCTATTTTAATTAAGGTTTTCATATTTGCTAAACAAAATGTCTTAAATCTCTATTCTAATAAATAATGTGATGAAGATCAGTTCGTTTTGTGTTGAAGTCTTCCTCTCTCCTCATTTTTAGGGAAGTAAATCCGAGGCACTGGCCGGAAGTCAAGCAACTGAAAAGAAATAGAAGAATTACAGATGAAACTGAGGTTGCTTTCATAACATCCTTTGCAAATGGATGGGTAGATACACATGTGATTGAGGCTCACATTAACTATATTGTGAAGAAATCTATATATATTTAAATATTATAAGTATATGTTTGCATTCCATAGAAATTTCATAGAGAATGAGGAATGGGAACATAATGTATACATACTACGTTTTCAGAATTGTTATTTTTCCTTCATCTCCCATCAGCCCTGTCCTTTCCTGCCCCCAGATTTGGTTAGTTAGGAATATTTTCCTTTATAGCTTTAACATTCCTCTTTCTCATCTGTCTATTTTAGAAAATATTGTTTTACCATATTAGCCTAAATGTCATTGCCTCTTCTGCTGAACTATGAAACACTGGCTAATTGGAAACCCTTTTGAATCACCATTATGTTCCTACCAAATAAGATATCACAAGATCCAACAGTCTTGCTACTGAGTGTGTGCAAAAAGAAAATGAAATCCTTATGTCAAAAGATGTTTATTCTCTTGCATTTATTGCAACAAAAGGTCAAAAATAAAAGTGGCTTAGGTATCTATCAACTGATGAGGATGAAAATATTGTGACTTTTTTTTTTAAACAAGGTATTATGTACCCATCAACAATGAAAGCATCCTATTTTTGACAAGGTAGATTGTAGACAGAAATGAAAATTATTATGTTTCGTAGACTAAGCCAGGCACAGAAAAACCATGGATAGCACAATCTCTTGAATACATGGACTCTACAACAGTTTATATCACACAATTAGAGAGTTTAATGACGGGTAACAGAAACAGAGGAGGAACGGAAGGAACATGCAGGCAGGAGAAAAGCTGAACAGTGGATACTCGGTTACAATGAGGCAGCAAGTTCCAAGGTGAGTACACATAACCATAGTGAATTGTGTATCCAAATCTAGAAAAAAAGGCTACAAAAGTGTTAGTCATAGAGAAATGATACAGTGTGTGTGTGTGTGTGTGTGTGTGTGTGTGTGTGTGTGTAACCTGATCTAAATGTGATTTGCTGATGATGTTAGAGAATTTCTCTTTTTAGGTTATTTGGCCACTTAAAAGAAATGATACTGTAGGAATGCACGTTTGCAGAGTTAAAACCAAATAATTGTTAGATTCATGACTTTAGGGAAACTTCTTTTCCTAGAGGTTAGCTAGACTCTCTATGTGTTTATGTGGGGGGAGGGAGGGAAGAATTTGTTTTCTCAGTCTGACAATATACCCAAGTGACAAAACAGAAATGGTAAAGACTAAATGACACTCTGCTCATCTCTAGGCATACTTTGGACTATTATCAAAAATCACCTCTAGAGATTCAACGTATTATTTCTCCTGGAAGCCTGTGCTGAGATGCCAAGTGTACGCTTACTGATTGCATCAAATTGCAGCAGAAGGGTCTATCTCTTAGTGAATTGAAGCCAACCAACCACTTAAAAGTCACTTAAGGATAATTCGTTGGCATCACATTCAGAAAACACAGCAATGTTGCCCCTAAACGGTGGCGAATCTACATGTTTCTCAGCTCCAAATGACAGAGGCATGGTCTTGGCAGCTGTGCTCAAAAAGAATTAGAATAAACTGAATGCAAGATAAAAAACATGTGGCAGTGTGGGTTCCGTTAATGTGGGTTCAGTTGTACTGTTCACAGATCAGAACAAGCACCTGTGTGCCACATCTATTCTGTGGTTTTCCAAGCACAAGGAATATGTGCAAGGAAATAGTCTCCCTTCCTGCTCTCAGAATACAGATATACAGCACAGAGGCACAAGAGTCTGGATCTTGTTTCCCTGGTGTTGTCTGTAAGAGATTGATGTGGACTGCTGACGATACACTGAAACCAGGTTAGGACAAAGTCAATCTCAAGACAGGTAGGTGAATGATATTTTACAGCTGTGTATCTGAGCATTAACAAATACTGGTGAAGGTATGCTGTGAGTTTGAAATGTTTCTTCTTATAGATCTTATGTATACTAGAATAATGCAGAAAGAAACTGTGTAAAATCTAACAAATGCCACACTAGGAGTGTCAGATTGACATTTTTGTAAAAAACATCTCTCATTTGGAAATAAAACTGGTAAAATAAATGAAATGTACACTAGACTTCCTCTTCCAGACTGTGTCTATTTTTTCTGAATATTCTCTCTATACTTTGTTAAATAAAGTGTATTTGAAAACTTCCATTTTGGTACTGTCCTGTGCACAGTGATTCGCTCCACAGAAAATGATTTTGGCAGATGCCAGATGTACCACAGTGGGACTGTCACCACAAAAGGCATCCTAAGACAGGGTTTCTAGCTTCAATAAAATGCAAAGTTCCCAAACGGTGTCTTGTGGTCCTATAAAATTGCTTAATGAATGGATTGATTGCTTATAAATACATCCTAGTTAAATTATAAGTAAAGAGATGGTACTTTTGGCAACCTATATTAAGATTTACCAAGAATAATTAAATGAGAGCAATGTTGGTGTCTTTACATGCACACTTGAAATAAGCTAATTTATGCGTGAAACTTCTATTTTTCTCAATACAGCATCACTAATGTTAAATTAGTTCCCACTTGCAGTTGAGTTTTCTTATAGATTCAAGGACTATTCTGTTTTCCTGAAATAGATTAAATTTTAGTAACTGTGATGTGGCTTCAATACTGTAAGTTATTTGTATGATAGTTCTCTTTATAAAAATCATTGTGTGTTTAACAGTTTGGCTGAATATTTTAACATATGTTACATTAGGATATTGCTTTTATCATTTAGTATTAGGGAAAGAGTGGGATTATCTAAATAATTAGCACATGTTCGATTTTTTCCCAATCAAATAGTGAGAGTGTGTAATTTATTAACTTTCCGAATTTTACTCAAACTAGTAGGGTGTAATTAACTGGCTAAACATATAGTATAATTAGCTAGTTAAACATATATTGCTATATTTTCTTCATATTCTTTGTAATTATTTTGATATTTTTCTGTGCAATATTTTTGGAAACTGAATATCTTATTGCATATAATTTTATTATTCAGTAGCGATCCAGGAGGTAAGTAGTACATTTAATATTAAAAAGAATAGAAAATTAGTCTGCTTGAACACATATGCACAAAATAGCCATCTTGGAAGCTTAGAAAATAGATATGAGTTACATAATTCACAAAGACCAGTATGGTTGAACAAGACAAAATTTTTATCTTGACCAACAAATAGATATTCTAAGAACCATGTAGAAGACATTATCCATGGGAAATTATCTACATTATCTATGACAATCTTTTAAATCATTAGAAGTTTATCTTACCAAAAACTCATCCCATTCATATTTATACGGAAAAAAGAAACAAAAGAATTTCTAAAACATATGATCTAAATATATACAACTGCTTAATGTGAAGATACTTTTTCTTTTCTTATGACAGTAGACATTGAGCATAATGTGGCAGTCATGCCTGTCCTGAAATATTGTAAAAGAAATCCACTTTGATAAAAATGAATATGCCAAATATGGGGATACTGTTTCACTGTAGCTTTAGAAGAGTTAATATAACATTGTATTGAGCTCAAAATTGTGAAAATACTGCAGAATATATTGTCTGCAAAAGTAAAATTTTATTTTCCCCCCAGTATATTAGATAACACGTTTTCTTTCTCAGTATAATATTAATGTAACCTACAATTACAGCTAGGAGGAGGTGAGTGTCAAAAGAGGTCTCTGGATTCCTAGTGTTTGGGAGATGTCTTTCTATTTATAAACTGGACAAAGCCAAATTTTGTAGTTAAACATCTGTGAGAGAAAACATTTTGGCAACACATATACAATATATATGATTGCTTGAAAGAGACCATGTGCAATAGAGCCTTGTACTCTCTAAAGGTTATGAAATAATTTTTCTAATATAGTATACAAGAATCAATGCTTAGGATAGACTAAAAATTAAGAAGAAAAAATCCATCATGGTGTATTTCCTTAAGTGGTAGCATTTTATTCAAAATATTCTACCAAAGACAGAAGTCCACTTAATTCTAAATCCTTGGAACACACAGCCACGACCCAGAGGAAACCTGCCCCTCGCTCACAACCGTGGATAAAGTGGGAGGGATTATGAAGCACAGATATTTAGATTTTATGCAAATCTTTGTTTATAATTAGTTGCCTGTGCAGACTGTTTCCTACCATCATATATATCAAATAAGTAATGTTCACAGTACTTATGTGTAAAGGTAACAGGGAGAATGTGTAGTACTCTACATGACCTATAGTCACGTGTTGGTTCAGAATCCATTAGTTTGAGCTGCTAAATTCTATTATTTAAAAAAAATACTGCATTGTATTTTATTTGTTTGTTTGTTTGTTTCTCTTCTAAGACAGGAGATTAAGCCTAGGCCATTCACACTGAGTTGTTACACCCCTAACCCTGCTTTTAGTTTTGATTTTGATACGGGTTCCTGCTAAACTGCTCAGGCTTACCTTGAACTTGAAATCCTCCTGCCTCAGTCTTCCGCAGTGCTGTAATTACAGGTCTGCTCCATTAGACCCGCTTTTTGTTTGTTTGTTTTGTTTTACATGCTTAAACACTGTAGTTAAAATGTGGAAGACATCAAAATATCCATGAAGAAAAGAGTACTACTTGTCTACAAAGACAGTTTTGAGGCTTTTGTAGGTAAATGGATGTAATTGAGGCCATCATGCTCAGCAAAGAGAGTCAGACACAAATGGTAAAATATCGAATGGTATTTCTAATTTGAGAAAAACCCAGAATATACTCATTTCATAGAAATAAAGGGGGGGGGGGTAGATAGTGGAAACTGATGTGGAGAGGGAGGGTGTGAAGGATTAAAAAGTGAGAGGGGAAGGCTTTGTGACTTTGACATGATATGGATGTGCACAAAATCCTCAAATTCAATGTAAACAGTATGTATCGCATATATTCTTTTCAATAAGATGAGGAAAAAGTAAAAACTGTTCATTCACTAGCTTAACTTGCACATTCTTCACATATACAGTATTTGACACACTGTGTTGAGATATTTTTGCTTTTATAATTGCAATTTTACAAATTTTAAGTCTATAGTACTCACTTCTCTACTTCGAAATGACATCAGTGTCAAAGATCAACTACTTTGCACACACGTCTGGCTTTATGGCTGACGTCCTCTAAACCATCTCCACAATCCATGGAACATGCTCTCTATTCTATTCACCCACTCATCACACTGCTCAGCGAATTATAATTTTGTAAGTGAATATCTCAGAACAGAATGTGACCTCCTTAAGAGCAGTGAGCCCATGTTTTTATCTCATACTCTTGCTGCTGCAGAATATTACTAATATCATATGTATTATCTATGTACATGACATCACTATTAGCTCAGGAAATATGGAAAGAATAATTCAAAGTTGAATTTCTTAAATATAGTGGTGATATCACAGCCAATCCTATATTATGCCATTTTCATCTAATCTAGGTGGCCATCCACTTATTTATTCAGTCATGTTTTCCAATCTAGATGTTGAAACAGCTGTTTGGAATTATTTTGATAAAAACAAAATTATATGAATTAGAAGGCCATAAAACAAACTGATGAAAACTTGCATAAATTATGTGATTGAATATGTTTATTATGTTCTGCCAGATCCACCAAAGAATAAAGTGTTCTCACTCACATGAAGTTTACATACTAAATGTTGTAGATATAATATCCTCATGAATCGCTCCTATGAGTTCAGAACTGTATCCATTTTATTCTCATAGAGAACATGCTTGACATAAAATGATAATTGTGACCTAGTACAGGTAAATTTTCTTTACTGTTTATAACCTATCCATGTGTCAAGGTTACCATGAGTATTAGTAATGCAGCCATTGGTAACACCCGGTCATGTCTCAATCTCCAGAAGTTATAATGAAACAACAAAGTGCAGAAGCCTCACTAGAAACAGATTATTATATATGGTAGCCATAGTGCATGTTCCAGTTTCAACTTATAATGTGTAAACAGTAGAAGCAACATTTCAAAGATTGAAATTCTCCACATCTACAAATAATATCAAAATGAGTTCATACTTATTTTTATTTGCTAAATATGTTTTCTTTTCAAGTGATCTTGGTATTGTGGTAGGTAGCTGATTTCCTTTAAGACCTGAGGAAACTCACATCCAATTCTATCCTCTTCTTCTGACAGTTATCATTTAGGGTTTGTTTACTAGGAAATGCACATTGTGCCAAACTATTTCTCCTTCACTGCTGAAAAATAATGTAAACTAAAAATCTATAATACACAAAAGATATATAAAAACTGTATTTTTAATCTCATAGTATTTTCCAATTTTTGTTTATTTTCTCCCATATTCACTTTATTTGAGAACTTTGATTTTTATTCCTACCTCTGTAAGCTCTTGCTACACTTATTTGTTCTGCAATGTGCTTTGGGAATGTTACACCTACTTACATAAGTACATTACTTATTCTCTTAAAATCCAGGGAATTGGAGAAACAAAGAAACAGACTCTGTTACTACTTATGGGCACAATATGTGTGAGGCATGTGTGTGTGCATGTGTGTGTGTGTGTTTGTGTGTGTGTGTGTGTGTGTGAGTCTGTGAGTAAATGTGCGTGTAATTACATGTGCATTTTTAAAATTTAGATAGAATAGATTTTCATAAATTTAAAGAAAATCAACTGTAAGATCTCCCCTTGCCTTAATACTGTGAATAAAAAAAAAAAAAAAAACACACTCTCCATAGCAAAGCGAGTGACAGGTCATTGAAATACTTATGCAAAGCTGACATACAGTTTCCCAGTGCTTTGTGAATGTTAAAATACTGTCATGAATTTTACTTGTCTACGTTTCTGTTGGTGACATGTGAGGACTCTCTGCACTCTTATTTTTGATTATTTGTGTCATGGATTTTAATATACAGGATAATTTAACTCACAGGCAAATAAACAGAGTGAAAATTGTCTGTAAGTTTGAAAGACACCTAATCACAATGAGATAAAGAATGACAAACAAAGGAATTAACAAACCAACAACTGCTGCCTTGGAACAACTAAAGAGTAAGTGGAAGGCTGAGCACTTAGCTTTTGCTTCCATAATTCCAAGGAGGAAGATGAAGAAACCCTAAAAAATAAAAAAATAGTATTTATTGAAGAAAAAATAACAAATGCATTTTCCCATTTCTTTTGTTTGTAATGTTATTTAACAGTTTTTTTCATGTTAGTTTTTCTCAATATTTTCTTAATATGTAATTTTGTGGTCGTTTTGATTGGGTAACTCATATGGAACAAAATATGTGTAAAAGTGACACATTGACACTCTCCGTTCTTCAGTCAAGACTTAATGCCAGCTGTAGAATCGGCATCAGGTGACCTCATCCAGCCTCTCCTTATTGCCTTAACTGCTCAAATCAGTTTACATAGGGTGACTTGTCCCCAACAAAGATGCAGTCCTTTGCAAAGGAGAATTGCTGAAGACAAGCATTTTATGTCAGTGAGATGGCGGAGGGCATCAAGATCACGAAAGTGTAATACCTGAGCTCCACACCAATTGGAATATACTTTGTAACCCTGAAGCATAGTTTAAGTTCTTCTTGTAACTAATCTTAATTTCTCCCCAAGCATTAATCATGAACAAACATCTGTTTTTTTTTTTTTTTTTTTTTTGAGACATGGTCTTGCTTTGGTAGCACAAGCTGGTCTCAACCTCACTAGGTAACCCAGGCTAACCTTGGACCAATGGAAATCTTCTTGCCTCAGCCTCCTGAGTGCTGGAATTACATGAGTAAACAACCATGCCCAGTTTTAGTGGTGCTGGGGAATCAAACTCAGGGCGTTGTGCTTGTTAGTCAAGCACTTTAACTGTTGTGCCATTCCTCCATCTCCATGAGCAAACACATAATCTCTACGTCTATAGTACCAGAAATCTTTTATGCTACATTTAAATGTCTCAACCCAATAATTTAGGGAAGATGATTTTACCCATTTTATCGTTTTTCCCCCTCCCTAAGTATTATATTAATATAAAGTAGATCAATAGGAGAAAACTCTACTCATACAGTTAATATAAAATTTTTCTCATTGAAATTCATATAAAACGAATACTCAAAGGTAGAGTTGAGTACACATACTGGACGAAAAAAGAATTGTCAAAAACAACTAAATTACTGAGGGAGACATAAAAATAAGTTGTTTTGGAAAGCCGTGTACAGAATTTTCTCCAAGTCAATTGCCAATCCTTGATGATAATATTTTCACGCTTATAGATTTTTTATGGAATTCCTTTTTAAGAAATAGAAATAGGTCAGGGTGATCTATTTGCATCTGTTATATGTTTCAAGTGATTTTAATTCAAAATAGCCAGCATACCCAAAAGACATTGTAACAACTTTTGTAGAAGTTAACTGCTGGTTAAGTTGAAATATAAACCACATTTATTGGCAATAGGTTATTGAGGATAGACTCTGCCCTATGTAATTGTTTGTAACAAGACACTGGAGTAATTCTGAGATTGTATAGGATGACATCTATTATTCTGTTTCACAGTTAGTGACTGGCAGCTTTTGAATTGCAAAAAAGAAAAATATTGCCTCATTGTTACATTTTTAAATACAAATAATTGGAGCAGAATTAACTTTTTAAATTTAAGTTTAAGACTGTTGTTGTTATATGCTAAAGGCGCTAGAACTAGATCATACTTGTAATTTAACAGGTTGTGTTTATTGACTCTTCATTGAGAAAAAAAAATATGCCATGGAGAACTCTGAAGCCTATTTCCATGAAGTATTTTTTTCTACATTTTTAATTTTTTTTCTCCAAAAGTTAAGACAATTTGATCTCATTGAGTAGGAGGAATTAGATAAAGATAGATGGGGAAAAGACAGATTTACATCAACGGTTTTGGTGGAATCTAATGATGGCTTGATTTTGATGATGTTTTTAGGAATGGAAATAAATAAAAAAATTATATCAAATGGTTACATAAAATATGAAATAACGTAAAACATTAAAGTGAAAATAGACCCACATCTACATATTTACACTGGTGCTAACACACTAGAAACTATTAAGGCAATCTCATGGCTATGTGGTTTAAAATATTTATGAAGGAAAAGGAATGAGAAAGTATAAGGGATAAAGAAAATTAATAATTAAGAAACAGCTTCACATGAGGTACTCATGGTATATGTTGAGTAATTTTTGCAATTTGGAATGTTTTCTCTGAGAAAGAGAGGAAGAAAATCAAATGTAACTGTGGAGAAGTCTTTTGTTCTTTATTGCCATGAGCACAGAGAAGGTTTTCTTGACACTGGCGTTCTGTGGTTGTGTTTAAATTTTCAATATATGCACAAATACACTCTCATTAGCAATACTGAAATTTGATGAGTCCAGGACTGCTGCATTTCCTTTTTCAAGATAAGCATGACTGTGATCTCAATCTTCCTTGACAATAGTTTCATCAAAGGAAATGACGGAATGACAAAGAGGTGCTAGGCAAACAAAGGTGATGGGAAGGCAGAATTATGTGTGGCTTCATGACTTTGTTACTGGTTGACCTATGTGAACTGAAATGTTTTGGTCATGTGATGGATGAAGGAGACTGATATTTACTCGTGTCTAAAGTAAGAAAAGTTTCCTACTGACAAACTTACTTTTTACAAATTTTTTGCGTGTCTGATTAATATTCACTAAATTGAAAAATATGACTATCAGTGTGAGTGTACTGCACATGTGGAATCACTCCAGAAAAACAAAATTACATTGTTATCTTGCATCATGTGTTTGAAACTTACTTTTGGTGGTAATCAGAAATATGATTGGGTCAATGAAATGTCCTCAGTTCTCCCAAAGAGCATGACTGAATTTGGAGTGTGGAAAATTTCCTTAAAATTCACACATGTTGATTCACTGTGAAATGATTACCATTTTCAATAAGGAATTCTACTTTTTAGACACGGTCAGTACCAGCAAGCAATAAAAATGTGGATAATTTTCTTTTGCTTAAGCAAAGACTGTTTTACTTAAGTGTGGTGTATCATTGAACAAAAGTTCTACAGTCTTCAGAGCTAGTCCTGACTTGTGGGCATGTAGTGCTCAGTGTCTAGCCAGAAGGCTTCACAGTAGGAGATGCTGTCAGAAATAGAACCGAGAGCCAAAACAGTTAATCCAAAATGAAATTATTGATCTGTTCAAACCAGAATGAACAATCTTGGCATCAAGGTGAGTCCAAAGCAATGTACACAAATGGCTCGGGTCCTTTTATGATGACATTATGGGATGAATTGAGGAGTGAGCCGGTCAGGGTGAGATGGTTGGGAGAATCAAGGCAGAGACTGCATTCAAAAATATATATGGAGTATGCGTTTTTCCTACTAGTGTGATATTTGCAGTTACTCTACCAGTAAATATAGAGGCATCCATACGATTTTAAAAATCAATCCCTTCGACGTGATGTCAAAATGTAAGAGCTTTTAATGAAGAATAAGAAGACTACTAGTCATGAATAAACATTTTATTAATTTTAGGATCATTTGACTTAGAAAATTAATATCTCAGTATATGACACAGATATATACAAAGACTTTTTAAATTCTTAAATACCAAACATCTTGCATTTAGTGAAATGTGACTACCAAATCTTTATCTAATATATCAAATGAATCTTAAATTAAAAATTCATTGTAAAGTAAGACAGATTCTGTTGAAACTGAAAGTAACAAGAAAAACTGAGAGATATTTAGAATAGACCAGAACATGGTGTGTTCCACTCACAAAGATATCCATTTCCCTGGGGTATAGTACCCTAATCACACTTCTGAAAATATATATTGGACATCCAAACGGTTTTATTTCTATAAAATCTCACTTAAAGATATAGGGAGATATCTGATCTGTAGGATGAATATGGAAACTGAAAATCTTACAGAAACACTTGTTTGACTTTGCAGTTCAGAGCTTCGAAAGGATAGGAAGTCATCTTATTTTGTTGTGCTTGCCAATCCCAGGACTCCTTGCTATTCCTGTTTCCAGATTTTCCTTTCAACCCAGTGAGCCCTGAGGTCTTCCAGGTGCTCAGATGAACACTTTGGTTCAAGCTCTCTGAGTCTCAAGCTGTGCTCTTGTGTTTGTAGAGAGAGCAAATTCTGGCTTGAGAAACATATAGCTTAATTCCTGCAATGCTTCCAGCTTTCTCCTTCCTTTTTAGTCTTAGGATCCAGAAAACAACACGTCATGCCATCCACTCTACCAGCTCCGTGTAGCTCTCATATTGAAGATGCATCTTAGCTTTACCATGGCTCACATTTGAAGACATAGAGTTTGTAAAATAAAAAGTAAATCAGATTACTTATCTTTCAGGTTGATATACAGATAATTTGAGCCTATAAATAATTTCATTACAAAGTTCAAACATCAAAGCAAAAATAATGTTTACTCAATTTATTTTCCACTCTCATTTACATTGGAGTGCAGAGCGGTAAGAGAGAAAACCCACATTTTCTCTCTCAGCAAAATCTCTGACAAGCTTTTAGTTTCCTTTGTCCTTCCTTACACTTGGTCTCATGCATCCTTCAACAAGATCCCTGCTTGTGGCCTTGTCTTTGCTATTCTGTGAAGGAATTCTGTATGAAAAGCTCTTGGCACTTCTCAGATGGGAAACTGGTAACATAACAAAATCTTGGAACACACTGAGAGCTGTTTAGCAAAGCTGGCCAGTCTCTTCATGTTATGTTTGTGCTAATTTGCACGGAATCTTTATGGTTGTATTTTTCCACTTACCTAGCCCTAAAATTTTGCATTTAATTTATTTAATTTTGGTGAATATAGAATTTCAGATGCAAAAAAACTAAATGAGACTGTTTTGACTCTGTTTCTTTTTAATAAGATAGAAGAATAAATGTGCCATGTAATCAACTTTATATTTATTTTTTTCAAGAATGTATTTTATAGTGAAGAGATAAAGTTTGACTCCAGAACTCAACCTTCTAAATTAAAATTGCTCAACAGGGCTGATTTATATTAATATTTGTGTTAGTCACATTTCTATCTCTAGGACAAATGCCTGGCATCCAATAATTAAGGGAGGAAAAGTTTATTTTGGCTCACAGTTTAGGTTTATGGTACCCTGGCAGAAACAGGATGGTGAAAGGGTATGGTGGAGACAAAGTGTTCAGCACAAGGTGGCAGAAAACAGAATGGAAGGAAGGAGCTGATACAAGAATACGCTCTTCCAGATCATAGCGTCTGTAACCCAACTTTAATGAGGACTCATCTCCAAAAGGCACACACATAATCTACTGATGAGTATAAAATTCTTGTGACCCAATTACTTTTCCAAAAACATGAGACTCTTGAGGGACATTTTGTATCCAAACAATAACATTTATGTATTAAAATTCATAAGCAAATTCCATTTGGACTAATATATGTTCAAATATTATGATTTAACATGTTAATTACTGTTCTTCAGTCATAAATCATAAGCATCCTTTTTATAAATTAAGAACTCTTCAGATTGTAAAGGAAATGCCTGACATCCTGTGATGGCACCTGTTCAGATTGTCTACCTCCTGACTTTGACTTTCAAATGCCATACGATTCCACCCTCTGAAGTCTCACAGTATATGCTATTCCAAAATTTATACGTTGGAACTTAATCATCAATTTAATGATATTCACAAACGAGATCTCAGTTAGCAATTGTATCAGAGATGCTGATTCTTCACAAATTGGATTAGTCTTTTTAAAACAGGTCTTGGAGAAACCTTAGGCCATTTAGCACAGGCAGAAGTCTATCTCTATGAACCAGGCATTTTAGAAATAAATAATTTTTGAGAAATAATAGTTATGGAACGCGAAACAATAAATGTTGAATTAAATAATTATCTTCTTTTATACATTATGTTGGACCGTTGGAAATGCCATGTAAAGAGACTGTTGTGCCTTGTTCCTTATTGAGGTTTATGTGAAAATGGCAGCCTGGATCTCAGCCCAAGGAATTGAGCCAGATGGAAAAGTTGGTACTCGATGAATGCAAAACAAAATTTGAATAAAAGTAGAATTAAACTTCAGGCTTTTCCAGAAAACATCACAGAGTTGCTGAAAATCATCACTTGGAGTTGTTTGTAACACATTATCTTTGCCTAGTCTTAATGTTAGAGATTGTTATATTTATTTCTTCACTTTTGATATGTGTCATGGGTATTTTTCTTACCAACATTACCCTGGCTTCTATGAGTGGCTGAAATAAGTGTTTTCTCAAATTCCCACCGAATGCTGCATCCATTGCCAGAATCCCTAATGTTAGATCAGAAAGCTGCTTTAGATTTGGCAGAAGCCTCCTACCCTGCCGCTGTCCTGCAGCCGCAAAATCTTTCCCTTCACGTTTTAAATTTTGTTGTTCAAATGGGAATGCTTAGTTTCAGACTTTTTTCTTAGTATATTAATCCTTATGAAACCCAAAGATCAAAATTTTCTTCACAATATTTAAAGTCTTAAATTACTGTAGCCACATAATTTTACTGATAGTTTCCCCATTTTTATGTAACGACAATATCTTTCCCAAAGTCATATATGAGTTATTAAGCATTTTGTGGAGATTAACTTTTTTGGGATAACAGGTAGTTTTCTATAAAATAGGCTGACACCATACTTTTCCAACAAAAGTGAAAACTATACAGACGTTCTGGTGAACGGTAATAAACTCCCCTAAAACATAACGGCTTAACTTCTACATATTAGCTCAGTTTCTGGGGATGAGGGCCCTTGAGCAGCCTAGTGAGGTCTCTAATCTCAGGGCTGCTATTGTGGCCTGAGCCTGTTGGAACCTGTTAAAGATCTAACTGGAGTGATTTGCTGAGAACTCTGCAATGGTTGGGTTATAGTCAGCAATTTTTGTTCTTATCAGGTGGGTATCTTGAAGGGAACTCCCACAGCATGACAACGGGCTTATCTCAGAGGCAAGTCAGAGGAGAGAGAGAGAGAGAGAGAGAGAGAGAGAGAGAGAGAGAGAGAGCAAGAAGAGATGGGAAAAGAGGAGAGAAGAGAGGAGAGGCAAAAAAAGGAAAGAGAAGGGAAGGGAAGGGAAAGCGGGATGAAATTATTCTGTAACTTAATCTCTGAAATGATTTCCTGTCACTTTTTACGTGATTTAATTGTTAGTAGTGAATCACTAAGTATGTGTATATCTGGTATCTAAAATGAAGTAAGCTGACACATGAGAATCAGTACCTCCAAAGAGATTAAGAGATACTTTTTGACTCCTTTCTTTTACTCTCTGGTAAGTATAGTATCGGTAATTTGACTTGGAGATGTATAAAATATCCCAGCAAAAGGATTATGTGCAAGAACAAAAACTCCTACGTAAAAATAGTCACCAACAAGCAGAATGGAGAAGACCCAAGCCAACAGGATCTTCATACTGGTTCATTTGTACCTAAAATAAATACCTCCGGGACCTGTGCTAATGTTACTATCAAGTTGGCTGGAGCTGTATTTCTACAACCTATGAGTGTAAAAGTTAACCAGATCCAATGTATTTATATTTTTTTAGTAATTTAAAGAAGAATTTGTGGGAATATAAAATTGTAAAGAAGTTGAAATATAAATACAGTTATTTTGTATGATAATTTATAATTTATTTAATTTTCATTGAAAGTAAAGTTGCTAGATATTTTATAAGTATTCTTATTTCAAAATTATTTTTGAGTTATTAAGCACAAGTACTGACCCATTTAGCTATTTTAGCACTAACACACAGCTAAGAAAATATTCAACATGGAATGGAATTTAGATGCTTTAAACCTAATTTAGTAAATTTCCTTGATACTGTTTTCTTCCTTTCTCTCTTTTTTCAAACCTCTGCATACAGTTCTCCCTGTTCTACTTGATGGTCAGCTGAAGATGCCACGTGGCTTGGCCCTGTTGTCCAGCCTACATCCATAAGCTCTGAGTGCAAGTCTTGCTCCAGCATTTCCACTGGACAGAAAAGTGAAGTGTCTATGATGACGATATAGACCTAAAAATGATAGGGACCTGGCAACCAAAAGTGCCCTACTGATGCAAGCGCCTCTTGTTTTACACACATGTAGCAGTAATAGCACTTGTTGCTCTCTTCAATTAGTAGGATATGATGAAAAATTTTAAGCTGTCAGATTAGTGTCATACACATACCTGATGAGTTCGGTGCAATGAAGTTTACGAACAAGAAGAAAGCTTCAAGTTTTTCTTGATTTTTTTTCAGGAATTGGGAAAATATTGTTTTACCTCTTCTCTTATACAATTAATAGCCCACTTACTAGGTAAAATTTTTCATAGTTTTGTGAGCACACGATGTGTACATCACAGTAGAAGTCATTGACAGTCAACATGCCAGTGATGATTACTGAAAAAGCTCTGCATTGTTTTTCTTTTGTTATTGCTGTTGTTGTTGTTTTATTTTTGTTTTTGGATACAGCTTGCGTGAAATAAAGATGAGCAAAACGCATCAATATTAACTCACACCCAAGTGCTATTTTCTGGAGACAATGTAATCGTTATTTCTGTTTTTATGTTATCTTTACCTTACCATCTGTCCCAGTCCTCACAACTTCTATTTTTGAAGAAGGTATTTACTGTTCTTTCCTTCAATATGGTTGACAGTGATTTAAGAATGAGTTAGGGGTGACGAAATAATGCAAAATGGGACCAAATAACTGGCCTACACTTGTCTTTTTCTTTTAGCCAAAATATTGCTGTAAAGTCCCCTCAAGCTTGGTCATGTCACACTTCACAAAGCATCTAATATATATATGTGCATAGTTCAGTACACATAACCAGTATAAAGCAGGGTCCTGTAAGTCAAATGCTATTTCTCCATAAGTGGGGAAACGCCCCCCCAAAAAATTTAAATGACATTTTATTTTTGAAAAAAAATTAATTCTAATAAAATAGCAATCTCTCAAGGAAGCTTTTTACACAGTTAAGTATCTCTGCTGCTCAAATAGCCCCTTTGACTACTCAGAAAGGGCTCGTGGATCGTTGTGGTTAATTCAGAGCTATTAAAACAAGATCATTTTCTTCTTCCAGGATTCTGCAAATCTCCTTTTCAGAGATATTATGAGCGGTTACCCGTCTACTGAGATTGTGCTGAGCAGTTTATGCTGGTCTTTGCAGGACTTCTTTGATGAAGGCTCCTTCCTAATGATCCCAAGCAAATCTCATGGCAGCCTTGATAGGGTTTCTACCAGCAGTAAAAACCTCTTCATTTCTGAAGAGTCACTGTTTAATTTCAGGTAGTCCCTGTGGAAACTGAGACACATTTTCACAAATGTGGGAGGTTAGTAATAAACACGTTTATGACAGACATAAATGTTTCTTTCTCACAGTGCTTTTTTGTTTGCTTATCCCAGCTGATGCTCCTCTAAGCCCCTCCCATCCAGACCTAATCTGTTAAATAATAAAGCGGCCCTACCAAGCCACCAGTGACAATACGAAGTTGCACTCTCAGATAAAACACTCTTACTTGTTTCAACAGAAAAGTTGGTTCCCATGTTCTTTTTCTTATTACTTGTCTGAATTTCAAGAAAAATAGAAGGACATCACCCCACACTTCCCCAAAACATTATTAAATGAATAACTATGAATTTATTGCTGTTTATGCAGTTAATATGAATATTTAAAATTAAATATTGAATTTATTATATTGATAATAGTTAATTTAGTTATCTGCATCTTTTGTATACCTGTCACCTAAATCAATAAAGACATTTATTGATCATTTGTTTGGGTATAATATGTTCCTAGTAGAAACAGGGCATTCTCTTATACAGGAATAACTAAAGGCAACTATATTATCCATAACATTAGTGATTACTTTGTTAGCTGATTGAAACTCTCACTTGGAAAGAAAATGTGCTTTCTATATTTCTGCACAAAAGTGTCTTCACATATTGTCCAGCCACTATCAAAGGATTGAAAAATTATAATTTTTCTACCTTCTGCCATTCATTACTCATTTGCATACACTTATACATCTTGTCTTTGTGTGATTTGCCTATACATAAAACTATAAATGATTGCCACAGGGATAATTCCAGAACATCTCACTATTCCCGGCCCCATCAACATTTGATGTCCTTCAAGACGATACGCCTCTATGACTAGCCGTCTCCAAGGAACTTATTTCTGAAAACCTGAACATATGTTTCCATATATACCAGTGTGTATCTTTAGATTTTTTTAGAATTTCAGAGAAGCAAATTATGTAAGTATTTAATGGTATTTACCAAAAAATGTTTTGGTATTTTTGTGTCTACATGCTGTCTTTGCCTTTAGCCGGTGTGTTTTAGAATATCTACAAGTTCTCTCCTCAGCTAAGAACTTTTTTTCCAACTTTCCTACCTCCCATTCTTGTTCTAATCTTTCTTTTTTTCCTTCACTTTTTTATTCAGTTCCTCCATAGTTCCCATTTCAGTCTCAGATCTCAGCCATTCTCCTCTTTTTGACAATGTGCTCTGCTCACACTATTTTGGAAACATTACAATACAATAAGGCTTGACTGAAGATTTGCATTTCCTGAAAGAAAGGGTTACCTGAGTTATGGAAGAAATTGATGGAAAAAAAGGAAATCATTTTACTCACAGATGCTACTGATAAAAAATGAGAAAATCATTGCAATTATCTTATGGAGACGGAGCATGGGTCAAGGTGGAGGCAAATATCAAAATGTCAGACACAATCAACCAGTTAAGGGAAACTGAGAGATAGGGCAGTCATAATTAGGAAGAACAAAGGCACAATTCTCAAGAGATCTCTGAGACCTCTGATGTACACATCTTCTCCAGTTTTCTTTGACTCTGTGTTAAGTTTTACTTGCATAAGAAATTTATTTTAAGCTGCTGAGATGGAGCCTGTGCCAGAGTCATACTGACTTAATAATTTGGTCCTTTGCCACATAAAGCTTTCTCCTTCTAGTGGCAGAAGGAAAATTTGAAATTGAAAACAGAAGTAGTTCATGTGTTCTCGCGAGATTGATGATGACTCAACCCTCCATAGCAAGATACATGAGGGACTTTGAAGACCCAGCAGCAGCACTCAATTGCCAGCAAGCATGGAAATGGAATATATAGTTTTATAACTGCGGAGGACTTGATTTCACCAGCAAGAAGGACTTCGTTCAGAAGTGCAAATATACACTTAGCCTGCAAGTGAGAATTTAATCTTGCTGACACTTCAATTTCAGTCTTTAGACATCCTCACCAAGAAGTGAAGGCAAATTATACTGAAGCCTGACCTAGAACTTTCTGTTAATAAATTGACATTGGTTTGATGTGTTAAGTGGAAATTTTCCTGCAGCCGTTGGAAACCGGTACGCATAGGATAGAGAAGGGAGAACGATGTTTATGGTTGGGTTTGTTTTTTGTACTTATAGTAGTATTTGTACAACGGCAGAACAGCCAGACTCAAAAGGTTTGGAATAAATTTTAATACTCCACTTGTACAAGTTTCTTAAGACTTTCTGGACAATTCTAAGTAATTTTCTGCCAGAGTTGTAACAACTCCGTGTGTGTTCGAAAACTCTCTCTTTTTTTCCTCCTGAATGGTTACATTATAATCTATACTAGGGAGAAAAACAGACCCACTTTGATTGATACAAGGCATCTGCCTTCAGTTCAAGATAATCCTAAATTCACTATGAAGCCCTTGACAGTCCTCAACACTCAAGGAAATCTTGTCTCAGCCTCCTGAATGCTGGAATTACAACCATGCACCATCAGGCAAGTCTAAGTTTTACATGGTGCTGAGGAATAGAATCTAGGGCCTTGTGCATGCAAGGCAAGTACTTTATTTAATTTACACCACAAGAACTTCGAAGATTTTTTAAATTATAAGAATCCATATTTTTATTTCAAGATAGCGTAGCTTAAAAAAAGAAAAAAAATGATGTGCATTTCCTTCTTTCCTCTAGTTCAGTGAAAATCAGTTATTAACTATAAAACCTTTATATATCCTACATGTTAAGTATAAATGTACATTAACTCTTGTTATTCACTGTGAAAAATGTCCTTTAAATTCTCTCACATTTTTTGTCAAATGACAAGTGTGAATTAAGTTTGCAAGTGGAACTGAGTTAGCTAACCAAGTCATCTTAAAATATCTTAAAGTATTGGGCTAATCTAATGCAAACACAACATCATTTACTGAGGAAAGGACTCGAAGGAATCGTAATTTTAGAGATGGCAGGGTGAGGAAGACTCCATAAGCCATCTCTACCTTTAATAATGAAAGTGTGTTGATGCCCAAGGGATGCAGACAGACTTAGGGAGCCGGCCAAAGCAAGAAATTTACCCCAAGCAATACAGAAGGAGGACAGTCCAGCTGACTCCTTGAACTGAGAAAAATGAGAACCTTATTGAATATTTATCAAAACAAGTGCAAAACAAATTGTTTTAAGACAAAAAGTGTGTAGTAGTTTATTGTCATAAAATGTAAGAAATACGTGGTCTTTTTTATAGGGAGGTTAATAGCATATGCACTAACTGAAACATCTCAAGTAAAAGACATTCAGCATAGTTTCCAATTATTTCATACTCTACATACTTCCTGCAAAACACATGTAAGTGAAAGGCTATTCTACCTTATCATTTGAATCCGTCACCTTAACTCTATTTGTGACATTACTTTGTAGGTATTCAGAATTTCTTGCCTGTGCTATTGAATCGTTTCTGTCAGAGATTATTCAGTCTCTCAATCTATTATCACTGTTGTTTTCTAAAACTCAAGAATAGTATTCCTGCTAATAAAGTAATAAAAATAGTTTTTAAATTATTTTCATAACTCATAAGTTCATTACCATTTCTTATACTCCTTGGAAAACTGTTCACTTAGTTGATATCACTTTTGAAAACTTAAATCAGTACAAATCACACTTCTTTAGGTCTTGAGAGATAATACAAGTACTGAAGTACATTACCTCTCTATAGCATCTCTTATATAACTAAAGCTGGAGTAATGTTAAAATTCTGTGCTTGTATACAGTAGAAAATAACATATCGACGGACACATGCCAGCCACATAGGACACATATTCAAATTACCTTACAGTGGGTCAGATTAAAATATCGTAAGAAGTCAGAAATAAGAACTTCATTTAGTCAAATCTAGGTGTAACTGAATCCCGATAAGGCACTAGGCTCTTTTTGTACTGAATTAAATGCCCAAATTCTACAAGATAATTGAGTTCTGAAAAGATCTATCTGAAAATCAATTTAAGAAAGCCATTTCTTTTTCAAAAGAGAGATTCCATTGAGCTATCAGGGTGCATTGAAATTAATGGAAAGTATAAACCATTGATTTCTAAAGAAGGTTGGCTGTTATCTTAGATGAGTTTTAGTAGTTCAGAAAAATGTAGTTAAAAATGCAGGTCACAGAATGGGAATGTCGAGATGGCTAATTGACAACTTAATGATCATTTGAAAATGAAACAAAATCACAATTGTTGCTTGAAAGAACTTATCTGGAATCCTACATCTGCTTCTGACTTTGTGACATTTAGAAAGCACCTTGACCTCTTTACTAAGTCTTTAAAAATAACAGTACACTTGTGTTTCACAAGGGATACAAAAATGTACTCTTCACAGAAATCATTTTACTTGCTATAATATATTGTTTGAAAATATTTTCAGCTAAAAGATAAATTATGCAAATTCTAATCACATAAAATTTAAAAAATAATCAGTTTTTTATATATTTAAAGGTGTATGTTTGCACATGATTACACATATTCCTTTTCAAGTCAATGAAAATGTGTTACACACCATGCGTACTTGCAGACAAAACGCTGATCGTAGTGAGGCCTCAAAGTGGTGTTAATCTAAAAATCTGAAAAGAATTAGTATTTGTAATTCTTCTGAGTTAAGTAAAATTATTTTGTATGAAAATCAGATTTTTCTGCAGTGTCTTTTCTATTTTCCAATCAGCATAATACTCTAAGACATCATGATTAATAAGAGGTTATGATCACATTTTAGGCTCATGCTGAGGCACACTTAGAATAAGGAATCTTATCTAAAAGCCCAGTGGCTGTTCAGACTTTAGTCAGATTAGTTCAGGAATTATAGTATGAAGCTACCTCATTAATTTCACACAACTCTACCTTTCTATGCACACAACCAAATGTTCTAACATCAGCCTACACCAAACAATGTAAATGACTAGAAATGTATTGCGAGATTTAGGAAGATTTGGAAGGAATTGTTTTAAAATTAGAAGTAAATCTGTAAGAAGAAAAATGAGAAACCTATTTAAACTGGTTAGAATAAGATTCAAGAAATAGAATGACACAAAAAGGTAAAATGGGAGTAATTTAGCCCAAAAGCAGATTCTGTTCTTCCTGAGGTGGAGGAAGACAGCTGATGACATCCTGGCCATCTGAATTCTACCCACACATGTGGTCTATTTCAGTCAATGACTCATCTCTGAATGTACAAAATGATCACATTAGAATAGAAACATGGAGTCTCACCAAAATGTAGGTTTTTCTGTCATGGAATGCCACTGCTTCTATTTTACAGCCTTGTTTTTTATGTCTTTTTGGTCTTCTGAAATAGAGCATCTGGGCTTACTAATTCTCCCTGAATTGACTTTGATATCGTCAGTGTCTTGCAAGGAAAATTCCAGATATGAAGCCTTTAGCCTGATTTCTGGTATGTTTCTGGGTTTCATATACCTGATATCATCTTTAGATATAGAATGGAAGAAAACGTAAAAAACTCAAGTCTCTAACATAATAATGGTCAGATTTATCAGATGCTTTCTGGTAGACAGTGTTTTGTTTCTGTTTTGTAATGAAGGAAATTTCATATTGGAATATGACACACAGCTCTTCCTATTATCATGACTTCTTCAAAATGTATTTCATACATAAATGATACATCTAAGATATGTGTTTATGTAAGTTAATTCTTTTGCTTTAAATTTGAAATCTTCGTGCCACATACATACATTTATTCACTTGGAAATTTAAAAAAGCATTAAAATATCTCTCTTCTTTCTCTCTGGTAAATAAGTCAATAAAGAACTTTTTCATCATCAAGTATATATATGAAGGGTATACGTGAATAAAAAGTTAACCAATGTTATTTTTCAAAAAAAAAAGTATGTTTGCTCTTTCAGTACTGGTAAGGCCAGATTGTTACCAACACCTGTTTCTGTCACTGCCAGTTGCCTCCGCTGCCTCCTTTTTTCCCTATTGTTTGGATATTCAAAGGTTTTGGATAATTAATCATACGGAACGGTTTTAAACATGGCTTTGCCCCAAGAGGTCTTTCAAATAATTAGCCTCTTCGCACGTGCTACGAGATGTAGCACATGAAGCCAAGATTGTAAAATCTCCAAAATTCTTTGCTTCTTTCCGATGGTCTACATTAACCCCATATATCTTTATTCCCAATTGTTGAATAAAACATAGACAGAAGATGGCACTGTTTCTTCATTGTTTAAAAATATATATATCAGAAATATTTTTACTTTAAAAAATTGAGGAACTATCCACAAGGAAAGTATGCACATTTATTAGAAAACTGAGGTAAGACTGTGTGGCCTAAACTATAAATGATTTGTACAGGACAATAAAAATAATTTACACCTAAACATAGAACTATAAATAATCCAATTTAGTTCCTTTCCACTAAAATTCAAGACAGCGCATTCTAAGCACCGTAGTAATAATTATATATAAAAAATCACATTGAAACATGAAATAATTAAAGGGATATCAACATTCACTTTGAGAGTTGTCACTAATCTTCACTTTTGTGAGTCAGAAGAGGTAGAACAAGGTACTTGTGTCTGGGTGTTATAACTTGTAAATTGTGCTAATAATATCAATTGTGCTTTGAAGAGTAATTGTAAGGATGCAACTGACAGCCATTTTTTATTATAAGCGAATATAAGCTGTGTTGACCAAAATTTTTTAAATGTTCTTTATCAACACAATGACTGAATCAAATTCAGTAGAATATAAGAAGTTACTTATGTATGTAAACCCCCCAAAAATAGTGAATTCAAAAAAGAGAAAACCAAAAGCCCGATTAGAAATAGAAAAAAAAGATAGAAAATCTTAGGTTAAAGCAAAGAATGAAAATGGCTAGAATTCGCATTTATAAATTGCTAACATCGATAATGATCATGGCAAATTAAAATCAAAATAAGACACTATTTCATATTTAAAAGCTACTATATCAAGAAACTGAAAAAATAACCAGTATCTGAAACATTGTGGAAAACAGAAATTAGTGAGCAGTTGATGAGGATGTGCACTAGTAAAGCTGTTATGAAATTAGAATCATCATAATATGAAATAAATTTAAATGTCCCTCAAATTAAGGATGGATAAAGAAAAGGTGGCACATTTAGACAATGAAATACTAGTCAGTCATAAAGAAGCATTTTTTTTTTTTGGTCACAATATGATCTAGTCAGAGGAAATGATGCTAAAAGAGTAAGCTGTACATACTACATGATCTGTGGTTATCTCTGGGTGCCACACAAGAGGGACAGGAAGAAGTTGTGAGTAGAATGACAGTCATCAAAAGTGGGAATAGGAGTATTGGGGTTACTCTCATGTTCATAGAACACAAAATTTTAACTAAAGAGGAGGATTAAGAAGATCCATCATATAACACATTGATAATAATTTATAAAAAAGTATTGTGTACTCAAAACTGCAGAGAGCATACTTCAAGTGTTCTCACCACAAATCACAAACTTTGAGATAATAAATATGCTAAGTAGGTTCATGTAGTCAATTCATAATGTAACTAATAAAAACATAATATTGCCACACTGTGATAGTATGAATTTTGTCAATTACAACACAAATTTGTAATAAATAAATTTACATAATTTAACAATCACACATTTCTCCAAAAATTCAGTATTTTAAGAGGTATAACCTGTTATTTCATCATCTGGAAAACAGTACCGCCCACAACTTCTGTAAACCAAGGCTGTCAAAGTTCTATAAAGAAGTTGAAGTAATAGAGTCTTCTATACAAAAACAAAACGGGGTGCATTCTCTAAGAAGTCAGAAATCATCTTCACGCTGCTTTAAATTTTATACCTGTTAACTGTTTCGTTTCTTCCATGCTAAGTCATTAATTTTGTTTAATTCCGTTGACTCATTTCAGTTTTTTTTCTCTCTGTATCCCCGTCAGTGCTTAGAGATATGTCATGACAAGCTACAGTTTTGAGCTTTAGATCCCGATTTTTTGATGTGCAATTTCTACCTTCTCTGTTTATCAGCGGGCAGATGCATTCATGTCCCTCTGCTGAAACTCACTGTACACAGACAAAATGCCCTCAAAGGACGGCAAGAAAAGGAAAGAGTCCGCACCATGCAAAAGAGAAAGAACTATTTTCTTTTCAAGCGTCTCTCTTTCACTCTCGTTTCTAATACATTATCCAAGCTAGCCTAATCTAACTTCACTTATTCCACTTCAGTGAAAACTTTTATCATCAATCAGATTTCAAGTTCTCTGTTCTTTAGTCTATTTTCTGCTCTTATTGGGAACTGTTCGCAAGGGTGAGCAATATTTGAATGTTCTGTAAATACAGACAGATGAATTGTTCCAGGAAATAGGAATGATCTCCTTAACCTTTAACTTTTCATATGGTAATTGATGTTAAGGGTATTTTTCGTTCAAAATGTGTCAAAATATTAAAAAAATCTTGTCAATATTTTGACTTTTATCCATTTCATAATGTTTGCCCTGGTTCAATAATAAAATTGTTTTTATTTATGCATTTGTTGCTTAATTTTTAGACAGCCTTGCTGTGTAACCCAGGCTGGTCCCAAACTCACTAGATAGCCCAGGCTAGACTTAAACTAAAGGCCATTCTCCTTGATGAGTCTGCCAGTTGCTAGGATACAGGTATGTGCCTCCACACCCTGCTTATGTGCTGCTGGGCAATCAGATTCAGTGTCCGGTGATTGCTAGATATGTGCACCCATCACTGTTCTATTTCTCAAGCCCCAGATTGTTTTGATTTTAAATGTTTCTTGTAAGGTAACAAATTTACCATCAGATTGAATTTTAGCTCATGAAGTGAATTAGCAACATTGCATTAAATTGGTTAACAAAACAACAAGAAATAATTTGATTACTTCTTAAGTATTTTCATTTCTAAGAATGCACTCATTATGTGATGTGAAAATATATACAAATATGTATGTTTTATGTAGCATGACTTTGGTCTCACATATCTATTAGGCTCATTTTACATTATTTTCAAAATTTTTCTTTTATCAACAATTTTCACTTACTGAATATATTCTATCAATTTAGATAATGGTATACACTATGGAGTTCAATAAATTATGCTTTCATTTTCCTTGATGGGTAAAGAATTTAATATTTATCTCTATTATTTGTGAAATTGTATTTCTTTCTTTTACAAAGTAAATCATTTTATTGTCTGCATCAGCCAAACTCCTTGCCTAGCTCCATCAAAGTTTGTGATCATAAATGCAGTACACATTTGTTCTTGGTCAGCATATAGAAACTGCTCATAACTGCAAACGGTTCTCTGACCAAAAACAAGATAATCACTTAATTCAATAAGTATTGATTAACAATGTGGTGGATCTTGTGCAAGTATTGGGTAAATTAATTCTTTATATGATCTCTTTCTTTAGGTGAAGGAAATAAAAATTCATACAGTGATTCACTCTAGGGAATAATATATCAACCATGACAACTTCTACAATAGAGAAGTTTCTGTGTAAGAGCCTTAAGTTGATATATTTGACATGGAGAAAACTTAGCATAAGATAAGCTCTTTTGTGAATGAAGACAAGCATCGAGTAAATGAAATAAGCAGCATGTGCCAAAGCCCTGTGATCGCGCAGACTGAAGCTCCGCCCAAAGTTTCAAAGTTTAAACCAGAGAGAAGGATGCAGACTGTGCAGTCGCAGGCAACAGCACTCCACCGGTGAAGAGTATTGTAGACTGTGTTACATAATATGATAGTTTTTTATTTCAATCAAGAGACACCATTAGAGATTTTTAATGGAAAAGCAGCATGCTCATTGGAAAGAAGCCAATAGGCCTAAAGGCTGTTGGTGTCTAGGAGACTCTTGAAAAATTTAAATGTGTTGCTTAAATGAATGTGATGTTGGGCAGATCTTCCAAGTGGGTGGATGAGAGAAATCCTTAGGAAATGCAATCAGCTGGACTTCCTGTTGGCCAAAGACCCACTTTCAGGCCTATTATATTAGGTCACAGCTCTAAATAAGGAGGGCCGCTGATGAGTGACGGTCGCTGCTAAAATGGAGGAGCGGTCAGGCACTGGCAAAGATCTTTCTAAATGACAGCACAGTAATTAACAATTCTAAATCTATTTTATGAATACTCATTTGTTGCATGGATTTGTTTTTCTTTTTGCAGAACTATGCAGAGGATATTATGTGAATTTGTTTTCATTTTCCTGCTAATTATTTTTAATATTTTCTGTGGAATTTTTTTTCTACTTATACACATGCCTAGCACTGCCAAGGACTCTGAAGCTTTTTACCTTTCTCACAGTTGCAAACCTGTTATAGTTTTACTTTAACTAATAGAGAGAACATGGCTGGTAGTCTTTCAGGGGTGAGGAATCAAATGCAAATCAGAGGAAATTTCTAGAATAAAGAAAAACATTTTATACTTTGTTTAGTTAGTGGTGACGTGGAGTTTGAAATTCAAAATTTACCAGGTTTTAGACTATTTGTTTTTCCAGTATCAATGAAAAATGAGCATTATTAATTTGAAAATGGTTGAGGAAATTTTTTCTCAATTCTTTCTGTGTGTGAAGCTATGAAATTATGAAAGATAAAACTACCTGAGTGAGAATATGGTAAAATAGATTGCATAACTCAATACAGAGAATGGAAAGGTGGCCCAGTACATGCATGTCATTTAAATTATTACTACTTTCTGCTCAAAGAATGAATGAACTCTCTTGCTTCAGATGTGAAACAAAACAAGAGATAAAATTGGTAGTAATGCAGAGGTTATATTTCCGGATAACCTTGGGGAGGAAAGGGTTAGCACAGTATATTCTAAGCAAAAATCAGACAAAAATATGTCAGAGGCATAGGGTATATTTCTACAGTAAATTAGAAGGGATGAGATGGCTTTTGAAAGATTCAGCAACCCTGTGTTGTAGGGTTCTAAAGTGTGTATCTCAACACATCAAAACATTATCTTTTTAAAATCGCCTTACATTTATTTATTCAAAGACAAGAGTCCCACACTGTAACCCAGGCTCACCCTAAACTCAACTTTCCTTGAACACATAGCAAGCCTTTTGCTCTAATATTACTTCTTAATTATCCTTGGATAGCTATTCTTGTAGGTGAAGGCTGAGTTTAATGTCACATTCATCTTAACTTAGTACCTATAATTCAACATATTTGGTATCACCTTTAGAGATTTTACAAATCTGTGTTGAGTATGTAGTGTTACATATTGAATGTGTTTCAACTTTGTAGGTTTATTTTTGCCTTATTTAGTATTTTATTTTCTATGTGTGATTTCATGCGTGCTAGAGTTAACACAGAAGTAGAGGTTGTCCTTCTGTTTCCTAATGTCCTTTTCAATTTCTTTTTTTCAGTATAATAAAGTTTTCTTTGTAAAGTCCTTTACTTCCTTAGTTAGGCTTACTTCTAGTTAATCAAATTTTTAGGAGCTATTGAGCAACCCATATTTCCAAGTTCCCCTTCTGACTAGCAGAAACTTTACCCCCTTATTTTTACCATCCTGTAATTTTCCCACTAAGGTCTTTATTATTTCAAAACCTGAAAAAAAAAAATGAAAGAATAGACCATTCTCAGGTCTTTCTGAGTGAGTTTATTGTTAATATCTAGAAATGTCATTGTGGGGTTTTTTGGTATTAATTTTGTATCCTGAAATTTGGATCAATTTGTTAATTTGCTCTAATGGTTTTGTGTGTATTATACTAATTGTTTTATGTATGTTGTGCTATCCTCACATTCCAGAAAAGAAGCCAACTTGATTATGATTTGTGATCTTTTTAACAATTTGATGGATATTTGTGAATATCTTATTGATAATTTTTGACTCTCTGTTTCTTAGAGAGATTAGAATATAGCTTTCTTTACTGATTAAGTTTTGTCTAGTTTTGGCATTGGGGTATTGCTAGCTTCCAAAGCAAGTTTGGTAAAGTTCTTTCCCCTTCAAATTCATGAAGTAGTTTGAGAAGCACTGGTGCTTTCTTGTTTCTTAAGTACTAATAGAATTTTGCTCTGAATTCATCCAGTCCTGGCCTTTTTTAAAATTTAATTTAATTTTTTGTGGGCATAGACTTTATAATTTTCTCTACTTCCACCCTTGTTATGGATCTATTCTTGATTTTTATGTCTTCTTGGTTGTATCTTGGCATATTATGTGTCCATAAATTTGTCCTTTTTTTTTCAAATTCTTCAATTTCTTGGAGTGTACATTGTCAAAGTAGCTCCTTAGAATTCTTTGAATTTCAGCAATACCCATTGTGATTTCATCTTTTTCATTTCTAATTTCTTTAATATGAGGTTTTATCCTTCTAATGAAAAGACATCCCTTGTTTTTGGATATACAGAACAAAAAATTATCAAAAAAGCTAAACTGCCAAAAACTAGACAAAGGCAAGAGAGGTCACAAATTTATATACTGAGTAGTATTATAAAGAAACAGTAAAAAAAAAAAAAAAACTTCAAATGGTACTGACACAAAACAAGCTTACCTGCAGAAGAGAACTGAGAATACAGACACAACCTCAAGTACCCTCAGCTACCTGATCTTCAACAAAGAGGCCAAAAACGTGCACTGGAAAAAGGATGGTCTCGTAAATAAATGGGGCTTGGAGAATTGAATATCTACATGTAGAAGAATGAATCTAGACATGAACCTACCGTCATATACTAAAGCAACTCAAAGTGTATCAAAAATTTAGATATTAAAATGAAAACACAGAACCACTTGGAGAACAAAGTAGGTAAAATTCTTTAAGATTTAGTGTGGGCAAGGGCTCTGTCTTAGGATGAGTGACACAAAAAGAAATAGCCACCAGAATGAACAAGTAGAAATACATTACAAGCAGTTTTTTTCCTGCATGGCAAAGGAAACTACCAAGAGTGGAGAGAGAACCAACAGAATGACTTTTAAAAATAACACCTATAACTCATACAGAAGGTTAACAACTAGTGTCTATAAGGGAATGAAGAAAAATAGACCCCTCAAAACCAAAGATCCAATTAAAAAGGGAAACTGAGGTGGACAGTTCACAAATTAAGAATTTCAAATGGTCAGCAAATACATGAAGAAATAATGTTCAACATCCTTAGCCATTAGAGAAATGCATATCAAAATATCATTAAGATACCATCTTACCACAGTGAGAATAGCTTAGAGCAACAACTCAAGCAGCTAAAGATGGTGGCAAGATTTTGGGGAGGAAGGGAAAGTTTACACTGCTGGTGGGACTCTAAGCTTCTACAACCACTATAGAAAGAAGTATAGAGATTTTCAGAAAGTGCTAAAAATAAATATTCTATCTGATCCAATGATACTTCTTCTGGGTAACTTTCTGATAGAGTTCGAAATAGCTTATAACAGAGGTACATGTACACACATTTATAGCAGCCACCAGAATAAACAAGCAGAATTACATTACAAGCATTTTTTTCTGCATGGCAAAGGAAACTATCTTGTGTTTTTATCTTGACTTGAGTAATATAAAAGTTGTTAGAATAGTAAATGTTGTCACCAAAAAGTATTTAGAACAATTAACATAAAGTATTGTTCTCTAGGATGAATTAGGGTAGCAATTTGCAAAGAGATCAGGGGCATTTGATGTGGAATTGAGCCAGGAGCATTAGTGGCAATGCGTGAGAGGGGGCTTTCGCTCCAGAAGTGCAAGGGAGGGCTGTCTTCAAAATAGATATTAGGTACTGAGGCTACACAAGAAACATAAATTGAAATTTGACAACCTACTTTTTGGGAAGTTTTCAATCAACCTTTGGACAAGAGAAATGTATAGTAAAGAGTCAAAATGTACTGAAAGTAAGGCCTCTAAGCATATGAAGGTGTAACTAGGACACACACACCAAAACACAGTATTGCCAAGATACATACCTCAGGGCGTAAATCAGAGGAAATTCACGGAACACATGAAAGGCACTCATGCAGGAGATTTCAGTGCAATGGATTATATTTATGTAATGAGACATACATGAATTTTCAGTACTGCCATGTTAAAAGCAGCAAGGCATATGGCTCTATAAATTTAGATATCAGAATCTTTGTTCAAAGTGTGAGGATGGACTAATCTGGGCGTTAAATACCCATATGTGCATTCCGGTTTTGTGCTCCACAGGAAGCCTCTGATTTCCTGCATATGTCTAGATGGGCATTTAATTTGACATGCTAACTCTGCTCCCAAAATACTCTGTTGATGAAACCGTAGGGTGTAAGAATTCTGTGAAATCTATATCGGAGAATTTTAAATTCTAGTAGTCTGAGTCATGGCCCACAAAAATATATATATTCAGGTTCTAATCCATGGAATCATGAGTGTTATCTTCCATGACATAAGAGTACCTTGCAAATGTGTTTAAATGAAGGGTCTTGAGGAGAAAAAATTATGCTGGATTTTCTGGTTGGTTCCTAAAGTAATCACAATGTCCTTAAGACAGGGCAGAGGAGAGATATTTGATGAACAAAGAGACAAAACGCAGAAGAGAGAGGAGTGACAGGGTCACAAACTGAAGAGCGCCAGTGTTCTCAGTCTGTTTTGTGTGGCCATCAGAAAACACCTTAGGCTGAAAGATTTACAGTGAGAAGAGATTCTTTTTCTCATAGATCAAGGGTTTGGACAGTCGGAGGTCAAGGATAGAGCATGCAGCATGGGTCTTCTTGCTTGCCTTATTTCATAATAGATGACAGGTGAGCAAAAGAAGGACAATGTATTCAATGAGCTTTCCTGTCGCGGTAACAATATGCCCAATGTCTGCAACTTAATTAAGAAGATGTTTAATTTGGCTTATGATTTCAGAGGGTTCACTCTGAGGTAGGCTGGCTCAGATGTAGGAGTATTATGGGAGGCCAAATCCCTAAAAATCTCAATCTGTCAACATCTCTGGACATAAAATCTTCAAATAGATAATTATGTTAAAATGAATTCTGGCCCAGTATTTCTGGTGTACTCGAGACAAGGAAAAATGAGAACACAGGTACACAGGAGAAGCAATCACATGAGATCACAGCAATATGGCTAACTTTAAACCATGAATGGATACCTCGGAGAACTCAAGTTTTGGAAGCTTTTATCTCAATTATTACCTTTCAGAATTGTGAAGAAATGAGTTAGTATGAAGCAACTATTACCTATCTGTGGTCCACTTCTATACCTGCCCTAGGAAATTAGCCTGTACATTATATAGTACAGTTATTAAGTTAATGGTAAAATTAAGATTACATCTCTCCATAATTATTCCAATAATAAATAGCTAATATTTGCTTGTTACTGATTGTGCTAAAAATAAAATAATAGCAGAGAATACATGCAACATGATGAGTTTTAGTGACACTTCACCAACTGTATTTTGTATAAATCTATGACATAGACTGTTTACACCTGCCCCAAGATTATGGTATTTGGTGTTTTTAATTTACTTTTTTTCACTTTTTAATCTCTGTAATTATATTCATGTAATGTTACAGATTTTAACTAATGGAAAAAGTGGGTATAAAATATATGCTTATATTTTTTCTGTGTATGTGCATCCATATTTATATTTAGGTTAAATATTTAAGGAAAGAAATGACATTTTTACTTTTGTTATGGGGAATAGAAACAATTCTGAAAGGTAAAAGCATATGTCACATTTTTTGAATCATAATGGTCATGAAGAAGATACAAAGATTGAAATAAATGTTTGTATCAGAACACATTTATTATGCATGTTTGAGTATTATCAAATGAAAATGTCTAACATATTAATAAGTACAATAACTATGGGGAAAATGCCAAAAATGTGCAAAAAAGAACATTTAATTACAACCTAGTTTATTTCAGCCTAGTTTATTACCAGGAGCTCTACTGGGTGCCTGGCAGATTTTGAAAGTAAACTTAAGGGCAAGTACAAGGGCACATTGAAATAATTCCATTTTTTTTAGGAATAAAATCATAAGATAGTCACGTTTCGTTTACAGCATGCTGGCAAAATTGTAATGTTCATGTGAGTTTTTAATTTTGTTTTTCATTTTTCAATTGAAAATTAACAGAATGTTGCTGAATTATTTTTGTTACTGACATTGCTTCTATAAATTCAATTATAGCAGGGAGAGTAATTCTTATGCTTATTAAGTATGAGCAGCATCTATATTTCTACTATTTCTCTTGACTTTGTAGCAAGTGCAAAGATTAAAAGTGAAAGAAAAAAACAGAAAAAGTTTAAGAATTTTCATTTCTGTTCCATCTAAATGAGACTTTTTAAAGTTCATATAGAGTAGGTAAATATGATAATTGAATTATTAACAATGCTAATATTAATTATAGTAGATCTATAATTTATCATGTAACATTTATTATGTATTTTGGAAGGTATTTTATATGAAATTAGAGAAATAATGGCATGTTTATTTACTTTTAATGAAACTTTTATTTTGAAATGACTACGAGCTTATACACAATTATAGGCAATACCACAGGGATAGCTAATGTAGCTCTTACCTAATTTCTTCCAATATAATAAATAGTCTAACAATAGACCAGATAGGCAATTGAATTTTGTGTTTTTGACTTCTTTTTTAGATTTCTCCAAATTATTGTCATTATTTGAATGTCAAAATGTCTCCCAAATGGCCAGAGAACTGCCTCCCAAGCAGCATCGCGAGATGTGAGAATTGCCAGAGTGCTTGAGTCATGGAGGCTCTAGCTACATTAGGGAATTCATTCACTGGTAACTGCAGGAATCATTGGGGAGTTCTGGGACTTCGGAGACAGTGGAAGACTGTTAGCTGAAGGGTGCTCCCCCTTCGCGATTACGTTCTTTCCCAGCCCGTTCTGCTCTGCTTTTCTGTTTTTTTCCTCTTCTCTCCATCCTCTTCCCCCTCTTCCTCTCTGTTTCAGGGCAACCAGCATGCGACCAGTTTTCCTCTGCTACTTTTCTCCACCACGTTTTCTTACCACGCCGTACATGTAGAGGCACCAGTCTACCATGGAGCAAAATCTTTGAAACCATACACTCTAATCTTTCTTTCTTAAAGTTGATTTATGTGAAATATTTTGTCACAACAATGAAAAGCTGAGTAAAACAATTACTTTCATTCATCTGTTTGCGGATGCATTTAGTTACATGTGCTTTTTTTTTTTTCCCTCACAAATACGGATACCAGTAAACATTACCACATTAAAATCCCAGGGCTGCAAAGAGTCTTGGGTCGCCATTTTAAAACCACAATCCCTTGCGACCCTTCGCAATGCTCACGGGTCCTAGGCCGAGAACCATGGACGACAAGCTTCTATGGGCTGTTGGGATACCCAAGGAGAGTTGGATTTTGTGAACATAGAAGGCTTATCAGCGTATGCATCATAACCAAAAAAGTCATAAAAATTGTTAACAACCTGTGAATAGGATGGTTGGATAACCTTGTTCTATGTTTAAAAGACTTCAATATAAATAAGTCATAGATGAGCTTAGAGATAGTTTAGAAGGGAAATAAGTTTTTCTAATATTTTAGTTGTATTTCCTTTTATAGTGAATAAATGTTAATACTTGCTTTGTAAAGAATATTTCTTTTGTAAAGTGCTTTCCAAACAATACAAATAAATTCTTTCCTATTTTAACCCCCCTTTTCCAGAAAAAATTCTTTATTGCTCAATTCCATTTTGAAGGCCACAGTCATGATAATCCATCATGATAAGTGTTTTTCTTTTACCCCAAAGTGTTTTTCATGTTTTCCCAAAGTCATGAAACACTAGAAAATTTTACATATAATATAAACTGTGTAAATATTATTTAAGATTTTGGGATTTTTTAAAATAAATTCCCTCTCTTCTTGGCAGATCTGATTTGCCTTTCCAGATATCATTGAGGGTGAACGCCACGACCAGGGGACATGCCAACAATGCCATTCATATAGACCTACGTGTTCAGGCGTTTTGGGGCTGCTTTAATGAAATAACTGAAAATTTGCATTTTTGTAGGCTCAGTAGCAAGAAATACCTAGCAGTGAAATTTAATAACATGAGGTAAATAATAGAAGTAACAGTACAGAAAAATTAAAAAAAAAAGGTCTCTATAAATTGTTCCTTCCCAACTGAAATGACTAACAGACTACATACGACATTTTAGCAAAGGGGAAAAGCACATAAAGTTAGTATTACTTTTTAGACTTCAAGAATGAGTGGATTGCCTTTTTCTTTTTCTTCTTTTGACCTGAGTTTGGGGATCGGTTGCCCTGCAAATAGTTATGGCTTTTGAAATGGTCTAAAGGCCATTTTTTTTTCTATTGTGCTTTAGCTATCAGAGTAAATTAGCAACAGGGGAGTGGTAAGGTTGAATATCCAATTATAAATTGCCAGATATTATAAGAAAATTCCAAGAGGTAATAGTAGTATATTTTAATTTAATTATCTGATATGGTGGGAAAATATGGAGATTTGTTAAAATATAATGGCTGATTAGAATGTCGTTTGTCTTACAAAGAAAGTAAATAAACTCTCTCGTAGTCATGTTTCCGTTAGTAGGACATCGTTCTAGACACCTACAACCTAAAGAGGGACAAGCTTATTTTTATCCGATGTTCAGAGGTGTCGATCCATGCTTGATAGGCTAGTCAAAGGCAAAAACAGCAACACTGGAGGGCATGATAGAAGAAATTGATCATCCCATGGCAGCCATCAGAAAGAGAGGATAGAAACTGGGGACAGATATATATCTTTCTAGGCCATCTCTAAGTAACAGACTTCTGGCAAGGGGCCACTTCCAAAGAGCACATGAAATCTTCCATGGATTAATTCACTGCTGAATTCAACACTCATGACTCCATCACCTTTAAAACAAATGAGACTTCTGGGGCACGTTTCAGATTTTAATCATTACAAATACACTGTAAGTAAAATAAATATTAAGTTTGAAATACTATAATAAACTATATCATAAACATATTATGCATTATGCAATATTAAATAATAATACAATCTAATAACATAATATTATAAAGTTAGAAAGCTGCTAATACTCAAAAAATATTACATAGGGCTTTTTAATCCTATTCATTCAGTGCAACAATAAAAAAACAAATAACACTATGTCTGAGTGCATTGTAAAATAAGTGCAGTCTACTTTTGGATAGGTAAAAAGAGAAAAAAGAATTAATATCATTTAAGTGTTTAAGGAACTAAGAAAGAATCTACAGTAGACTTGTACATTCTTTATGAAAATACTGGTTGCTCCCTACAATGTCTTAAGATACTGTATTTTAATCAATCTACTCATGAAGAATAAGAGAAAGCTTAAGATGGGATTGTTAATTTAGACTCCCCGTGTGACATGACCTGTTTTTCCACTTTTGACAATGTCTGGGAATGAACAAACATTTTAAGATTATAGCTTGAATTCTTATCAACTAACAAAACCCATAATTAAGGAGGAGTAATTTCCTCTGACCATTCAATACCCTCTTTAGTTTTGTTATTTTAGAGTCATATATTATGAACATTGGAATAATTCTGAAAAAAAAAAAGAAATTGTATAGTTTACAGTTGGTAGGGAGGCAATCAGAGACAGCAGAAATGACATCGTGGGCAAAAAAGACATCTTCATAAAAATAAGTGTGAAAAGATGAAATTGGAAGGAAACCAGTGGAGAGTATAGCTTTATAATTTTATATAATTTACAAAGCTTTGACCAAAGTAGTTTCAAAGCATGGTATTGTGAAAAAATAAAACCTTTTTTTTTTGGTTAGATAATTGAAAATGTAGCCAATGAATGGAGTGTGCATATTTTCAACATGCTACATATATTACCATGCAAACATAACTAGATTGATGATATACAGAATAGTTCATAATTTAGAGAAAAATGTAAAGTGCCTTGGAGGCAAAGGAAATGAGAAAAGTAAACTCTATCAGAAATAGGAATGGTAAAGAAGGATACACAGAGAAATAAGTGCATGTTAAAGAGGAATAAAAATATAGGTGACCGTGTTTAGGCTGCTTATAATAGAAAAGGGAGAGGGTTCTGAGTGTCGTTAAACGGAAACAGTGCTTTGAGAAATACACCCCACCTCCCACCTCAGGATCGTGTTATCTCTTGTAATAATGACTAAGCAACAATTAAGGTAATCTCACTATTAATCTCACTATTCCACAAATCTACTTGGGGCTGCTTTTTGACTGAGAAAGTTTAAAATCTTCTCTCTCTCTCTCTCTCTCTCTCTCTCTCTCTCTCTCTCTCTCTCTGTGTGTGTGTGTGTGTGTGTGTGTGTGAATATAAATGCTTGAATTAATTATAGCAGAAGTTTATCCAACAGAAAAAATAAAAATCAACCTCTAATTGTTTTTACTTATATTTTATTTAAACTTTCTCTTATGAAATGTACACTTACACACATTCAAGGGAATAATTTTTTTAATATCAGTACAATAAAAAGAGTGACATAAAACTTCCACTTAATAAAATGCTTTTAAAAAAATTCCAGACAAGGGGAAAAAAAGGATGGTGTAGGATTTCTTAAAGCCAGGTTACACTTGTGAAGAAAAAGCATGAGGGAGAAAGTTGCTAGGTGAGTTTGAACACTAAAATTAAAGTCAGTGGTATAGTGGGAAGTGCGTGCACTGGCAACTGAAATTGTAACATAAAAATATCTATGCAAGTAAAAGATGACACTAATAACGCCATGTTGATGTAACTAGCAAAGTAAGATTTGCAGCTGAGCATCTGGGAGGAAGGAAACAATTATGGAAGTTTAATGAGGACCTCTAATAGTCCCATCAGGAGGCCCGATGGGAAGAGTGCCAACCCAAGGGAGAAGACAGGTGACCACTTTTAAGAGGATTGCAAGGAAAACGGATCGTCAGGGCATAGCCCAAATCCTGGGGGAATAAACAAGTTAAAAAAAAATCTATGAGAGACTCAAAGTCTAAATCAATGAAAAGATTCTAACAAGAGACTTGGGAGGAAGCAGTGAGGTGGGTATATGGGAAGGGAGAGGGGATGTGGGAGGGGGAGGAAAGGGAGGGAAAGGAGGGGAGTGTGATGTGATGTGCACGTGCACCAACTCCTCACGCTAATGTAACCACTGTACGCCACAAATATATACCAATATGCAAATACCTGGGGAAAGAGGAAATCCCGAGAAGTGATTTAAGACATGAAGGATTATGTGAGAGATGATGAAAGATTGCAGAACATTAAAGTCCTCAGGGCAGAGATATGTATGAGACATAAAAGGTACAGACTATCTGAGAATTAAGAATAAAAATAAAGTCATTTAAGAATTTATAGCTTAATGGATAGGCGAGTTGAATATAGTAAGATTTAAAAGACATTAGAAGAATAAATGAAAACTTGATGATTGTATTTTGGTACTAAAGAAAAAGAAAGAAAGAAAGGAAGAAAGACTTGTGAATGCATCTGGAAGAGAAGGAATAAAATACAAATTATAGAATGTAAGAAAAGCGATATCAAGGTACAATTGAAACAGGTTTGTTCAACAAGGGAAAAGACATAATATTTCTGAATTTTTAACGTGAAACTTGAAGTACGCTTACTGTCACTAAAACAATGTTGATGAAATTTAAGAGAATACCTTTCATGGGTTTCAACTAAATGTCTCCCAGGTAATCTAGGAAGCAGGAAGAAAATGCTGGAAAGGTCAAAACCATTGATATTTTTACTTCATGTTCTCAGGAGCACTTCTTGATAATGTAAAAATGATGAAAAAGAAAGTATCAGAAAAGATACCCAGAAGAGTCACATGTAATATGTACTCTCAGGGTTTTTTTTTTTTTTGAGTAATCTTCATAATGTATTCCAGTATTCTAAGTGGGACCAGTAGAAGTCCAACCAGCAATGTAAGAGAGTTTCTTTTTGTCTGCAGCCTCACCGATGTCTTGCAATATTCCATTCTCAACATTGTTTTGATTTGCACTTTTCAAATGGCTGAGGATGCTGAACATTTTTTCACGTGTTTTCTGGCCATTTTCTACTTCTTCATCTCTGAATTGTCTTCATTTCAATTGCCCGTTTTTAACAAGGTCTTTTATTTTGAGAGGTCCACTTTTCCTCAGTTTTTTTTTTTTTAATATTCTCATCCTTAGCCTCCTGCCAGAGAAGTAGATAGTAATTCTTTTCCTATTCTGTTCTCTTCTGACTCAGTTAATAACTTCATTTTAATTTGATAAACTCCCATTTGTTAATTCTGGGGGTTATTTCTATCACATCAGGTGCCCTATTGAGAAAATCTCTGCATCCTCAGTTCTGTTTAATTGACCAACAACTTTGTTTTTTATGGAACAACTTGAGGCTGTTATACTTAGTGAAGTGAGCCTAACTCAGAATGTCACGTATCTGATGGCTTCTCTAATATGATACACCCAGAGTATAAATGAATAAGAGTCAAAGGGGTGAGACGTTTGAATTTAGAAGAGATAAAAAAGTGAAGTAGGAAAGGGAATGACATGTTAACGCCGTATATGCGTGTACAAAATTCTCAAGTTCAGCGTAACCACTGAGTATCACATACACACACTAATAAAAATGGGTGGGGGACAGAAAGAGCACTGGGAGTCATTGACCATGAAGTTGGTGCCACAGCCATGGCAATGATAAAGCAAAAGTCCACTGGATCATAAACACTTAGCAAAAACCAAAATAAACTCTTCAGTAATTCTGTTTTCTCCCCTTGCAGTATTTTCAAGGGAGAATGAAAAAATGGTGCAGATTTTTATGAACATTTTAATGACCTTTTCTTCTCCATATTTTTTATTCTGTAGTTCATGACATGTGTTAATAGGAGAACTTTTAAAGAATATGTAGGTTATAACCTTTCAAAGTAAGAAGTGTTTTTAATATCATGCTGCTGGTCACAGAAAGAAGTAGAAATATTAAGAAAATTATTGCATGCATAATTAAATGTCATAGTGTGCTTATGAAATAAAGAAGGAATAGGAGTGGTAAGAAGGTTGACCGAACTTAGTAGATTATTTTTTTGTTTTAGATTGAACTCTTCCTTTCTTTATTACTATTCAAAGCAGCAAAATAGATTCATTTAAGCCAAGGTTAAAAAAAATCTATTGTTCCATTCTGTGTAATTTTTCATATCTATTTCAATAAAAAAGATGCACTATAGAGGTAAAAATCAAATTGCAGGAGGAAAATACAGGTAATAGTAAGCTTTGGAACAAAACATAATTTCAAAAAAATTTTTTTTAATTGCTGAGAGCTACAAAGCACAGAGACGAACTATTTCTCAAATAAGCTTCCCGCTGTCGCCTGACATCCTGGGGTGGATCCACGAGGCTTGATATCTTTGGAAATGGTTGAACTCTCTTTATTCTAGTCTACAGCTTAAATATCATTTAAATCACATTCAAACTCTTTCTTATGGTTACTGGGTAAGTTTTTTTTCTTTTTTTTCCTCCCCCCCCCCCCCATTTAATTGATATGTATTGGTGCAAGATTTAAGGTTTACAATGAAGTTGAGGATTTTGTGCACATACATATCTTGTCAAGGTGACAAGGACTTTCCCACTCTCCTTTTGTCCCGCCCCCACCCTACCCCACTGTTTCACTTTGTTTTTCATTTTTTCCCTAAGCAATTCATGTTGTATAATTTTAGATCATTTTGGCTTGACAAATTTCCACTTTACTTATCTCTTATTTGCTATGCAAAATTTTCAGTGGCTCTACCCTGGTTATAGTTTACATTATTGAGATATATCTGGCTTTAATTGTATTCTAAAATTGTGTTCAGTTGCAGAGTAACCTGTGTTTATACTAATTAATGACCTGCTCTGTTTCTTAGGAAGAGAATGCTAACAAATCTAGAAAGGAAAAAATAAACAAAACAAAACAAGACTGAATCTCCTATTATTTCCAAATCGCTTGAAGGGGTGTTGGTTAATTTCAAGTGTTGCCACCAACTCTTGAGAAATGGAATTGTTTTTGAAAATAAATGAAGTAGGGTATATAAAATGGAAGTAAATGTTACTGTTTTTCTCTTTTTCCTCTCAAGTTTAGGAAGGTTTGCTTGTTTAATCATTTGTTTGTTTGCTTATGCAAGGCCTAGAATGTTACTAGAGAAAAGACATCATTCTCTTATCTTTCATAAAAACTAAGAAGTAATTGCAACCCACTTGGATTTTCTCTCAAAGCCATCGACTGCTGCTGTTACCACAATTGAAACCAATGACTTTGCACAAACCTACATTCCCAACCACTTTTAAGTTTTAAGACCAGAGCACTCTAGGTTTCTCACAATGGGTTGAAACTTGACAATCATACTGACTCAGCCTTTCAGAGTGCTGGGATCACAGGTTTACTGCACAAAGCATGATTTATTTATATATATATATATATATATATATATATATATATATATATACCAAAGAGTAAAGTTCTAAAAAAACAAAACAAAAAAAGAGAGAAAAACTTTCAAAAATACTAAGTACTAGTATTATCTAATTATGAAGTATTAACAATATTAACAGAAGCATCAAATCTCTGATTATGCTTCTGTAATTCTTCAGGCATTCTGTGGAATTAGGCTAAGGAAAAAAAAATTCTGAGAGAAGCTTCCTGCGTTTGGCTTCCAATTTTGTCATTGAGAACTTTCAGAAGTGAAAATTCAAATTCACCACGTGTCAAATCTAATCCCTGATGTCATGAATATAGCCTTCCAATTCAAATTTGCTATCTCCTGTTCTCTTGGATTTTCTGTCTGACCTTTTGTGTTTTCTCTTCATATTTTTAAATTCCACTATGAGGAAATAAGGTAAAAAGCAAACACTGATTCCCAAGACACTCCAGAGACTCATTCGCTTCTGTTTTCCTTCAGCGGTGAGATTTCCCCACTCACTTTCAGAAGTAAACAGCCTCAGAATGTGATCTGCATAGCTGTAATAGTTCATGGCCGTCCCAGTCTCTCAAGCCCAATCTTCACTTTAACACTCTGATTGTTCAAATACATAAGGCTTATGAATTCAGCTTTTCATTCCTCTAAACTCTTCAGAGCATTTTTCTTTTTTTTTTTTGTCTCCGTTTTCCATGATATATTTTTTCCTATCTGGATACTTTTGAACCTGCTCTGTGACAATATTTTGATCAAAATAAAACAAGTGAAATATTTTCAATGTACTATCAGAATACATGAATGTTTATAGGTTTCTCATACAAATACTTTTTGTTTGCTTGAACACTAGCATGATGTCTATGTCTGCGTGAATTATATTGTCTTCATTTTTAAGTCAAAATATTTGCTTAATGAATAAAGTAAGGAGGTGAGTTTCCTTGTATGTCATTCCTAGAATATATCTTTGGGTAAATCAACCATTAAGTATGAAAATGGATTAAATATTTCCTTAAATTGTCCTATAACCATGAGGTTCAATATGGAACCCAACACCACATGTGACTATTAAACAATAGTAGATAATCTGCATTTAGCTGTGCTATGGGAATTAGAAAGATACTTTCATGATCTAATATAAAAATAATAGGCAATAGGTTATTTGTAAGTTTTGCAGTGTGTATGGATCAAAATAACATCTGATGTATTGGACTTAACAGGATATAGCATTATCCACCTTTTGCTTTTTATACTATATTGTGACTGCCAGAAAATTAAAAATTATTAACATTGTCTGTGTTTATTACGTAGAATTCTATTGGTTGCTGTGTGTCATCGAATAATTCATAAACATGTAATATGTACATATAGGCAGATATTTATAAATGTGTCATTCACATGCATTTATACTGATACATGTAATGTAATAGATTTAATATTTATGCTTCTCTAAAGATTTAATTCTCAAAATTGTAACTAAATCTGAATATAGTACCTTGAGAAGTAATTTTAACCAGTTGAGGTCATGAAAGTAGGATCTTAGTCTGATGGAATTAATGGACTTTTAGAAGTGAATAATGGAGAAATCACCTTGTCATGTGCCAAGAGGTGTTTATCTCCAAAGCAAGAAGAGGACCTTGGGAGTGTAAGGTTCTTCTCAAACTTTCTAAGCTTCAGAAATACTGGTTTTATTTGCTCCCTTTGAATTTCAGAGCCTATTTACTAAAGATGTTTTGTTGCATTAGGCTGAGGCAACTAATGCATGCATATACATATATTTATGGATGCACGTATGTGGAACACATAAAGGCATATAGACACACAAAAATACAAACATACAAATAAGCGATGATGCCATCCCATCTTTTCAGGGTCTTGACCAAATAAAAGGTGGAGAGAGCACAGATTATCGATTGCCTTTAAGTGGAAGACACTTTTAATTTATTTTATTTTATTATGTTTTGTTTTGTTAATTCTTACAAGCTGGAGATAGTGATTCTCAGGTTTTCTCTCTAACATTTTCACTTTGGCCTTGGGTATGAAATTAGGATGTTGGCTGTAGTGGTTTAAGCAATTTTTACATTTTTTGATTTCAACTCTATTTACCTTTACCCCACCTTATGCTACGTTTCCTTGGTCTGCTAGCAGGAATGTTCAACATGTGGCCTGCCATTATTTGTCCTTGATTTTCTGCAAGAAGAGGACTCTTGTGCTACATAAAAATTATATATATATATATATGATATAATGAACACACAAACACACATACACACACACACACACAGACACGTGCACACACATGCACACAACTATACACACATATCCCAAAAGTTCTTTTTAAAAGAAAAAATAGTGCATTTATTATTTACAAAACAAAGGACAAAAATATGTTAAGGTTACACCTTGAACATGCCTGGAAGTATAATGTGACAAATCTTGTGAATTTTGTTCTCTATAACCACAAGCAAATCCCAATAATAAATCTCTCTCTATCACTTATGCATGTGTATACATTTGCATATACATGTCTACCTCCTCCAGACCTACATTCTAGCCATCTATCATATCCTATTAGTGTGGTATCTTTGTATAATCCTCATTTGTGGAAGTAGAGAGATTTTAGATTAGAGAAATAATTCTGAAGGGGAATAAGTGAGAAATGAAAATGCTTATGTTGCAATGTCATAAGTGCTCTCCAAAACCCTAAATGTGAAAGGCTTGGATCTATTCTTGTTTATGAATTTATGTTCCCTAGTGTTTTGTGGAAGCATTAAAAATCTGGCTAATGCAGATAATTCCTAGAGAGACTGCCTGTTGCTGTCACTGTATCTGGTGATGTGGAAGAGCCTTTGGAATGACTGTGCTAAAACAGTTGGAAAACAGTGGAGAAGTAGACCTGAGAAATTGTAGACGCTGTAAGAAGAAACTAAAGGGAAACTCTCTGGACAGTTCAGAGTGCCAGAATGTGGATTTGAGTTTGAAAGGTAAAATCTATGCGGGTGAGACTTTGGAGAGGAATGAGAATGAGAAACCTTAATTATTACACTTTAGGGAAGAATTTGCTTGCATTTTATGCAGGAGTTGAGACTCTGTGGTAATCTGAGCTAGTTTAGTCTAGTTGGCGCAGAAAATTCAAGGCAGCACCCAACTCAGTCAGTAGTATATGTTTTACAGGATGTTTTTAATCCACATTTACGGTGCAAATGAGAATCAAAGTAGAGCAGAGTCAAAATATTTTTAAAAAGTAGAAACTGAGAGGAAAGTGAACACATCATTTCAGGCAGTTTTGAGAGAGCAGGGCACACGAGAACACTCAAAAAGCTTAGTACTACAACCAACCAGTAGTCAGACATTGATCTAGGGAAGAGGGCAAGAAGGAATCTAAGAAATTGAGAAAAATGCCACCATTCCAGGCTCAGAGATGAAGAGATATAGATCTTTTTAAATTGAAAAGCAATCCAGAGCAGAGTGTTTTGAGATTCTAGAGCAGAATATTTTGAGAAGAGATGTTTAGCACACCCAGCTCCTCCACGACCTCAGAAGCTGACAGAGGGCTCACGACTTGCTGCAGCCATGACGTAAGGGAATCCACTCATCATTCAAGCTGGAATTCTAAAGGAAAGTCTGGAAGCACTGGCAGTGTCTAGAAGGGCAGGCATGCCTGCAGCCAGCGCTGACAGGGCCGTGATGTAGCTACGGTAGTGAAGGCGAGGCTGGAGAGGAAACTCTAGGAAGATAGAGACGCCAGAAACTTGGGAAGACAGGAGATACCGGAGTCATGCAAAGTGCGTGGAAGACGGGCCGCCTGAGCTGGAGCCAGCAAGGCCCTGAGAAACCCTGCCCCAGTCCTTTTTTTTTTTTTTTTTTTTTTTTTTTTCAGGATGCCTACCTGGAGCACTAGGATCTAAAGTTTCATTTTTTTCCATTGGTCTGATTCCTTCTTCCTATTTCCCTTTCTTTTCTTTTTAGAGTGAGCATGTTTGTATTATGCCTGCTGCACTATCACATCTTGCATGAATAAAATCATTGCAATTTGATTTATGTCAGAGTTTATAGCAAAATTTGCCTTAGGTCTAACAGGAGACCTTGCACTTGGGATTTTGAACAACTCCAGAATCATTAACTGTTTGGGAATGTCATAGAGATGGCCAGAATGCATTGTGGATTATTAAATGAACAAAAAACTCCAGGGGCTAGAGGTAGAATGCTACACTTTGGATAAATGTCTCCTATTTGAAAGCCCGTGCTTTCAAATCCTATTTTTTATGATGATGATATAAGAAGTAGTTGTCATACAAAAAGATCATAATTAATGAAAGGTCTTAGAGGAGTCACAAGTGCATGCATGGGGAAATTGGAAGGCTCAGTTTTTTGTTTTTTGGTTTTTTTTTCCTTTTTTGCCATTCTCTTATCAGGTTAGCTTCTCTGCCCACCACAGGCTCCTCACCCAGTGTATTATCTCACCACAGGTGCAAAAGGAATAGAGGCAACTGACCATGGACTGAAATCACCAAATAGATGAATCGAACAACTTTTTTCCTCCTTCTAAGTTGTTGGTCTCAAGTATTTTGTTACCGTAAGAGAAAGCTGACTAATATTTTTCACAGTCTTCAGCCTGGAACAGTGAATATACAAACATTTAGAAGTTGTAATATGGATTAGATCTAAAATATCCTCCAGAAGCTCCATGTTTTTACATGGTGACAAGATCATGAGGACACGATAACCTTCAGTGGTTAGTCCACTGAGGCATTCATAGCTGAGCTGCTGTTAGAAGGTGGGGCCTCTTTCAAGGTGAGTCACTGCACACTATTGTAGGAAGTAGTATTCTTCTCCTGGTTCCTTCTCTTCACTCTCTGTTTCTTGGCCGCCATGGTGTAAATAACTTTTCTCTCATGGGCTCGTCATCATGCAGTGTCTGCCTTGGAACTGGCCTGCAGCGGACCTAACTCATTAGAATTGTGAGTTACTGTAGACCTTTCCTATTGGAAATTGTGACTTTTAAATATTTTGTTCCCACAAATGAAAAGTGAACAATAAAATTAGTGAACTTTAGACCAACAGAGAGACAGCTAATATAAGATGCAAAGAAATTAGGTTTATGAATATATAGATGTATTCAGAGGATGAAGTTTCAATGTCATGGAAATTAATCAGGGTAGTATCCAGTGAAACGAATTTACAGAAATGCAGAATAATTTCAGCATATCTGAGAGGCATTTCCAAGGAGGACCTGATTAAAATTTATAAAAAAATGAAAATTAAAAATAAATATACATTCAAAAATTTGGGGTATAGTTTTTAAAATTTGTTTCATATCATAGTATTTATAAAAATAAACTTTAAATAAACTTAACTATTGTCTGTAGTGTATTTTATGAGTATATGATATTAATTAAAACACAAACATGGTGCATTATATAGGAGTATTTTGTCAATATTATTTGAAATGAATATGGTATGTGGTTTTGTTGAAGTGGTTACTGTTAGCAATAATGTATTCGAGGATTGTGTCTTGTTTTCACCTTTTAGAATTACGTTGGAAAAACAGTCTGTAGTAGACTGTTTAACAAAAATTAAATAAATTCTCTTTGTTCAAAAAACTGTAATGAGCCTAGCATGATTTTATCTTGGAAGATTTAGAAACTGTTTAGCCCTGAAAAAAAAAAAAAAACATTGGCATGTACTGAATATTAAATTAAAAGAGAAGCTTGTAATG